>JAJTUD010000003.1:1803563-2104666 GCA_036971385.1 Dactylellina parvicollis
AACAATCAAAATGTTTACTGATGGCAGGTCCAGGTTTCTGGATAAATGGCGGGTTATCTACAAGATGATCAGCAACGACGTCAGGTGGGCTAAAAGGATGGAGTCGTATGTCTTCAGATACATGAAGAGTGATGCTGCGACTGAACTACTCAAGGACTGGGAGGACCCTGGTAGTGTGGTTGGCGATAATCTTGCTGTCTACGACCCCTTTTCATATGTCGTTCTGTGGTATCGGATTGGGAAATGGTTCCAATGCTGGCAGAACCCCATGTTCGATTTTGTTGACTATACAACCAATCTTCTGAATCCTACGCCAGAGCCTGGCACACCGGAATGGACATTAATGACACAATCTTAGGTTAGCATCTGAACGTTCTGGTGAATTTCCCTCAAACCCGGTGAAATAACCGCAAATTCCGATATGCATCAACACTATATATTTATATTCTCAATGGGTTGAACCCAATATAAAACGCAGAATGTAGAGTATATGGCAGACCAGCAATTAAATAAACACACGTTTTTGGAGATGACTTGATACCCCGATCGATCGTTTCGAAGCACCAAGCGACACATCCCGTGGTATCAGTGACACGCTACCATGAGAATCACAAGTCCCTTCCATCTTTTTGGTATATCATTATGCGCCCTCATATACATCCCGGGTGTGTACGCTCCGGAGCTAGAGGTAGTGCAGGAACCCGAGCCGCGAGACATCGTGATACCGGTGAATCCATACTGGCAAGATTTCCTGGTACAGGAGGCCGTGGTAATAGGGTCGATTGCCCGAGCGTTCGATAAATTACGCGATGCGATCAATATCAAATGCCCTGTGGGTAAGGGTTCCGACCCTCCAGAAATCTATGAAAAATCAGCAAATTATCTCCTCGACGCGCTCGTGCATGGTCAGGCTGAGTTGGTAGCAGCATATAAGCTAATGCTCCAAGACACCCCAGAAGGGCGACAAGAGCTAGAAAGATTCGGATTCAACAGTACTGAAACAGCCTTCCAAGTATCTCAAAGCATGGAGGGAGCTATAGAGGAGCTATCCAGGATACTGAAGGGTTTCGACGTCTCTGCAGCTTCAATGAGTAAGCAGACTGGATATAGCTACCCGGAGACACGTACACCCGTCGAAAACTCAGAGGTCGTGGCTTTGGACATCTTCACCGCACGAATGAACGAGGACGAAAGCCTAATCGAGGTGCCCGCCAACGGCAAGCAGATTTTCTTAGATAAATGGCGGCACGAATACGATGAGATCCAGGACTCCGTTGATTATGTGAACAGAGTAATGAGATATGCATCATCTTGGTTGAAGAGCCCCGCTGCGACGGAGTTTCTAGCAGAGTGGACGGACCCTGGGCGGATAGGTCTCGGCAATACTCACGTCCAACCAGAGCTTACATATTACATCCTATTTCTTAGATTACGGGGTTTCATGAATTGTTGGCAAAGGACCCTTCTAGATATTATAGGTTGGACTACTAATACTCTCGGCCCGCTGCCAGATCTTAGCCCACCGATGTATATTTGGAAAAGCCCGTTTACACAAAAGGAGGAACTCGAAATACAGGCTCGGGAGCGAGCAGAGACTGAAGCGAGGCTGAGGGCACAGGAGAAAGAGTTACTAGCAACGAGAGACATGCTGAGAGCTCAGTTAGAGGAGTGGAGGATCATGAAAACACAGCAAGAGGCCTTGCTACTAGCACAACAAGAGGAGTACAAGGCCAAGTTAAAAGCACGGGAAGAAGAATTGGTTCTGGATCAACAGCAACTAGTACGAACAATGCTAGAAGGTTTCCAAAAAGAATCGCAAGACGATCTAACGCGCGCCCAAGGACAGGGAAGAAGAATGAAACCAAAGAACATTCCAGAAGCTGCCAGGAACATCGATGCGATGATGCGGAACAATCAACCTCCTTCTGGATGGACAAACTGGGGCTTCTGGCGGAATTTTTTCGGTGGTGGAAATGGTGGCAATCCGACCTAGTATGGCCGGAGAGCTGGAATTCGAATACTATCTGAGTCTAAACCTTTGTATCTAGCTTCTAGTCTTCGACGAGAAACTCCTATTACTTTGTAATATCTTGGTGGATCTGCACAGCTGTGTTAAGCTCGCATTTTAAATACAAATTCAATCGTAAAATCTACAAAGTGCAGATTTCTAGAAAAGATAAGTCTTTTACTATCCAGTGCACCTCTATATAGATAAATAGGTCAACGAGGAAGTGGCAGTATTGGTAGGTTCTGGTAGGCTCTGCGCTCTTGTACATGACCGGAAAAGCACAAATAGCTCAAATCTTGATAAATTCATCGATGGCAACATCAGGTCTCAAAAAGAACCAGCGGTAAAGGTCGCAAAAGGAAACACCGTGCTTAAAATTCCGCAACAGTTCCTTCTTACTTGTAGTAAAAATTTCAAAACCAATACCACGTGTCAAACTCTTGACATACCCGCTTCTTATGCTATACGACATAACAAATACATCTGATTTCTCCAGCATCATTGGATTATTGGTACCAGATGATACTCAAGATGAAGCTACAAAGTCCAAACTTTAGCCATCACCGGTTCAATACCTACTTGGTTGTTTTCCAAGCCCTCATACATATCCATGCGTTTGTAGCTACTGCGGAGGACATAACCATCCCCTTTTATGCATGGCACGATTATACAGTGATTGAAAGGGAGACCCTGATCAGTATCGGGGATATAGTCGATTATATGAAGGAAAACAGAAGGAATAGGTGTCCTATAGGGGATTCACAAGATCGAAATAGCAACCCAACCAACTATCACAGATCACTTGGCTACCTTCTGGCTGCGGTCCATAATGCTCTGGACGGGTTCGATAATGCACGCTGGGAACTGAGAGAGAGATTAATGGATACATGCCTGGAATGGGTACCGGCGTTATCGAAAAGCGCAAGAGGGCCTGGAAATGATGAACAACCCGTGAACGCTGGGGCTGGTGTGGAAGAAAATTTAACGACCGAGCAGTCAACGATAGACGGAACAAACGTCGTTCTTCAGAATATGGTTGATATCCAGGAGGAAACGGGAGACCCAACACCCGCCACATCATTGCCAATACCTTCAGAAATAGATTTGGAAGACTCGGACTCAGACCCTCCATCACCAGCAACACCAAATTACTCACCAAGAACAAGGGAACAGTTGGGCAAGTGGGGCTGCAGAAAGGTAGGCGATTTGGAAACAATAGCTGACCTAATGAGCAGCTTAGTAAACATCGTCGCACTCATCCAGCAGAGAATGGTGGGGGTCGGGAATGACGTAGACAGGCTGGTAGGGCACAAATTTGGGCCTCCGAATCAGACTAGGGGCCAAAACCTGTACTCATTGCTAAAACAGATTCACAATGCGAGAACCGATAGGTCGCAAATAAATCCTAATGGTGCGCCGAGGAAAATCACCTACTCATCCGAGGCAAAGACAAGATATGTCCTCTACTGGGTCAGAGTACTCCAAAGGTTGCGGGCAGATAGCAGTCATTTACGTGTATTAATGATGGATGCAGAAGATTGGATGAATAACCCAGCCTTTGATGCTCTTGTTGAGCATTGGGATCCAACGGGGAACAGGAATGTAGGTTTCCTCGATATCCTAGAAAACTTGAATAACTGGTTTCTTTGCTGGGAGAAGCCTATCTTGGCTTTGGTCGATACTGTTTCAAATATCTTGGGCCAACCTCCAGGTCGACCTGGACCTGTTTGGGAAAACAGTTTGCTCTATGGATACACTGGTCCGGAACGGTTCAGCTGGCGACGTCCGCCATTTACACTAGCGGATCCCTCTGGCCGCACCCGGCTCCGCGATCGCCCCCGTCCTCCAGATCCCGAACCTACTCAAGATGCACAAACAGAATAGCAAGCACAACCCAGACAGACTCTATGGATAAGATTAGTGTTTTCCACAATTTAGATGCCTTCACAATTTAGTGGTCTTGGTATCAGGAATATATATCCAGCTCTCATTTTCTACAAGAAAGTTATGACTTGACCGCTTCTCTTTGAAACTTACTCCGAGCTTATGTATGTGTGTAGCTCAACTTCCGGAATTCCGAGACAACAGACTTATATATAATAATTACAAAACTATACATGTCTAGATATAACATGTAAGCGACCGAGAAAGCTAAGAAATATAGGTCATAGAACGTGCCTTGAACGTTGTCTTGTTGAATCCCAGCCTACCCAACTTCTTCAAAACAAACCGCACTTGTAACTGGCCAGCGAAACCAGACCAAACCATTTCACAGAGGTTATGCGGTTGTTTTGTGCGGACACCAGCAAAAACGAACGCAAATAGCGACATACTAGACAAGACTAAGTTCCACCACAAAAAATGTACGAGCGCAGAGCTTGTAGATGCCACGAGTTCCAATTTTAAACTACGACATATTCATATGTATGTCACCTCTATGCTATGAAACCACCTCATTTTTCAACCTATTTAGGCATTTATGTCTACACTCTTCAGCTATTACAGCTCTTCGCACGCGTGGAAACGAAGAAGATTACATTCAACGCGAGCCCGTATTGGTGGAGCTATGTAAATCGAAACTGGGTTGAATTGGAGGCAGCGGCGGGGTTAGTAGACAGGTTAAAGGAGGCTCGAACAGGATATTGCCCTCTTGGAGGACTTGGAGACAATATGTCCTCACCGGATTCCTACAGCAGCTCTTTGGACTCTGTTGCTAAGGCTTTCGGGAATGCGGATAGGAGACTTAAAGATATTATTGCTGAGCTAAAACAACAGGAATCTTGCCCCGGTGCGGACCTCGACAAAATACCGATAGAAAGGAAAGAGAAATGGGGTTGCGCCGAAATAAAATCACTGGAAAGGATAGAAATGAAGCTTTCAACTATGGCTAGCGATACGAAGATGGCTCGGTTCTGGATGGGAAGTGTTCTCGGGCAAATGCTGGAAAATATACCGGGACATCGGTTTCCACCTGGTGTAGTTGGAAACCAAAATATACGCAACCTTGCATTATACATTTTTGAGGGCACTATCGATCCCGCAACAGGTTTGATCACGGTCGATACGGATGCAAAAAAATCATTTCTCGAGAAATGGATGATGGTTTTAAGGCTTCTCTCTAAGGAGATGAAGAAATTGCCAGAGTGGTTAAAATTCTCCGAAAGGTACATGAGTACACCCGCTTTCGATGCGATAGTTGCCGATTTGGATCCACGGCAACCCCAGAACCGATCTAATGCCTGGAGTATTCTGAAGATGGTCAATAGACTAGGAAACTGGTATCTCTGCTGGCAAGGATCTTTGCGCCCTCTGCTAGATATAATAAGCAATGCGCTGGAGGAAGGGCCAGATCTGTCGAGCCCAGAATGGATAACCAAAGGACAGGAGTAAAGACTTGCAAGATTAGCTGTAAGCGGATATTACACCCTGCATATCTTGTTTAGCTCGCCATGGCTACGGGTGTGCGGCATTGCAGCATCTCGCATGGCTAAACTATCCCCACATGTGTAACAGTAATACCGCATACCTGGCCAGGAGACGTTTGTTCAAGAGTGTTGCTTCATTGCTTTGTTGTAATTTATGTGTTGTCAGCTCCAAGTTCAATCGTTGATATCCGCAACGCCTCGGAATGGGCACTTCCACAAGGCGGAATTACTCTCATGAAATAAAGCCACGAGGCCGCTTAAATGCACATTCGGGCCTTAAAATGATTTATGTTACGAGAAAGACTATTTCCCGAAATTCACAGGGAAGGCATAAGAACTTTTATCTATTCTTTCCTGGGTCTTGAAAACGCTGACGAGCGCGCTATCTGAATTCTGATGCTTGTTCGGATATCGGCTCCTCACTCCTTGGCCATGAAACCTCCTACCATTTTTAGAAATTGCTCGAAACGGAGGACACGTAATCTTGGCGTGATTCCGGCCTGGTGCTACCCGCATGAATCAATTCGTTTATCCCTTCGGAGAAGCAGACCACGGTAATGAATTGGTATTGGATTCGCCTGACCAGGTTGCCGGTTACCCGGCCGGTAGACGGAGGTTTCGATTTCGCCGCAGGCCAAGACCATACGGTTTCATGAGGCTGGGTTTTTTGTGAGAGGAGATGCGACAGATTTTTCCATCTAGTTTTGTGTAACTGGCTAAGGGTCGCCAGGGATCCGAAGAACAAGCTTTTGCTTGTCATCGATAACCAAATCTTGGCTCCAAAGCTTAGGCTCCCGCAATGATCATAATGCCCCTCTCTTGGTTTAATATTCGCATCAAAGAGATTTTCATGTTTAATCTGATTATCCCTTTGCACAACCCCTATGCGGACCGCATAAAGTTAGGTACCTCCCAGCCCAGCTTAAACTCCCCAATTTGGAACAGTTCGATTCGAAAGCCTGGTCTCGCAAAAATCTCCCTAGATTGAAACTTCGCATGGCCCTCACAACGGAAAGGTTTGGGAACGAGACAAATGCCAAACCCTTACTTATGTATATACTTTTGCACGGCTATAATCTCTCAAACAATAACTGGTCTATATTCTAGATATGATGTACGTAGTTTTTATAAACCCGCCCATCCCATCATGCCAAGTTTTGGACAAGACTCTTCTGCATCTAACCATTCTCTTCTTCATCTACCAAGTTTCTTGACATTCGTTTAAACTCTTTTTACTGCAACACCAAAAATATACAAAATGCCTGACGAGAAAGATATCGAGACGGGCACAGTACATCCGCCCGAAAAAGCTTGGCGACGGTCGACACTCGTATCTCCTGGTGCCGATGCCTCACCAACCCGGACAGAACACGCTGACGAACCGGAAGTCGAAAACTCGTTCTGGCGAACAGCATCAAAACAATTCCAGGCGGATGAAGACCACGCTCAGAGGATCGCGGCGGGTATTCCACCTGCCTTACGATTCAATCCAGTCAGCCTTGTGATCATTACGGCGAGAAGCACATCGAAGTTGTGCTCATTTGCCCACATCTTGCTACCAGCCATTCCGTGTGGTATTCTCTTGTGGTACAAAGCGAGACACACGAATCCGCTCGCTGTCTTTGTTTTCAATTTTATAGCTATGGTTCCGAGCGGAAATTTGTTATCGTTTGGGAGCGGAGAGCTACAACATCATTTACCCAAGGTGAGTTGGATTGTGGACTGACTAGTACTGATAGTTCTAATACCAGTGGCGGATGGCTAACATATACGGTCTGTAGACGGTTGGTGCTGCACTGGAGATTTTCACGGGCGCTATAGTCGAAATCGTCATATGTCTTATCCTGCTCTATAGGGATGAAATCAACGTTATTCGCGCAGCACTCCTAGGTTCTATGTTTGCGAATTTACTCTTGGTTTCAGGTTTCTGCTTTCTAGCTGGAGGTATTGCTGTAAGTATCATCAATTCTTCTTCTTTGAGATCTTCAAAAGGAAAAGAAAGAAAAGAAAGAAAAAGTTGCTGACCGTAAACCATAACAGTACCGGGAGCAAAGAATCGCCAGTTATGTCGCCGATATCTCGAGTGCCGCGTTGCTGGTCAGCGCCGTTGGGATGGTATCTCCAAGTCTGTTTTTTCAGACAATTCACTTTAGAAGAGATATCAGCGAGCACAGAGCCGAAATTAGAGTCCAACGTGTTAGTAGAGTCGTAAGCATTGGATTATTGCTTTCCTACATCTGGTAAGTCAACGGTTTCTAATATTCGAAGCACCCAATTCAATCAACAATTCTAACATTCTCATGACCCTCAGCTTCCTTTTCTTCCAGTTGCACACCCACAGCACAGGCTACCATCATGTCCTGGAAAGAGCTGAGAGCGTCTATGTTGGCAGAAAAGCTTATCGAAACAAGCTATCTGTCCTAGAGGCTATCTTTCTTTGCATCGTCGGCTTGACTTTTGTCTGCTTTTGTGGTTACTTTCTTATCCGTGAGATCCCATATATTGTGGAAACACAAGGTGTCTCCGAATTGTTTATGGGTCTCATCCTCGTTCCGCTTGTTGAAAAGGCTGCCGAACATTTGACTGCTCTCAATCAAGCGTGGGATAGTAAGTCATCCCAAGCCGGCCCCTCCGAGTTTGAGTTAATGCTAATCAGTCCTTTAGATCAGCTAGATTTGGCGATGTCTCACTGTCTTGGTGCAACCATCCAGACTGCTCTTCTCGTATCCCCATTGATTGTCATCGCCGGCTTTGTTATCAACCGGGATATGGACCTTAACTTTGAGCTATTCGTTGCTCTTTCATTACTTCTGGCCGTTCTTGTCGTTGGTAACTTTGTCCGTGATGGAAAGACCAACTGGCTAAAGGGCATGTTCTTGCTCATGGTGTACTTTGTTATCGCTGTGGCGGCGTACAATGATCCGGATGTACGGCAGACGGTTTGGTCCGCGGCGACTGGCGAAGGTGGTGGCGAAGGCGGAGGCGCCAAAGCTACTGAATCCTCAACAGCCAAAAAGGGCGAGTGAAGAATTAGAGGTGCGAAATTTACATAAAAAATCAATTTTTGTGGAGCTAGACATTTAGATTTAGGCTCTTTTCGTTTTTAAAAAAATGTCGTCTGGTTCTTTTTTAATGATACCATGAATTTGCATTTACATTAGGAGTTTAGCTTTAGATCTTAATTTGGTATCAGCACTTTATATAGGTATCTAGCAATCAACTCAGTAGCTATCTAGCTCACACTAGTAAATATAGCGCTATATTACTGCGCCTCTGAGCTCTTGTGGTTCTCTGTTTATATTTTAAAATACGTTAGGAAGCTTTGTCCCATTTCCCGAGCCCATGAAAATTGTTGACCAGTCAATATGGGCGAAACCCTTTTGCAGCTAGTTCGAGGATCAATGCCTCTTTTGTACAATATGTTTTTTTTTAAAATGCATCGTGCATATATAAATTAATGCTAGTTATTCTCAAAAGTCCGGTTCGTACCTTGCATGAGACTGCTTGTCGAAAACTGTGAGAGAGCTAAGCTAAAATCGGACGCACAGACGAAAATATCAAACGGCAGAAACGGCCTTAACCGTGACGGGGTATATCCCCAGGGTCCCCGCAGCAAGAGCTGCCGATGACGCAAAGCATAGTGTCGGCCTGTTATTGTTAGTATCAACGCAGCCAGCGAACTTGGTCCAGCCTGTTCCCTGGCCCACACAGTTCACGTTCAAGCCAGAATCGATCGAGCACACGAGGAGGCCTCCGGTGGTTTGAGCGTTCGCTAGAGTGTCTATCCAAACGTAATTGGTGCTGAAAACCGGATTCGGGCCGCCGTAGGCGTATTTACTGGCGGCGTTGCTGATATAGCCACTTGGGTTGAGTGTCCACTTCGTCGCAGATGTCTGCGAAGTGGTATAGTAAGTGGTGCCGCCGTCGTCGGTAAGATATTTCCCGTTGATGCTTCCTCCGGTTATTTGCAAGTAGAATGGGCCCGGTGCTATTACGGTTGCAACGTAAATGGTCGCCGTTGAGACTTTGGTTGATGTGTAAGAGACCGTCTCCGTCTCTGTGACGGAAGTCGTCTTCGATAATGAACTGGACACCACCGTCGGAATTGTCACCGAGACCGTCGCGACGGTTGTAAATGTTGTCACGGTTGCATCGGTAGTGGTAAAACTAGACGAGATGGTGGGGGAGATCGTTTGCGAGGAGGAAATCGTGGTTGAAATAATGACCGTAGTCGATGCGGCGGTGAGTGTTGTGGTGCTTCTAGTGATCCCGATGCAAGAGCAAGCGGATACATATGCTGCTGTGCTGCTGCATTTTGAAGCGTATGCTGGAGTTTGTAATGCAAGTACCGCTGATCGCTTTCCAACCGGTGGAGCGGCGCCGATTGTGCTGGTCAGCGTTTTTGTAATACTTGCAGTGGAGGTGAAGGTTGCGTAGAAGGTGGAGGTTGATGTGACTTTAAATACGCTGGTCACAAATACGGAGACAACCTGGGTGGAGGTTGAGTAGACTGAGTTCGTGAGAGTCTCGCTTTCGACTCGAATCAATGTAGCATCGACAGTTGTAATGACTGTTTGAGCCTTTGTCGCTGTAGCCGTTGTGAAAAAAGTAGCCGTACTTGTATACGTTCTACAAGAGACCGTGTTAGCCTTTCAATGCAGTTAGATGGCGTTGATGGTCCTGGTAAGAAGGCTTACATTATCGCAGGCGTATTTCTTTCGATTAAAAAAGAAGAACAATCTGCTCTGTGGGCATCTATTGATTTGGTTGCTCTAACAGCTGTTATCATCCAAGTGCCTGTTAGTTTTGCTCTAGTGTATATGTTTATCGCGGTATGGAGCTTTGGGATCTAGGTTTGTGGTTGACGGGGGCAAAACTAGTATACCTCGGACACAATTATCTGCGGCGCAATCTGAAAGCACAGTGCCTGCAATTGCAAGCAGCCAAAACAAACTCGGCCGAAATTGCTTCATGATTGTGTAGGTTTAGGCGATAATTAATTAGGACGGGTACAAAAGTTGCAAAACTCGGACGATCCATCTGCTAAGGAGGGTATAAATACTCAAAAGACGTGCTTCATGCCTATAAATGCCTGAATTATTGACTTTTTATTTTTGCTGAAGCCTAGGGCTGAAAGTAGTGGGCTTCTCTCATGATCACGCTACACATGCTTTCTACATATCCCGCGATAGAACGCGTTTTCTAAATGCCATGGCGTTCCTGGTTGCCAGGTTGAACGGTTAGACTTTGAATAGAATTAGAGGGTTGCGTTGTGGAGGCTAAAATACGCCAGTGTAATCTAACTTCTTCGATTTTGAGATTTTGCGACGGAAGGAGATCCTGAGAGCCACATTGCCGAAAATTTGGCCGCATGCATCGGCTTAAGCTATCCAACAACGGTGTATATGTATCTAAACGGTATTGGACTAGGGTTTCTATTTCCTCATGATTCTGATGTTCACATTATTGAGATACACGTTTTTAGAAACTCACCAGAATGTCGGCCAATTGACAACATTGGTCGATCAGAAGAGTATACATTTGGTCGGCTAAATGACATATATGTCTGGAGTCCACGTTATCAATAACTATAGGGTTCTCGGACGGCGTACTTGGTCAGTAAGGCAATATTTGGAAACTAAAACCAGTGAAATAACAAGCTGCCCCGAGAGCCATGGCGACTTTGCCACAAACATAGCGGCAAATGAGCCGTCCTGAACTAGAATTTGTATCTCCGGGTTACGCTACTTAACCAAATACTTGACCGGAAAGTGGCCAGTCGTTTGACAGAGTAAGTTAGTTACTCCGCTGAATTCCGGGTTGGATTTGTTGGATTTGTTGCGTTGTTGTTCAGGGGCACGTCCTTCGCGAACCACACACGTTCCCCAGAACTTCGAATTGACGACAAATGCCGGCGACGACAGCCGCCGATGCGAGCTTCTCATGACATCTCCCTATCCTCGAAGCCTTACATGGCTGTCCTTCTCCCCCTTATTGAACCTCTCACGACTTCTATCGACCATCACGCTCCTGCTCTGCCTCGCCGGTAGCACGCACGCGGATACCTACGACGAGAATCTCCTCCTCCAACCCTTGTCCGGCCAGTTCCTGCTCGCTTCCTTCAATTTCCAAAGCCATGGCCCGATACAGTCGTTCAACAAACAGCTCTTCCAGCTCTTCCCGAGGAGCTTAGGGCAGATATTACAGTACACTCATACGCGAGAGCTTCACCTACGCTTCGCGCTAGGACGATGGGATTCGGAACTGTGGGGTGCTCAGCCAGGCGACGGGCAGAATGCTGGCGGGACGGGGGTCGAATTGTGGGCTTGGGTTGAAGCCGAAGACGATATCGAGTATGGCGGACCGTCTACTCCATCTCGGAAGGTTATCGCATGCTAATCGTTATGTATATAGGGCGGAAGCACGGTGGACGTCTCTCAATAATGCCCTCTCAGGCCTCTTCTGCGCCTCTCTCAACTTTATCGATTCCACCCGCACCATACGCCCCGTTATGTCCTTCTCACCGACGGGTGACTATCCCACCACGAACACCACCCGGCTCTTCCTACTCCACGGCACGCTCCCGAAGGAACCGGTGTGCACTGAGAACCTGACGCCATTCCTCAAACTCCTCCCCTGCAAAGGTAAATCCGGTATTTCCACCCTCCTCGACGGCCACAAGCTCTTCGATGCCTCCTTCCAATCCATGTCGATAGACGTTCGCCCGATATGCTCTCCGACAAACGGCCACTGCGACATCGAAATCCAGCAAAACATCGATATGGTCCTGGATATCTCCCGCAGCCTCCAACGAAACGACAATCCCGTCCCACGTCCGCGGGACCAGCACGAACTCGTCTGCGATACCACAAAAGAATACGCATCGAACGAGTACTGCTATCCGCTAGACAACAGCTTTGACTTTCCTTGGTCCCTGTCCGACCTCTTCGGGCGGAGTATCGCCGGCAGCTGTCCGTTCGCCGTAAAGCAGCAGGAAACCCCGCATGTATGCATCGCCGCTCCGAAGGAACGACTTATATACTCTACGGATGGCAGCACCGAAAAAACCTCGGAGGATGGAAAACGATGCTACACCCTCCGTGAGAACCAGCCGTTTGACGTCGCCCTCCCGAAACAGGAACCGCCAACCGTACCTCTACGTCAGGAGCCGTTACTCTACGCAGAACGCTCGTTCACGGGCCACGGACAAGAACATGGCGGTGTCAAAACTGTCCTCCGGAATCCATCATCCAAGGATTCCATTGAGGTGGTATACCTTGAATCTCTCCCTTGGTTCATGAAACCGTACCTCCACACCTTGAACGCGCAACTCTTACCGCCATCGCCGGATGGAGGTGACGGCGATGTCATCTCGGAGCTCTATTACAGACCAGCGCTGGATAGAAAGCGAGGTACGCAGTTGGAAGCGAAACTGGTAGTTCCGCCGAACTCTGTGGTGATCGTGACGTATGATTTCGAAAAGGCCGTGTTGAGGTATACAGAGTACCCACCGGATGCGAATCGAGGGTTTGATGTTGCGTACGTAGAGACTTCATTTTCAACTTCTGATCATAAAATCTAACACTTCCTTTAGGTCTGCGATCATAACTATTCCGCCGCAGCGTCGTGCCTCGAACGGACAATATGTCCCGGCTACTTCGATAAGAACGACAACTCTACTGCTCTCCCTGCCGACTCCGGATTTCAGCATGCCGTACAATGTTATAATCTTTACTAGCACAATCATGGCCTTGGCGTTTGGGAGTATATTCAACCTTCTCGTGAGGCGGTTCGTGGCGGTAGATGAAGTGCAGAGAGTTGATCTGAAAGCCAAACTCATCGGGCTGGTAGGGAAATTTAAGAAATCGAAGGCGGAGTAGAGCGCCTGAATTGTATGTAATCTTTCTGTATTTGTACCGTATACGGTTGTATGGCATTTAGATGGACAGCAGTCCGGTAAATAGCCTGGTAGAGCGTTATGGCCTTCCTGGTACTTGGCCAAGAAGGCGTGAAAAAAGTCGCATTGCAAATTATTATCATGTAAACATGGTTACTGTGCTACCCTGGGTATATATATATCGTACACGCTGCTAGTTTATGCAGAAAGCTTTCGTTGGGCATAGCTGGCAAGTCTTTTTCTTTTTAGCTTGCCAGCGTGTGGAATTGCTACCGGCGCCTGAAAAACATATCTTCGTCATCTTCATAATCTTCTTCATCATCCGATTCTTCGTCTTTTCCTATAGCATTCTTGCTGCTGTCTGTAGTACTCGTAGCGTCATCCGTCCCGCCCATAATGACGCTTTTTATCGAATTCGACCTATCGAGTCGTATCCGTTCCACCCCTTCGCCACCCTTCTGCTCAGTTGTGACATTCGCGGTACTGTTCTGCCTTAACATCTCCCTTCGTTCTTTCAATCTCTGCACTCTCTCCTCGAGCGAATGCTGCTCGTCAAAGAAATCGGCCATTGCGGTTTGCGCGTCTTCCATCTCTTCTTCAGCTATTGTTCGCGTGTTGCGGAAGTCCGCTGCCTCGTTTGCCGACCTTTGTTGCTGAATTTCGGCAGCTGTGAGGGCTGGCGCGGAGATTGTGTGCGCAGGTGGAGGAATCTGATTCAATATTTCCGCCGCGTCTCCTCCTCCTCCCCCTCCTTCTTCTGCCTCCGCGATATCAGCTTGGAACGCCGCCCATTCGTCGTCCAGGCCATCGGCTTGCTGAGTATCCGGTGGTTTCGAGGCAGCGTTCGAGGTCGAAGTGAAAAAGTCCGCCGGTAGCTTCGAACCGGTAGCTACAGGTGCAGGTGTTTCCGCCGTAACGTTCGTAGCTTCATCATCATCAGGTTCGATGACCTCTCCCGTGCTAACTATCCCATCCTCATCCTCATCGTCGTCATCAAAAAACCCAACCGGCAGCGCCAGATTCTTCACGTCCGCCCTCGCGGTCTTTAACCGTTTGGATGCCGTCTGCGCGCCGCTGCTATCTCCGTTTCGTGATTCTCGGACCGGACTCTCCGCAGGTCGCTTGTTGCTCTTGCTAGAAGCTCCGGTTACTATGCCACCCTTTCGTGCAACGTTGGATTTGTGCTGCGGCGAGACGACGTGGGCGTCCCAGAGGGATTCGGATTTTATAGGCGTGTTGGAGCAGATGTTGCAGAAGAGGGCGCCGGCGAGCGAGTAGGAGGCGTACGGGGAGGTAACTCTTCGGGATTTGCGAGAGGCAGCGAGAAGTTTGCGAGGGTCGGTGGTGGACATTGTGTAGAGAGAGAGAGGCGAGTTATTGCGGGAGAGGGTGGATGAAGCGGATTGAGTCTGGTTGACGGGCGATGATGGTGACGGATGCCGCATGTTGCTGCATTTCGAGGTGTGGCGCTGTGGCTGAAACAACATACACCGCCACCATATAAGCAACTCTGAGCTGGAGAGCCGGCGTCGGACTGTTCGTGCCATCTGAATAGCAATACCTGTTACCGATCCCCGCAAAGCGGATAAAAATGTATAATACTTGTGAGAGTAAGAGTGAGATCTCTGCAGTCTCGTAAAACGTACTGGTAGAACTGACACTGTACACAGACTGCACCTTAGGGTAAGCTTGAACCGGGGAAAGCTCACTCTATTGACTTTTTGTATATTTTATAATAACCTATTCCAATATACGGCGCATTTATATACCTTTGAAGCAGTTTCAGATCTTGATATACGCTGACGGGGATGAAACGTCGCATAGATCAATTGAAGTCTGTCGTCCCGGTTTACTCGGTGATGAAGTATACGCACAATACTGGGTACATCTGGGCACCGATGAATGCGGGACTTTGTCTTGGCGCTCATCACAGTTGAATTGATTTGATGCCACCCAAATTTTGCCCAGATTAATTAACCTTACAGACATCAACACCACCTCCATCACCATCCTCACCACCACCACACACCGCCATCACCCGTCCATCACCACCACCGCTACTCACCGCTCATTCCACATCCATAGTTCAAGACGTGCTGCCATCTGGAAGCATAAAGGCGCTGTAAAGAAGCTGCTCAACTTGCTAACCGTCCCGTTTCAACTGGTCGCGCGATCAGAAAAGGCCTGGTCACCCCGCTGACGGCATTCAATCGCGTATCGCCCGGACGCGCCATTACTTTCGCATACCCTTCGCACCAGCAGAACCCTCGCCCGAGCGCCAGCGCTATCTAAAGCGTCTCTGACTTCTTTGTCGTACAATCCTCGATAACCGACTAGCGTTCCGGCCATATTTGCTGTGCGTCGGGTTCTTTGGTTGACTCCACGCCTCGCCACCCGCACCGGGCGTTCGAAGGTGTTGTTTTGAACCTGGGAGGGATTTCTTGCAGCTCTCCTTGATGCGTGTCTGTTTACAGCGTTCCTGTTGAGAGTATTTTGTGCAACTCAAGGCCTTCTGCCTCTGGCAGCGAGGACTGAAGAGAAAAAAAGAATCTCGACTGAGTAAAGTCTTGTATAACTGTGCCGATTCTGATATTATTTTTTGAACACAACCGCCATGGCTGGTAAGCAGAGTGAACATTCCCTTTGAACAAAAAGAAAGAAAGAAAGAAAAAAGAAAAGAAACCATTCACACCGGACGGACGTCTCTTCGATCTTTTATGCCCTCTTATGCCCATACTCTGAAAGCTGTATATCCACCATTACGATACCTATCTTAAAGAGACCATGTTTTTGGACCCGGCGCTCCATCATGTCATGGAATGCTAGACTGAAAATAATCCTCCATTGTCATATCCTAGAAGCAGAGCCTGGGTCGCTTTCCTGATTCACGTCTGTGTACCACTGTATACCCAGATAAACCCCATCAAGGCCGAACTGCATCACCCCTTCCTCCAGACATCTACCACTTTACACTTTTACCCGTACACCTTTACAGAGTCACAAAAGCTAACGTCACCGTTTCTGCCAGGAGACACACCCGAACCCCGCAGGAGTGGTCGCAGCACCAAGGGACAGCACACTCGTAACGCCGAACTAAACGAAGAACCACTTGCGAAAAAACTCGCTCCTACCCCTACTCCTGCTCCCGTTCCCGCTCCCGCTGTAACAGCAGCTCCAAAGAAGAAGACGAAAGCAACAACGCGATCCACCAAACCCAAGAAGAACGGCAAAAACTCGGCTACTTCTCCAGCGCCCACCGCTACATCCGAAAATGAATCTGAAGATAGCGAGATTATCCGCTGTGTCTGTGGCGCCGTTTCGGACGAAGGAGGCCGCCAGATGATCATGTGCGACAGCTGCAATGCCTGGCAGCACAGCTCCTGCATGCAAATCCCCACGAAGAACACACCGGACACTTATTTTTGCGAGCAATGTAAACCAGAGCTGCATAAAGATCTCCTAGAGAAAATGGCGAGAGGTGAGAAACCTTGGGAACGTAGAGGGAGGAAAGGGTCGAGGAAGAGCGTGGGAGGCTCCAAGAAGAAGAAAGGCGAATCAGAGGCACCTGATACGCCGGCCCCGGAGGGAGAGCAGGATGAAGATAGAGATGAGAAGGAAGAGGAGGATGCCAAGATGGATAGTCCGGCTCCTACTGCGACCACAGAAGCCGAGAGGGAGCCAGAGCAGGCTGCGCCTGACACGGTCATCCAGGACTTGGATGATGTCTTGGATCCGGCTTTGAAGAACGAGGAGACACAAGATGAAATTATGAAGGAAGATAAGCCGGAAGAGAACGCAGAAGAGAAGCAGGAAGAGAAGCAGGAGGAGATTCAGGAGGGGATTCAGGAAGAGATTCAGGAAGAGATTCATCAAGAGAAACAAGCGGAAATACAGGAGGAGATGCAGGAGGAGAAGCAAGAAGAGGAGTCTGAGGATGTCACGTTCGAAAAACCGGCTCCTCCTGCCGAGAGTAGTCGAAGGCGGTCATCTGTCGCATCGCCAACCAATCTCAAGAGAAAGGCGGACGAGAGCGTCGAAGAAGAATCTGCCGATGGAAAGGTATACCTCACATTACCCAATTTAAACTCGGGCTGTCACACTAACGTTCACCAGGAACAATCCCCTATCCGTAGGACATCTGTCCCACAGTCACCGACACAGACCAAGAGCACAAAGACAAGGTCCGGTCGGAGACCGTCCACAACCACCAAACCACCACCATTGAAAAAACCAAAGATGGCAGACAACCAATTGGAGCAAGCCGCCACGACCGAAGAGCTAAGAAGCGACACACGACGGAAGGGGGTTGAAACTCTCAGGAAATTCCTGGAGGGAACACTGAAACCAATTGAGAAGCTTCCCGAAGGCGAGACTTCAAAACCAGAGTTCGCGACAAGACTTGCCCTAGAAATCGAACATCACACGTATATTCTTCTGTCGTCTCAAACCGCTGGCGAACCCAATGACGATTACAGACAGAAATTTCGCTCAATCCTTTTCAATCTCAAGAAGAACGAGCCGCTCTTGAACAATCTGTTGACCAAGAAGATCGGTACCAAGGAGTTTAGCGATATGACGGGTGACGAAATGGCAACAGAGGATATGAAGCATATTGTTCAAGAAGCGGAGAAAGAGAGTGAGAAACAGAGTATCCTGACGGCCGAGGCTTCCGGCCCGCGCATTAGACGAACCCACAAGGGCGAAGAAATAGTTGGCGAGGATACGGGTATGGTGGCAGAGATAAGCAGCGGCTTCATCGGATCAAGATATGAGCCTCCGGCTGAGAAATCGGATGACGAGCGGTCCGCGCCTCCGAGCCCTGGCGCAGAAGATCATGATATGACAGACCGTCCGAGATCGCCGTCGCCCGGCACGCACCAAGAACCCGCAGATACCCCGTCGAAAGCGTTAAAGATTGATACTTCCAAACCGGCTGCTCCCGGACATCATCGCAGAACAAGTAGCTTTGACATCCACAATGTTTGGTCGAATGTCGAGTCGACCGATGCGGGACATAGACAAAGCATCCCGCGACCACCTGTTACACCCCTCACCGCTCACCCGTCCAACGGCAATACCACTCAACTGGACCGTGACATTGATATGCTGCTGCAAAATGACGGCACGAGCCCCGGCGCTGGAACGGAAACACCCCCGTACTCACCCAAGGATTATATGGATGAAACGGAGGAAGGGGTTATCTGGAAGGGAAAGCTTGTGATGAGAGGAGTCGCTGACTTGGACGCGCAGGCGGTCCACGTTGCGGGACCGGATCTCTCTCTACAAGTCCCCTGGAACTCCGTCGTTGGCGACTCGATCGAAATCACCGGCCGCATATCCGTCGACCGTGCCAACGAATACCTTCAGCAGCTACGATTCAATTCAAGGTCGAGTGACGTTGTAGTCTTCACTCTACACTCGTCGTCCCGCTCCGACTCGGCATCATTTGACAAGTTGTATAACCATTTTAAGGAGCGCCAAAGGTCAGGCGTCGTCGGAAATATCACCTGGTCACCGGCTAAGGACGTATACGTGGTCGCGGTTGGTAAAGACGACGCCATGCCGAAACACATGCTTAACACGCAGTTTCCGGTGCATCCGAGAGATAAGGATACTCTGTTGCTTTGTATCGTGTTCAATCGATCTTTGGAACCGTTCTCGGATATTCATACGCCAACGACGGCAACGGCATCTTACACACCTGTACCACCTTCAAGGGCGATGCACACCCCTGTTACCATTAATAATCAGCAACAGGGCTGGCAACCACCACCGATGAACCAGGCTTTCACGGCGGCGTATCAGCAGTCGCCTACACCGGGAAATAATTACCAATCACCACCCCCTCTACACCCACCGGGAATACCACAACAGCCTGCTTTGGCTCTCCCGCCAGGTTTGCAGCACATCACGCTACCACAGGTTGCCGGATCTTCGCGACTTCCGCCCGCCGTGGTTAACTATGGACAGAGTCCCAGTGTGGTAAACGAGTTGATACAAAAGTTGAACCTTGGGCCGACCGATCAGACGTTGCTTAAGCAGATCATCGATAAGAATCCCGAGTCGGCCGGGAACTTGGAGCAGTTGATGCGACTCGTACAGCAGTACAACGAAGGTGTGAAGAGATTGTGATTGTTCACAGCATTGATTTGGAAGGGTGGAAAGGGTGTATTAAATTATTCTAATTACATTATAAACTGTATAGCTTCTTTTCTTGATCACGGACTTCTCTGGTTTCTCCACATCTGTGAATTACACAAGCTGTCCAAGTTTGTGTGGATAGCTCTCTTCTATCACTACTTTTTCACTCTAGCTCTCTAGGTGTTGCCTTTCTTTCTGTACTTGGAGTATCAGATGTTCTCCCTTCCTTGAGTTTCCTCCTGTGTGCAATAGTAGCATTTTCAAGGCCTCCGTTAATGTTTAGGAGGAACTGTACACAACATGTACAATTACGTCGTTTTTACGGAATTAGCTTATCCTCCTCGCACCTCCCTTTTGGCGCATGAATCTGGTCTTTTTCAATCTGCAAGAGCAAGAAAACATCTTGCATACGGGCTTTTCTGACGAGTTAGCTGAAGGTTAACAAAGCAAGATCGTTTTGGATTGCTTTTCCCATTCATTTCTCTATGACAGCCCAGTTAACCCAAAATTCTTAAAATCTCTGCTAGCAGTGGCAGAAAATGCTAACTTCAACGACCTTGAAATGCCACCATAGACTCCTTTCAACTGGACATTGAGACTGAACCCGATATCGCCAATATAAGATATCACCTCAACCATTCTTATCTGCCATATGAGCGATCTGAATACTATGATTTGTCACAACGGTCTCGCGAAACAGACGTAGAGTGGCGCAGAAGACGGTAATTCTGCCTATGAGACCGACCTTCGGTATCAAAGTCAAATCCGCCGCCCCGAAACTACTCGACCAATGGCCAACATCAAACTTTTGATCGTCCATCTGGTAGCATGAGATAGAAATGAGTGACGATCTAGGAATCCAGATAGTTGATTTAGTGGTACATTGTATCAGAGACTTGGCTGAAACCCCCACAAAACAATATGCGGATAGCATAATGGAGAGCATAACGGCCCTCAAGAAGTCGGACTGATTCAAGGTCTCAAAAAGATACCAATTGCGTCGCCAATATTATGCCACGGAGATATCAGAAACTAGCAACCGCAAATGTTAAGAATGTTTTGTTCCACATATGCAGTAATTTATCTTCCGAAACGAACATACGGAGGCTTTAAACTGTAAGCGGACTTTTGCCCCAGTATCACTTAATCACAATTACTCTAGAGATTACGGTTGGCGGGCTGAACTGAAAGGCTGCAGAATTCATCGATTGGCTTTTGTTGGAGCTCGACTTGGAAAAGCTCAACTGGCTGGAATCGAACGTGCCGGTATATACGAAAACCACTGATACTCCAGCGGGTATACGTGCCTATATTCCAAAAAAATTGAAAAATTTACAATATATCGGAGTCAACGGCCGGAGCCAACGAGAACTTCCCTCTGAAGTAGGAACGACGAATTCAGGCTCTCAAATGCTTCCTGGTGGTGTCAATGTCTCTTGTACATACATTTAATCACCACCTGACAACAATTTTGAGTACCGATGCTCTATTTCGATACAAGGGTCAAATTCACGAAACTCCTATGCAGATTGATTCAAAGCTATATAAAACAAGCATTGAAATGGGGTTCTACAAGGGTTTGGCATCATCGAGAGGTCTTATCAGGCGAATTGTTGTCCAAAAAGATTAAAATAGATAAACCTAGCTAGCAGCGGTGTGGCGTGCCACGCCACGCGAAGAAGCGAATCGAAAAACGAAACGTGAAGTATCGAATTGGCCCAACCACCTTCGCTACAATAACAGAAGATAAAATATATATTGTAGTACTTGACAACATAAGCATCAAATGCAATTGGAATTTTTGCTACGCATCGAATCTTGCTATCATATCATTTAGTGATCTTAGAGCGAGACCAATTCTAGAGTTCAATATTGTTGCATTGTGTAACTTACTAGAGAGTGAGGTGAAGTTTCGTGCGCCAGTTCAAACATCCAGATTCAATTGAGAACGAAGTACAACCTGAATTTGCTGGCAATGTTTGGCAATCTGGTTAAATGAGACAAACAACTTGACACAAAACTGTAGAATATTATATTCCTTTGTCTGCCAGCCGCAGTCGGACCTTCGCCATGACCTTCACAAAGCGATACCTAAAAGAGCATATTTTTAATCTTTTTTATTAGCAATTACTCAAATTAAACGTACTACCAAGCCTCACAGGTAGCGTCCGAGACTAATCGTACTATTTCTTAGTGGGTGTATCAGCCAAATTAGCAGACAAAGGGATAAGATGGTACAGCTGAGCGACGACCGCCCCTGTGTATCGGATCGACGGAATGGCACATAGGAAATCGTGGGGGGGAATGTCCAAATTCATCATAGAAAGTTTGCATGGTCTTTTAGAAGTTGGTCTGCGACGAGACAAGTCTGCATGCAGCTTTGCTATATAAAAGCCTCAAGATATTACCTACGTTATACTTTCTGGATCATCATTCTTCTACCAAAATTTTTAATACCTCCAGCTTCTACTAGCTGGTCTAGTAGGAATATCATCCTATTTAGTTTTTTCCATTTTCCAGCTGGTCTAGAAATATCTTACTATCTCAATTCGTCCCTTTTTACAATTCTCTCTTTTATTCCATTTTTTTCCCATTTTATATAGATAAATATATTTAAGCCAGTTTAAGAACCCTTTGGGTATCCAAAGATGTGGTCAACATCATACCCAGCTGTTATTCTCGTCGTGTACGCGGTTCTTGGGCACATAGCCTTCGGCAGCCCAATCGCTAAGGCAGGAGACTCTGTTCTGTTTGCAAAACGGCAAGCAAGTGCGGAAGCCAATGACCCTTGCAAAGGCGAGCTTGCCAAAAACTGTAGTGCTCTTAAGCTTTACACTGCTCGGATAGCTTCCAACTACGAGGTAACTTACTCACCAATAATACATTTATTATAGTGATATGCTAATATTATAATCGGCTCTAGAAGAGGTCGCGAATCCACGCACGGGCGGTGCAGCAACAACAGCCACAGAGGCAGCAGCAGCAACAACAGCCGCAAAGACAACAGCCACAGCGACAACAACCCCAACAGCCACAGAGACAGCAACAACAGCCGCAACGACAGCAGCAACAACAGCCGCAACGACAACAACCGCAGCAGCCGCAAAGACAACAGCCTCAACAGCCACAGAGACAACAGCAGCCACAGCAGCCACAAAGACAACAGCAACAGCAACCACCACTGAACGAATCGGACCAACCACGATCGCGACCGCAACGGCACGCGCAACAACCACCGTCGGAACAGCCATTGACTTTCTGGGACCGTGTGAAAAAAGTACCTGAAACCTTATTGAATGGGGCTAAACAAGTTGGGAAAGTCGCGTCTAAAGAAAATGTCGACGCTTTCGGGAAGTCTGCTAGTGATCTTAAAAAGGGCGTCGGTGAGGTCCCGGGAGCTGTGGTAAAAGGTGTAAAAGCCGTTACAAGCCCAGAGAACGGTCAAGCCATTCAGAAGTCTGCTGGTGATCTCAAAAAGGGTGTCGGTGAAATCCCGGGGGCTGTGGTAAAAGGTGTGAAAGCCGCTACAAGTCCTGAAAACGGTAAAGCCATTCAGAAGTCTGCTGGTGATCTCAAACAAGGTGTCAGTGAGATCCCGGGGGCGGTGGTAAAGGGAGGTCAGGACTTGAGGAAAGGGTTAGGGGATGCCGCAGAGGCAATTGCGAAAGCGCCCGGGCAAGTAGGGAAAGCTCTTGGAGACGGTTACGATAAAACTGTAAGTTTATTCATGGCGTACAATCAGTCTCCCAGCCAGTAACAAAGCTAATAAATTTGCCAAATCTAGTTACCAGTAAGTTCTTACTATCATTGACCGAGTCTAATCAGATTGACAGCATCGTACTAATACAGCCCGCAATTATAGCCTGGTTCAGACGGTAGAAAGATTGCCGACTCTTTGGTGGCAAGTATACCACCTGCGGGTGTAGTGGCAAAAGTTGGACAGGTAGCTGGCGCTGTATCAAAAGCAAATGCAGCGGCGAAATTGGGGCAATCGGCATCACGAGCAGGGCAAGCGGCGGCGGCAGCAGAAAAGGCAGGGGCAGGGGCAGCAAAGGCAGGGGTTACGGCACCGAAAGCGCCGCCATCGTTGAAGGATCATCCGTTAAACATAGCAGGGGATGCTTATGGTAGTGGCAAAGCGTATAACGATTATGCCAAGGGCGAACGTGGACAAAAGCCTAGTGGAAAGGGAACATGAACTGATGGAAGCGAGCAAATTCTAGTGACGCATTGGAAAGTATAACGCAGTTTGATTAGTTTATAAATAGATATCAGTATGCTGTTGAAACCAGTGGGCTGTAGCTGTTTACGAGACTACAACTTGATAAGGAAAATAAAATAAAATTGAAAAAAGCTAATCAATATTAGTGGTATGGATAATTGGTTTTTATTATGATAATGAACGAAAATCTACCACCCCACCCTTTCTTCCTTACAAAATTTATTTAGTATATACTGATGCCACTGGAATATGCAACTTCTTCGGTAGTAAACCCTACTGTATCAATCGCCGTGCCCGCTATCTTGAACTTCAATCCGAACCACGATCCAATAGTATCAGCGGGTCCGTGCTTAAACGTTGCCATCTAAATATATTAGACACAGTACCAAACAAAGCCACTAAACCGGGTGCACAGCTAGTACATCTTTAGATCTAACTGCGTTAGCTCGCCATTTGTGTCGCCAAAACAAGGCGCAACGAGTTGGTAGATCTCGCTGTGAATTAGTGTGATCTGAGCCTTGGACATGATGCATGATGAGTTCAAGGCTACTGGTCGCAGGTTTCCCTTCACTCCAGCTGCTCGACTTTCGCCGCGCCGCTGACCATCGCAGGCCCGCCATTGACGTCGTTCTTAGAAGCATTGGCTGCCTATTGAAATAAACACTGGACAAACCTTCACCTTCTATCTGTTGTAATTGAGGTCGACGAGAAAGGAAGACCCTGTTCAATAAAAACTTGGACTTTTGGACAAAAGAAAAATATTGTATATTCAAAATTAAAGTCTATAGATCTAATAACATGTTTTCTAACAATCCCATAATCTATGATCCACTTATATTACCCATGTGCATGTGCAATGCCTGAAATACCCAGTGATAACGCGAAAGACCCAAATCAAAAACCTAAGCTCCAAAATGCATCGCCAATCCATAATCTATATTGTATGCTTGTCTATCCTGTAGCCGCAATTGTAGCATGTCTACTCCGTTTACCCAAAATCGAAAATTCATGTAACTAATAAGCAAGTACCGTCGCGTCCATGGCTGGTAACTCTGCTGCCTCCTCAAGCACTGAGCGAATACTCTGGTAAAACGATGCCGGCTTCTTCTTCTCAATCATCTCGAGAAGATATGTAGCTCTGATAACCAGTGCTATAAGGATCCAACAAAGCAATTAGCATCCGACCATCTGAAACAAATAATATCAGAAGCAATATCGTGAAAACTTACACTCGTACTCGACAGCATACTCAACGGCTGGCTCCTCGTCTAACAACCCCCTGACGACGCCATTGACAGCCGGTCCTATAACTTTCTTCCCGCCGACGTTCAACTTTAAGCCTACGTCTTCACCCATCCCGACCCAGACCACCTCTTTCTCCAGTCCGTCAGCGGCACGATCTAACCACTGCCGTCGAACTCTGAACCAGCTCTCAAATACGGGAATAACGCTACCCATTTTTACAAGGCTGGCGGAAGCGCATACCTGCGTGAACAGGTCGCCGGAATCGATGGTTACGGTTGTGGAAGCGGGTGATGTTGAGACGCCGGTTTGGCAGGATGGATCGAAAGGTTTTGGGGTATAGTGGGTATATAATTTCGATATCGGGGAAAATTCCTCGTCCTCTTCCTCTTCCGATTGGGGTGTGGATTTCAGCTTCTGTGCCGAAGGAGCGGAGGTTTCGGCGCCGGTGTGGGTGCCGGTGTATTCGCAGTGGTTGTAAGGATGGTTATCTGCCAAGAATAAAGCGATTGTTAACATTGATCCATCGGTATAAATAAGTATTTAGAGTGCTTACAAGTATCGACATCATCGGCAGCATAGCACTCAAAAATCAGCCTGTAACCTTCGACGTGCAGGGCGTGCCGCAGACGGCGGTTGATGATGTGAGTGGCAATGTCGTGGATGTATTTCGAGGTTCTCGAGGCGGCCACTAGGGATTTTGTGGGCATGAGGGAGAGAATTTCCTCGAGGAGCTGAGACATATCACAGTGTTAGTTGGAGATGTTGGTGCGACGGCTCAACTAGGCGAATCGCCGTTTTCAAGTGTGTGTGACGGGGGATGGATTGGGAAGGTAACACAATGCGATGACATACCTCGCAAGGGAGATTCTCGAGTTGAACTCGGGCGTCCGGGAGCTCGATTGCGTGTGGCATGGTGAATTTGAGTGTAATGTGAAAGGTAATGTAATGTCTATAAGGCTGTCTGTGTATAATGTTCTACGGAGACCAAAAGTACTACTTCTTACTGCAGAGGCAGCTTCGATCACGGAATATTTAAATGGGGGTGCTGGGAGCGAGGGAGCCTGGAAGCTAAGCGGGATCGGAACCGATAGGAGCTAGCACGCCGAACGGAAAAACAGGTGCCAGTGAGGTGATCCGATCGATCAATGGAAGCTAGAGCACTTGTATTGAAATTTTAAAATGACGAAAACGGCGAATTGATGCTGATGCTACAGTACTGCAGTGCTGATTGTTCCGTGATCCAAATCCGTCCTGAGGGCGAATTCGGCCGACCTTTAAAGAATCTTTCCAGTCCGAAATGTCCTCCTCTCGAAAATGCGCCGTTGTATGTCGTCCCATTCTCTTGGGGGGTCAAAATGGTTGTTAGTCGGGCTCAGCCTTCGCTTCTGGTGTACATTTGCATACATCACATTGCAGGCGAGGTTAACGAAGTCTACTGGAGTTACATGTCGCTCATCCGACCGGCGATTCGACCAAAAAGCTGTAGCTTTCCCATTGGCGGCCAGTGTAAATGGTGGTGTGCAGGTATAATACTGCAAGGCGTGCACGGTACCTTCGTCGGAGCAAGCGATGGCTCGAAACCCGATTGCGACCAGGTACTTTCTGCACACGAGGCCAATCTGTTCAAATTCTCCAGGTAACGTTGGGTGGTTGGCTACTATAGCAGTGTTTAGCTTCTCGTCCGTTACCACCGTACCGCCCATGGTTTTAGTAGTTGAGTCTAAGCCAGACCCAAACCTGGGATTCGATGCAATAGCAAAAATTGATCCCTGGCTATATCACACCACGGCGCTCTTTTGCAAATCACACACGAAACGGGCACCGCGTTATCCATACGGGTATCCGCTCGAGCCAACGCCGACCGTTTGAATATTCCATCCGCAGGCGCACACCGGAACTTCTTCCAGCGATGACCCATGTCTGACAGTCAACCATCGGGCCCACATCAATACGTCAAAGGTCGCAAGCTCGCGTCCGTGCAGCGGGTGTGGAGAGTTTTTATGGTTTGCGTTTCGTTTCGCATATCAGCTGAAAGACTTACAGGCGCTCCGAATGAGCATCGCACTCGGGGACGGAGCGTTTGAGGCCTGGTTACCCACAGCTGCCAGGATTGTGGGAAAGCTCGGACTCCGGGGCTGAATGCCAATTCGGAGCATATGCACTCGAATGAGAATTGCCAATATGCATATTCACGATCGACATGCCGAAATAGAAAGAAAGAGGTCACAAAAAAAATAGTGGACAGACCTGGGGGGTGTTTCCAAACAAGCCACCATATGCCATCTTCTTAGCCCTTGTTAGGCATATATAAAACCAGGGTACTAGTACAGAGTATTATAAGGGTATAAAAGACGGACTATGGCCTGATATTGGAGACACAGCTACATCCATTAAAGGCAACGAACTGATTTACCAGTGAACGTGTAATCAATCACACGTTTACACGAGGCGCCTTGCCTTGAGACTGGCAATCGTGCGGGAGTACTCGAGTATCTCAGGTTTCTGAGTTGTCAGAATATTGATATTGTGCAATTGCAGCAGGTCACTCCTATTTTGAGTGCGTGGATTCAAACCCTCCAGGTTGGTACTACTGTAAATGATAAAGCAGGTCTCGTACTCCGGCATAGTTTCGGTGACAAACCGTGTGAAGCTCCAGAAGAACTTTGGTATTGTTTTCTTAAAGCTCCCATTCTCTTAGGATGACCACTTCCTATGACTATTTTGGCTAGTCTAGTGTATATACCCGGCTAAAAACGAGCTTGGTCCTTCCTGATCTGAAGGTCGACCGGCTCTTAAGAATGTTGGCGGTAATAGTTGAATATTAGAAAGTAACTCCCCTGTATTTGGCTTTCCATGTTCTGAAAGCAAAACCCTTGAACTTATAATCCAGCCCAAGTGCACTTATATATATAAGATTCATAATAATCAATGTCTTATCTGTAGCTGAGCAATTAAATGGTGTCGGTCCAAGAACAGGCTTTTTTAGTATTTTCGTTTAACATACATTCATCGACATTAAATATTTACTCACAAAGCGCTGTAGTGATTCCGAACCACTTGGTTTAGTTGTGACCATCTCAAAAATCGGTCGTTTATTTACATTATCATACCTAGCCTCTAGGATTCAACGGAGCCAAGGGGTTAGCCCATGTCTCGTGAGTCTCTTACCTGATTCTACAAACAGTCGATTTACCAAATTAACTATAAAACAGCCCGATAACGAGCCCGATAATAAGATGATTGGATTTTGAACCATTGCAGAAATGATATATCAAAAGCTTTTAAACACACCCAAAAACTCCATCTAGATGCAAATAGACGCCCGCCTTAACCTGTACACCCCATTCCGTCTTGCTACCTCCTCCTCCCCTTCTTCTGCACCAACTCAAACCCATCCTCATCGAGAACCTTCTCCACCCTCTCCTTCACAGCAACCAACTGCGGCGCATCATCCCCACCCATCTCCACATCTCCATCCTCATCCTCTCCGTCTTCATCGTCGTCATCACTACCGCTCTCCTCGCCCTCTTCCTCCCTGACGACTTGCACTTTGGGTTTATTCTTGCCCCCATTCTTCTCCCAGAACCCTTGTAACGCTTGCACCCCGGAAAAGTCGTCCGTGGCGCACTGCCCTCTTAGCAGGATTATCCGTTGCGAAACGCTATACGCCGAATCGTCTTCCAGGTTGGTTTCAAACTCGTCTTCGAGGATTTGGAGGAGGAAGGATTCCAGGTCGTCGGCGTCGGTGGATGGGTTTGCTGAAATGGTGAAATGTGATTAGTACCGTTTTATAATAATCATTGCTTTTGTTTTGTTTCTTTGTCAATTGCAAGGGAGGGGGGAAGGCTTACAGGTGAATAAATCAGCCACGGCGCCGCACAACCAGTCCCGTTTATCGGCGGAATCGGGCCCTCCAAACTCGTTTTCGACGCAGAGGGAGAGGGCAGGCCAGGTGTTGAGTAGGATCGCCATGCCGTTTTCGAAATGTGGGGCTTGCGACGGGGTGAGTGGGATGTTTGCGGAGGGAGCTGGTGCTCCTGATGTTGTCGGTTGCGCCATATGGACGGATGGATCGTAACCAGATGCAAGAGTGTACGTCAACCCGGAGAGGTTTCTAGAGCGGTGCGGTAGGAGGATGATGGATTGATGTTGAAGTTGCGGTCGTGGTAATGATGTTTTGAAGTTTTTGGGCTTGGGAGATTTTATATTTTTTTATATATTTCGGCAGGACCGAATGAAAAACCATTTGGCGAATCAGAAGGCTGCAATCCCCACAACGTCTACAACACATCTTATAAATCACGGAAGAAATTGAAGGAATGATATACGAAAACTTTGAGACTAATGCGAAAATGATTTGAATTTCAGTTTCAATGATTTGGATTTTTTTCTCTCTGTTCAACAGTCGATGCAGATGCCAGATTTCGTAGGCTCCGTTTGGCTCTACCGTTAATACTGATCCGATAACGTCGTAAATGATGTCACCCGACAAAACTCCGAGGAGAAATATCACAACGCCACCGTATCCTTATAAATGCTTTACTTCAAGGCCTCGACCTCTTTCCCCTTCTCCAACTTTCCTAGATTCTCTTTCTTATCTCCTTTATTCGTAATATCATCCTCTCCCCTCCCCAGCCTATCATAAGGCGCCGTAACATCCACGATCCCTGGTGGCGAGTCTATCAACACCGCATCCGGAACAGTTGCGATCGCCTCCAATCGATCGATCTGGCTCTGCGTCTTCTTTAACCACGGCACTTTTCCCACCGCTTCAGTAGACGACGATGAGCAACTCGATAGATAATGTTCTTCCTCTGCTATAACAGACAGGTCCCCATTCGAGACCGGTAGAGGGTGATGTTGTTCTGCGGCAGCGGCGGCGGCGGCCTTTTCTTCCTTCTTGGTTTCTGTCGCGATCTATATCATCAAACAAAAAATATTTTATCAGTAAATCGAATCATAGTATCGACTACGAAAAATACCGCAACATAGTGTCGTCGGAGTCTCAATTTAAATGGTGTCCTCACCGTTTTCGCATCTTGCTTGGATCCAATCATGCTCCATAGTTTCAACCCATAGCTCGGCTTGAAACTCCGTCCCGGTACCACCTCACCCTGCTTCTTCCTCCTGTGATGACAAGACATACGTTAGCGTCCAACTCCCACCAATAAGGGTAATAGTAATGATTTTAAAAGAAATTCTCACCTCCCAGCCAAAGCACTAGGTGGCGGCTTCTCCACCACCCCGCTCCCATCTTCATCGAACCCCAAATACCCCCCTTCAGCAATCTCCTTCGCCCTCTGTGCCTGCACTCTCTTCTTCGCTTTCGCGTACTTGCTATCCCATGCTTGTTTCCCTTCCATCCACCTCCTCACGGGCTCCGGCTTGATGCAACCAATCTCCTCCACCGCCTGCTTCATGCAATCCAATTCCGACACCGGGGGTAAGGGGTACACGTCCCCCTTCCGATCAACGCGTTGACGGACCATGTGGTTCAGAAAGTTGGGTACTTCGTAGGCCTTTTGCTCCGCCTTGTTCGCTTTTCGGGCAATGTGGTTCCGAAAGGTGTCGGAGGTCGGTGTTTCCATGTAATCGGATGATGAGGAAGAGGAGGTGGAAGAGCTGGAGATTGTAGAGGTCGTTTCGTCGCCCCTGACGATCTGCGTGCCATCTCGGGAGAAGAGTTGTTCGCCGGGTTCGAGAGTCCCACTGAGGATTGAGGAGGTCAGTTCGAGGGGTGTGGTATCCGGGACGGTAAGGGTGTTAGCTGCGGTGCTCGCGAGAGCTTCGCGGGCGAAGAGCCAGTCACCGAATGTGGCAATCGATCGGTACATGTACTTTGCTGGTTTGGTGAAGGACAAGGTGGGGGTTACATGGCCTGGTTGGGTGGGTGTATCTGTTAGTATCTAGCTTTTACGTGCTGACAGAGAAAGGGACCATTTCTCACAGCAGTCATCGTAGACTTGTAGGACGACGTCGGTTCCGTGCTTCCACCGATTCAACGCCCCGAGCTGCTGCGCGGTAGAAGCATGGATTGGTGGAGGGTATTTTTTCGGATTCGCCGCCTTGTGCGCAAAGTATATCTGCTCGTCGCGTAAGACTTCGGATCCGCCGACTAGTATCAGCATGGGCGGTAGACCTCCCAGGCTTCCCTGTAATACCGGGGACACGAGCGGATGGCTCAACAGTTCGTTGGTGGTATAGAGTTGAATCTGATCTTTGATGCGAACCTCGTGGCCTTCGATCAGGATTGAAATGATGCCTTTTTTGGGAGCCGCAGCAGTGCTGAGGCGGCGGTCTGTGGAAGAGGAAATAGGGATGATATCGAAGCCTTGGACTTCTTCTTTTAGGTCCTTGGAAAGTATTTTTGTTTTCAAGGATGCACCAATAGACGAAGAAGGGGACTGTGGCGGCTCTGGTTGTTTGCTCTCATCGATCGCCTTTTCGATATCTTCGTCCGTCGGTGGTGGCCAGGCCGGACTAGACTTGTGGAGGAAGCCGTGGGCGGGAATGTAGTCGCCAGAGTTGTCGGCTATAACGGACGGGAACGAATGCGTTAAGTCTTCGGACTGTTAGCTAACGCCATGCTATTAAGGTGTATATCTATACGTACCAACCCATGGACTGATCAATATCGAGCCGGCGGGCAGAGGGATGTTCTGATCTCTCAGAATGCACAACAGCGCTGCTACGGCGCCGCCACCGGCCGAATCGCCCGATACGATGATTGTTGAAGCTGGTTGGACCGAGAGGAGGTATAGGTACGATGCTAGAATGTCTTGGAGACCACCTGCGATTCATCATTATCAGATATGAGACATACAAAACGGCTTGGAAGAGAGGGTAAGCTCACATGGGAAAGGAAACTGTATGAACAAATGACTATTAGTCGTGCTCCAAAACCTCAACTATATGCCGCCGGCTGGTCCGTACCTGAGGAGCTAATCGATATCTAGCTGCGCAGATAATTAGCGGATGCTACTCTTATTGCCGTGTAGGTGCGAGTACTTACGAGCAAACACCCTAGCCTTCATCTTTCTCGCGTGCCGCTGTAATTGATACCTGTGTTCATCGACAGAACTACCCGATATTAGCTTACAGCCCGCCATAAAGATTCGGATGGCATACACACCCAAAGAAATAAGCTACCGCGGGAATGGTCCTGTCGTTAGCACACCTGCTATACAAGCTTCATACAGAATCACACAACCTACCACCTACACCAGCAGTTAGCAATGTCTCCTACGAATACCATTCAAATCAGAAGATACAAACTCACCACCGTGAACGTATAGAATAGTCCTAGGCGCCCAGTCCGTATGTTTGGACCTCTCCCAATAATGCCTCCTCATCTCGACCCACTCTCCCTTGACCTCTTTCACCCGCCATTTCCACCACCTCTTCCCACCGACCCTCTCGACACCATCGGGTCCCAACTGCGCGACTAGATGTCCGGCCGCTTCGTCTAGGTACTTTTCACTTATGGTTGCCTCTTCGACGTGTACCCAAGCTGGAACGGGGACGTATTGAGCCGTGAAGGCTTGCAGTTCCTCGACCGTCCGGTGGGAGGCGTAGACTAGGAAACGGCGGACGAGTTCGAGGCCTTGGTGGTATCCGAGGTGGGAGGTTGGTTTTCCGCGGTGTTTAGCTTTGGTGAGGTAGTGGGAGAGACCGACGGAAAGGACGGTGGGAGTTGTCGCGGCTACGAAATACACCGTCTGTTAGCGGGGTGGTTCTAATAGAGAGTAGAGAATGTATTTAAGGATATTTTGGTGTTTTTGACAGGGGGTTGGTTACCCGCGACGGAGAGGGTGTTCATGTCTGGCATGGTGATGTGAATACGACGGGTATCATGCTATGAGAGGCTGATGCATTGCTTTCAGACGGCTCGATCCCGAGATGATGGAAAGAGCAGCTGTCAAAAGCTTTAAGGGGGCGGCTTTGCGATGGCTGATTCACACTGGTGGGGGTTGAGCATCTCATTTAAGAGGCATGTGGTAGTATTGAGCGGCCGTTCGTTAGCTCGAAAACGGAGAGGAATGTTGGTCGCAGAAACAGAAAAACTTGTTGACAACGTCATGGCGCGCCTGCAGACAGACCGCAGCACACTCGGAAACTGGTCGCTTCCGGTCCCACGGGATCATTCTCTCCCCGCTTTCCGATCTTCACATGTGTGTCCTGCCACTTGTATTGCATGTATGATAATTTACAGGAAAGCGGTACTTCTCGATCCATACGATTTCATGTAGCCTTCCCGGCATAAAAGTTGGTGGTCACTTTCCCCAGCAGGTACTCTCCGTACTGGACTTCGCCGTACAGCGCCTTCCCGCCCGTCCTCTCGACGCAGGTTTCCAGAGGCTTGATCGTGGCATCCCACGCCGGTTCGAAAAACACCGGGACAGACACCCTAATACGGGAGTCAGTTGAATAAACTCATTCCGCCAGAAAATAAAATAAATATATGTATTAAAAAAAGGAGTGAAAGAAGAAGAGGAAGGGTTCTTGCTCACCTGTAGTTGTCTCCTAGATGTACCACTGAAAATCATGTCCGTTAGCATATAACATACTGCGGGTACCTTGCCAGCTACAGTTACACAGATCGGATCGTGAACTGCAAGAGGGGAAAAAAGAATGATATCATAACCCACCTTGATGCACCGTGCTCTTGAACAACCCGTTCGTCCACTGCATCAGCATGTCCCCCACATTCACCACGTAGGCTCCCTCGATCGGATCGGCGTCCACCCACCCTTCCCCGTCCTTGCTCCTGACCTTCAATGCGCCCCTGGTCTCGTCCGCCAGCAGGAACGTCCAGCACCCGTAATCCGAATGCGCGCCGCAAGACACGCCGCCCGGATTCGCCTCCCTCGCCGATTCGGTGAGCGGCGGGTAGCCTATAGCGCGACAGACCCAGAACGAAGGTGTGACGAAGGGTTCAAAGTAGTCTTCGGGGAGCTCGAGGGCGACGGCCATGCATCGCATCAAGGCGCCACCTAGGAGGAGGATGGAGTCGATGTAGGAGGTGAATATGGATTGGAAGGTGGAGTGCGGCCACAGGTTGGGACCTTGGATCGGGAGGTAGGGTGGGGAGGACGGGGTGGAAGGGTGGGTGGCGTAGAGGTCTATGGCCTATTCCGTAGCTTCAGCATTTGCAGGTCCGAGACATTATATCGTTCGCTACGTATCGACATGGTGGTACCTCGTGGAAGTCCTACGATACACGCGACAGACACGATTAGCCAATATAATAACAATATCATGAACCGATGGCTAAGCCGATTCGATTCGCTTACACTCTTCCCCATGGTCACGTTCTCGCCAACCCGCTGGTAGCCCCTCGCCCCGTCCCCGTCGCCAACGCCAGCATTCTTCCTCGCGATCAATGCCTTCTCGTCCTTGGTGGCCGTCAACATCCATCGGCGGACCGTGTCGAGGACGAGTTCGCTGCGGTCTTTGGGGATGCCGTGGCCCTTAAGGTAGAAAAAGCCGACGTCGTGGCAAGCGTCGAAGAGGGACTTGGCGGAGGCGATTTTAGCTGGAGACGGCGGGGTGCCCTTTTGTAGGAAGGGGGAGACGTCTACGAATGGGAGAGCCATGGCGATTGTAATTGCATGCAGGCTTGAGGGATATATCGGGGAGAGCACGAGATGGAGGTTGATATCATCCACCTCAACGGCCCCGCTTTAACCGTTCCCCCCTCAACGCAACGCAGCGGGGCTCCAATTGAGATATATATTTAACCATATGGCCCAATTATAAATGGTGAAGCCGTAACGGTATTCCATCATTTCAATATTTCAAATCTCGCGGCGATAATATATTCTGCTCCTTGCAGTCCTGGGGTGTGCGGATATCTCGTAAACATAACATATGACATAAACTCGTATATGCAAATAGAAATAGAACGACGTTTGTTTGAAGTTGCGAATGATTTCAATCCAAACAGAACAAATGTTTCCAAACTTCATTCTCAACATGTACTCTCCGTAGCCGTCCCGTCAAACTATTCGGGACCCTCAAGATCTCGGCGCTACCGGTAGAGCACTCGGTCCGGTCTCTTGGTGTTCCGTCGGTGCGGGCTCCTCCGGCGGCGGCGGGATATCCACAGGTATGGGCGGCGCCAGAACCACTCTCGTTGCCTCAGGAATCGCCTCTTCCATCCTTCTCACGCATTCAATCCAGAATATTGGCGACAGAGTCGACGTGATGCCGTGTTTGATGTTGAACAGAGTTATGTCGTCCATCTTTTCAAACCTCTCAACCTTGGTTAATCCGACTTGAAGCGCTCCCAGCAACCTCTTCTTCCGAAGGTTTTTCCTGATGAGGAAAAAGCTGCAGCCGACGTGGACCGTTATTAACATGCACATACCGAGCAAACCGGCCACCTTCCGGTACAAAACAAACATGGCGATGAGACCCCCGATCATTAGCACAAACGCGGTAACGGCGAGTATGATGCGAGTCTTGTCGGATAGACCAAAGCAATTGGACAATTTCGGCTTATTGCGACGGTGTTCGGTAAAGTCGCGGATGGCACGAAGGGTTTTCAGCAGCCGCTTCTTGAAGACTTTGGTCTCGTGAATGGTGATGAGCGCGATATCTCCTATGCTGTCGTAGGAAGGCGCTTGGTCTTCGTCTTCGACAGGGGAGGTAGCGGCTTGGTGTTGCGCATGGATCTGGGCGGCGACTTGGTAGGCGTCGAGGTCCTTGAAGAACTCTTCGCGGCCGCCGGGCGTGTACTCAAGGTACTTTGGCGGGAGGTGGGGCGGCGGTTGACTCGAGATTGCGATCGGAGCCTCTGGGTTTTCAATATCGGAGAGGGAGATGCGGCGATGGAGCTGCCTAGGCATCGATGTCGTCTGTATGGCCAGCGGCTGGGGATACTGCGGCGGACTGGTAGGAGGGATCTCCGACATAGCTCAGGCCGTTTATATATATCTACTCAAGTCTGTATATATACGATCACGAAGGTCTGATGGGGAGGCCGTCAAAAGTCATGGCGAGATGGAAAACGAACATGATTTTTTTAGATTTTATTCTCACGACGGGCTGGTTGGGTTGGATAGGAATCCTTTAGGGAGATACGGGAGGCTGAGCTTTTCCATTGCATATATTATTCCAAGGCCCGATACGAGCGGGAAAGCGTCACGGTGGCATACAGTATCGTTTATCGATGACTGGCTTACAGGTTTCGCGGGTAAAATAGCGATACCCTGCTGTTGCATATTTACCCCGGTCTCCACTTTTGGAGGATGGGGTACGTAGGGGTACACAGTACAACCGATTGTGAGGAAACATGCGATGAGAATGGGGTAACCGGTACGAGGAGAGTTAATTCAACGATCCAGTCGTCTGATGATAAGTCTCCGTGAATCGTGCGATTTGGAATACGCATACATGGAGGCGGAGGGGAGAAGAGGGGAGTTTGTGAAGATGACGAAGAAATCTGCTGTGTTTGCGTTGGAGGTGTTGGGTTTTTTGGAGGGTTGGGGGGTTTGTTTGTTTGTTTGTTTGATGGTGGTATGCGCCACACCGCCAGCCCGCCACAGCAACTTGCTCAAACATGAGACAAGCACGCGGAGTGGCTGGGGGAGAACGTCGGGGCAACGCTTTTCGTGTTGATCCCAAAACACACGCGATCGGATCTCAATCTCTGCGCAATTTTAAACGTAAACGTTCAAAGAGAGAAATTGGCAGACCGGGTTCGCCTGGCCCTCGCCGGTCCTGGTTACGAGGGAGAGGTTCTGACGGTTGTCATGTTCATTTATCTGCAGTCGTGTCTGCGATAGATTGAAACATTTAAACTATAATACAAAGTAGATAGTTATTTGTGTGTGTATACACATATCGACAGACAGCGTGTAAAATACATATACATACATATGAATATGTATATGAAAATATTTGGTCACGCATATAAATAAGAACCTGTCGGTAGGATCGATATGTAATGTCGACGGTAACTGCGGGGCGTCTTTTGAGCGTCAGAGCCTCTAACTGGATCAGGGTGGACGGGATTGGCTGGTTGTTCGGGGCAGGGATGGCGCGTACTCGCTGGTGCACCGAAACTGTCTGTTTATTTGTTGGTAAACCCAACCACCAGCCAAACCACCAGCCAGAACAGGACGGGACAGGACAAGGAAGGTCCGTCCGACCACAGCCAAACAAAAATATCGAAACGGCTTGCCCAATATAACCTCAATTCCTCCCCTCATCTCATCCTCCTGCATCTCGTGCGTGTGTGTGTGCATATCCAAACATCACAGTTTCGATATTTTGCTGCTGTTGGTTTAGCAGAGGACGTCTTGTTTTGGCCGGCTGGATTTGGGGACATCGCGCTTCTTCGTCTCATTAAACTAATAAACCTCCCCCATCAATCTGCCCTTCTTCCGCTTCTGTCACTTTTACTTTCCGCATCTCCACGCCATCATCAACATTCGAACCTCTCATCTTCTTTTCTTCTCTATTTGTGTATACCCTCAATCTCCTCACACGACATCAATACTCTCGGTCAGCTCCCTCTCGGTGGATCCCTCCCTCGTCAATCGGTGTTTTCCGACGACACGACACGACCTTCGCTATTATCATCGTCCCTCAATGAACTGCTAGACAACACCCAATTGCAGCGTCACGGGAACATCTTCTGTTCCTTCAGACGCTCCCCGCCATCCGTCTCTCTCACCCATCTCTCTCACTTCCTCCTCCTTATCTTTCCATCAGCCGTTGATCTACCAAATGCTCTCGATTCCCGTCTCGCCGGTCCCTCCGCCTCCAATGTCTCGTCGCGTACCGCTTTCAAACATCCACAACAATGTCCAGCCCTCGTACTCGCTCAGCACGGCCATCCCGGCCAAACGTCCGGCCAAATCCACCCGCGATACCTTAGGACCTCCTCCTGCGAAGAAGGCTCACCTCGATGATGGATACCATGCCGGAGCCGACCAACACAAGGAAAACCGCCTCGTCACCCCCTCCAAACTCCGACTCGTTCCCAAGACCCCCAACAGACAGGACAGCATCTTCAACACCCGACGGGATGTCGCTCCTCCCTCCCGTATCGCCAGAGCCAAGGCCCCCGCTGCTGCTCCCGCCCGTCGTCCGACCGAGAGAGTATCGGATAATCGAGTGAAGGACAGGAAACCAGCCTTGACCCTCCCCGAGAAGCGAGTCAGGGATAAGCAGATGCAACAGGCCGTTCTAGAGAACAACGAGGCGATCAGGCAATGGCAGCGTCACTACTTTCGAGTATTTCCGACTCTGTCCTTTTACCTAGATGAGACCGTCTCGGAAGACAAGAGAGCTCGGCTCAGGATCCGATTGAATGATCTCAACTCGGTAAGTTTGTTCCCAAGGTGAAGGATATCGTGAATCCTTAGCTGATATATCTATCGACATTTTTGTAAATATAGACCGTCCTCGACAAGTTTAATACCAGCAAGGTCACTCACGTCATCACCGCCCGAGATGATATCCCTCCGGAGGCCCCGAAGGAGCAAGTTGCCGCTAGAAATGGTACAATCAACCCAAAGGTTCTCGATATTTTAGACAAGTCGCACGGCAAGGGCTCTTTGGACAAAATGTACGTTCAACATCGAACCCCCCCCCCCTCCTCCCTCCCTCCATTATGACTTGACTGCTAACTTGTCACGCACAGCAATGTTTTCGACGACCACAAGGATATCCTTCTCATCGCTCGTCTCAATAAGGTGAAGATCTGGACGACCGAAAAGATTGACCGAATGATCAGTACTCTGTACGAAAAGATCGAGGACGACATCCCTTCGCCGGAGAAACTCCTCCCATCAAAGTTCAAGCAAATGGGACACACCGCCTTTAGAAAACCCACCCAGGATGAGGTCCGAAGGGAGGAAGAGGAACTGCAGCGACTGCTTCGTGAAGACAAGCATCGTGTTTCCCAACCCTCTGGCAAGGAAATGTACATCTTCAAAGGACCTTACGTTATGGTCGGCGACGCATCCGGACGGTACAAGCATTTCATCATCCGGGAGTTTCGAGAGGTCAGGCAGCCTGAAGATGGAGATTGGCCGCAGTTCCGATCTAACCGAGAGGGACGCTGCCCATTCGTGCTTGATCCTGATACCAAGCGTGCATACATGCGAGAGGAACTCGAGAAGGAGAAGGAAGCTGAAACCAAGGCCAAACTGAAGGAGAAGATGGCAGCTCGTATCAAAGCCAAGACGACAATGGAGCCCCCGCCGCGCAACCAGTCGCTCAAAGCTAAAACGAGTTTCTTAAAGGAGGATTCCACAACTCGAACTGTTGTCGAGCGAAAGCCCCTCAACAGCATTGAGAACAAGGTCGACCGGGATTTGGCAACCGCCGCTGCAGCCACCGCGATCAGAAAGACTGAGGGTCGGTTGGATAAGCTCAGAGAAGCACAACGTGCGCGGCAGAACCACCTTGTCGTCACCGGATACGAGCCAGTCGCATCTGGGCTACAAGCTACCGGTCCTACCTCTGCCGTCGTCTCCCAGGCCATCTCTTCCAACACTGCTACCGTCGGTCCCAAGGCTGGAACTAGCCGTGACGTTCAACGATTAAACCGCCGTGTCTTTGAAAAGACCACTGGTGGCATCCGACAGACCAATGCAACAGCCGCCCTCACCGCCGTTGACGAAGAGTCTCACGTAGAAGTCAAAGTTGAACGCAAGAGCCTCAAGCGTAGCCGAAGCGAAATAGTGGTCAAGGAGGTGAAGAAAATACCCCAAGCGGGGTACTGCGAAAACTGTCGCGATAAGTACGACGACTTTGAAGAGGTATGCATCCCCTTTACTTGTTTTCTTATATTATAGAAGCTAATTGATTCGTGTAGCACACCATCTCCAAACGCCATCTTCGTTTCGCTTCAAACGACGACAATTTCACAGAGCTTGACGCCCTACTGGATTCCCTCAAACGTCCTCGGAAGGATGCTGTTCCGACTTCACCTTATTAAGTATGATGACTCAAGAGTCACCTACTACTACTTCCAGGTTCACTTTAGACACTCCTGAACAACATTATCACGATGGATAGCCTCTTTCTCAACAACGGAAGCTCCACCTACGAACGACACCGACTTGCAATTACACGAAACTTGTCCCATTCGGCAAAATAGCCCCTAATAGTCCCGCTTTTCAGTAATCTCTTTTTTTTCCCCTTCGCTTCGAATAAAATATTTTATATTTGGGTGTCTCTTCAATCAGCATTAGCGACTGAGCGGCGTTTCTTTTTATTTCCTTGTTGTTTTTGTATCTTCTTTTGAAGTTGGCTTCGGATCGTGTGTATAGCCTCCCTTCCCTGTTCTTCTCGGACGCTTAAGCTCATACTTAGGTGTCTATCTGCACTACTCTCATTAACGGGCGCATGCCAATTTCGCATGCATGCGATGCCTACCTATTATACTCGACATCCCCTACCCCTTTTGCTTCCAATCTTCTCTTACTTCACACCACCACCACCACCACTGGTCTACCTCCTGATGGTTTTGTTTTATATTTTGAAACCGGAAATATCGTTGTACCTTTAGAAAGAAGAGAGCTCGAACAGCGAAAAAGCGGAGCAACAATACTTGTCGTTTTTCCTAAGCTTGTCTTTCCCCCCTCTCGTGACTGGTTCCTGGTTTGCCTTGTTTCGGGGGGTTTTGTTTTTGCTATTTGAGTGCTACCATTCTTTTGCCTACTTTGTTAAATGGAAGGAGGATGTACTGTAGATGTTGTACTATAGGGGGTGGTGGATATGACGGAGGGGGTATGAGGAGGATGAGGAGGAGCAAGTGTATATATTCCTGCTTGTTGGATATATTTTATGTATACTACTCGAAAGGGGCGGGTGAAATATGAAGACAAAAACAAGATTACGATTGTATTATCTTATACAATCATACTTTTAAAGCCCTTGTGAGGTGTGACTTTAATTTATGTCTTTCTTTTAAATTGGATATTGTAGATGCTGGATACAGTGATGTCTTGAACCAAGCTCTCTTGGTCTCGTAAACCAAACTTTTCCTTAGACCAGGTGCCTCGTTTCTTGGTGAGGTGAGCATGAGGACGAGACGAGCTCTCCCTTAACTTTGGCGATTCTGGGCGAAGCGCTCTTCGTGTGAGGCTAGCTTTGAGACCACCAAAGTCTGAAAGTCAGGAATAGTTTGGTTTACTAGACTAGTAGAAAGTCCGAAGTACGTACTTAGTTGAAGCTTTTTCGTGATGTATCGTACACGACGACCGCCGGGCCAAATAGACGAGGTTTCTGGGAAATACCTGGTCTCGATACCAGGAATAGTTTGGTTTACGAGACCAAAAGTATCCTAAAAAGGAGTTTGTACGGCAAATTAAGAGAGAGATTTTTTTCCCCTACAAATGAGCAATGGAGAGTTTGGTTATGAACGAGCAACGGTGAGTTTAGTTTACGATACTGGTTGACGAGACTGCGGGTGGTATCGGTTCGGTTGAGCAATGATTGCAATGCACTGGTCCAGCATACCTGATCGATCTCTATACCCTTGTCTGTTACGCCGTATCTGCATGTGTATATCCTGGATGTTCCATTCGGGGAAGAACCGTAGTACCGGTAATACTCGCATAGATGACACGATTTCAACCATCCTGCATTTGCCATGCAATGAACTAAATGATACCAAGAGCTTGATGAGACAAGTCTCATCAACCATATGACCAAATTGAGCCTGAGAAAGCCAAGCGCTAAGAATGTTTACTTTGGCTTTTTTTTTTGACAACCGTTGGGCCGGAACCCCCACTAATCTACTGTATATGTATGATACTATCATGGTAAATTGGAACAAAAAAGCGGTTCGCTTAAAATGTTCTACAGTTTCAATTTTGCTTTGGTGTAGCTATCGACAAGAACCTTTTCTGTTAAGACCGAAGGTGAACATCGCATAATGATCTAGACCTATCGAGATGAAACATTGCATTGCAGAATAAAAGAAACATACATACCTTCATTTCCGTCGAGTCGAATGTCTTTGGTTGGAATACGCGACTATGAAAAAAAAAAAAAAGAGCTAGTTGCGTGATCATCAAGTTGATGCATGGGCTATACGTATATTATCTTATTGATATTTGGGTTCAAATATCTCCGAGCTCCGTGTTTCTCAACCATCATGTTTAACAATAGACAAATAAGGGAATTTGGAGTAGGCTATATAGTTATATGCATATTATTTTAATGATGATATCCCCGAGCTATGATATTTGGCTTTATATACCTCCATATTTTGCGACTATTAATATGGTGTTTAACAACAAAGGCAAAAAAATTGAAAAATTTAAAGTTCAGAGCATATGACAATCAACTGATAAACACGTGAGAATTGAATCTATTCCAGATACGATTTTAGGATTCAGGCCGAAAACGATTGAGAGGGGTTGTGCTTGTGCTGCAAGATATGCAGATAGGAAGGCGAGAAGAGAAGCTAGAAGAAGAAGAAAAATGCATCTGCGTCAACAACACCCAGAACACCGGGACGAAGCGCTAAAAAAAATATTAAAAAACCCTATTATATCAGGCGAATCAGTCGCTCGAGTACTCGACGAACCGGTAGGTCTTCGGAACCGGTCAGTCGTTCAACTGATCGGGCCCCGCTCGTCAGCTAACCCGTAACTTTGGTCAATTAGCCAATCAATCCGACGCTGAAATCCGAACAATTCGGGTCACCCGTATACGCGTAAAACAAGATCACTAGCATGTCGAGGGCCGTTTGAGAGCGACTACACGTAAAAAGCAAGCGACAAAAGTACCCTGCACGTTCGAAGGCAAGAACCGTGGCCTCAAAAATCCAAAAAGAAAAGAACAAAAGAAAAAGAATACTACTTTCTCTTGTGAAATTTCAGACTGAACGTGAAGGTGCATGCATCTACTTTGCAGCCTCCCCGTTTCGTCCCGACCTCTTTCTCTTCAATGTCAATTTCAGCCGACCCGCGAATCCAGTCCCATGGGTTTTGCCTGAAACCTTTAACGCTCACAGACGAATTATATTCTTCTTGAAGTCGTTGTTATCCGCGCCGTTCGGTCTGGACGGAAAGGGCCGGTCCGGAAGGCCGGTTTCTTGCAGCTGTGGCGGATCGACTGGCTTTCCGTCGCTTTCGGTTTCCAAGGGCGCCACGGGTGCAGGAGACAAGTAAAACTTGTAGGACGGTACTATAGACTCCGGGGGACGGTTGGGGTTGGCGCTGGTAGGAATATCGTCGCCGGCAGAGGTGCGGGGGGTGAGGTATGGGGGTTCGAGTTTAGCTAAGGTGCAGGGGCTTTGGGTAGCGTAGGATGAGAGAAAGCTGAGTCTATGTGGACGTGTGTTATTGTGAGAAGGTGTGCGAAACCAGATGGGGAGCACGAGAGCTGTGGTCGCAGTTATGGTGAGTAGGATAAGGAGCTTGGTAGCAGGCATTGTGATTTACGTATCTTGGAGGTTTATGATGGATCTTATTAGACCGGATCGGAATGGATTTACCGCTCGTGAGACAATATCGCAGCAGTCCTATTTGCTTGAACTAGGTTTCCTAAATCTAGAGACGATGATAGCAAGGGAATACAGAATATTGGTCTCGAGTTAAACCTCTTCAGAAGTATGGCTCACCTTGCCGGCTTTGTGAACCTGTCGAACCAACCAGCAAGCCTTTAGACTTAAAGCCCTTTTCCAAAGGATCGTGAATTTGCAATTTGTGCTTATAATTGTAGCTAACTCACACCGGCGAAATCTTAGAGTGAATTCATAAACTCGGATATTGAAAAATGGAGATTGGTATTTACTTTTCCAAATTTATGAACAAAATTGGTATAAATATTGTAGGTGAGGGACGTTCGGTTACGGGACCATAAGCCCAGACCATCTCCCCCTATTTCCCTCTTTCACAAATAGTGTTATATCGTACAAGTTTGCAATATATTAATATTGAAGAATCACCACCTCAGAATCGAGAAAATATCCTAGATGGGGCTCCAGGCTCAGCTCCCTCATTACACAAAGATGTGATACGCCAATCAGCCGAGTTATCCGTACTCGTGCATGAGATAAAAATCGATTATTTGCAATTTGCACGTCAATATGCAATAGATCTAGCCAACGAGGAAGATATTTGCAACAGGTGTCCAACCTCGAACCTAGTGAGGCATCAGGATTGAAATAATTAAACCAAAAGTAAAGAATGTTATCCACGGAGTTTCCAAGCTAATTCATAGCAGCGTTAGAAAAATTCGGATAACGGGATTCCGAGACAGCTAACCAGAACCGGTGGGGTGGGAAAGGTCGAAATCACATTCTGGCCGTGTAACATGAGACAGATACTTGATATTATCGATCGATCGCGGAATGCGAGCCGCGAGATAAATTAGAAATGGAAATTAAAATGGGATCTAGAGCCCGCGGATAATTAAGCAAGACATGATATCAACTGTGGGGCAGAGAGACATTGAAGACTTTTTTTATTTTTTCTTTTAGCGTTGATTAATTGAATTCCTGAGCCCAAGTGGTTAGATGTTCAAGTTGGTGTGGTACGAGCCTTAGCGTGAATGAGCAAGAAACCGTCGAAGATTTGCAGAGACGCAAGATATCGGCGTCGACATATCGGCGTCGACGTGGACACGCATGTGCACCGTTTTAATAGTCAAATTCTGTTTCGAACGCGTCGACACAATTACCTAGCTATATCTGACTCTTGCTATATGGTACTTTGAGTTCGAAGAAATGTACATTTACAGGTGTGCATAATAAGATCTACACCCAGGAGGATGAAAGGGGCCTAGTATAGCCGTCTTCGCTAAAGTAGTCTGTACGAGCATGGGCCGGAAGGTAGCGAAATTTGTGTTGTCCGACAAATTCTCCAGCTTTTGTCATAGTCGTTTTTTCAATCCGCCAGAGCCAAAGTCTTCAGGTGCGGAGTGTTTGATTTGCTCACGAGGGACGGGTCGGACTTGCAGAATTTTTATTTTTTTTGAGGCAGTTAATTTGCTAGCGCCTGCAGCTAGCGGAACAGTTTGGCCGGATTGTGAAGGTTGAACCCGTTCCGATGGTCTTGAGATGACAACAGTGTCATGCGCATGCAGGAATCGAATGTTTGAACGGAATCGAAGGTTGAGGTCTGTCGACACCGATTTCCAAGGCAGACTCGACTTGCTACCTGACTCGGATAAGCTGAGTTCGGCTGGTTAGAGTTCAGTATGCAGGTTACGTTTTGGTGACGAAACAAGGATTCCTAACTGATCTTTTTTTTTTTTTTTTTTTTTTTTCCTTCCTTTCACTCGGTCGGGCTATTGGGCTTAACTCAAGCAGGCATGGACCCCATTTTTGTGATCGTACATTCGTGCACCGTCGGATTAAGGAGCACGCATGGGTTATGGCGGTGTGTCTAGATTCTCGTCAGAACGTTGAGGCCTCAAAAACCGTAGGTAGGTATCTCCACAAACCCCTTCACGAAACAAAGCCAAGACAAATTTTGTGAGAGCAGTTGGTCTGGACGTTCTTCGCGACTACGCCCAAGAACGCCGGCAGATCTGTGATCGTCCCAAAATGTCAGCCTCCGGGTCGGTCCTTGCCACATCCGAGCTGTAAGAATATATCTGATTGACATTTTAGTTATCTATCGGTATAGAATCTCCTTTTACACCGGCGTCAGCGCCTTCTTCCGTAATTTGATCACTGCCATTATATGAATCTGGAGCTTCGATACATTTTGTTGTTTAGCTCCAAAGATTGCGGTCTATGCGGCCCCCAAGCTCGAAGACTATGAGAATGTTATACCCGTCCACAGACTACGGTATCTTGGGTGAGACTTGATTCTACATAAAATTTCCAAAAAAAACGAATCAGTTCGCTTGAAAACTCTATAAAATTCGATATCCAAAGGTTATCATCGGAATATCACTCTTAGGAATAAAGGTGTATACTTTGATCTTAATAAAGTGAAATATGCGATAGATTAGGCGATATCTGGAGAACATAGGAGGCTAGTCGGGGAAAAAGATGTCTTCTGTCAATCTCGAACCGAGGGCGTACGGGTTCGGAATAGTCAAAGTTCGGATCTGCAGCTGGAACATGCAGGATACTTTTGTCTAGCGGGGTGGGGTTCCGCGGGCAGACGCAAAATTTAAAAAAAATTAAAAAAAATTAAAAGAGTTATTATAACTGATTCATAGTTCTTGGATAAAAACGGAGTCTTTGAGCTTATTCAAACGAGGAACGGGCGATGTGATGCTTGTCTATGTGGCGTGTGCTTTGAAGTATCTGTCCGGTATTGACGGCAAGGGTTTGTATGATCGAGTTGTTGATGAAAAAGGATTTCTGGTGTACATGCAGAAGGTAATGCATATGATCCTGTTAAAATAAAACCGGCGACTGTTTGACGGAACGAACGTGCATCAGACGCCAGGCGAACGATAATTATCGAGCGGTTTCGGAAGGAGACACATCACTACCTTTGTATATTCCATCTCAATCATTTCCCGAGAAATAGCTTGTACTTATGGTGTAAAGATCGTAGCGGAAGCCCGAAAAGGTAAGAACAAGGCATGCCGAGGATCAAATGATTTGAGTGAATCAGGGATGCAAGCTGTTCGAGGAATTATACAGCTTCCGTGGGGGCTAACTGGCAGCTTGCCCTGCTCAAACGCGCCATCCATAACAGAATCGGCTTGATGTTCATGATGTCGGGGTTTCAGTGATTGATTGGGAAAACCTTGAAATGACGGGCATATATATATATATATATATATGTTCATTTAATACAATTTACAGCGTATAGTCTGTACCAACTTTGTTTAAGCCTCTGGCATCATTGGCGGTTAGCAAATTTCGGCTCATGGTACTCGGCAGGCGGGAAACGGTAGGCGTCCTGACCGGGCTCGCAACAGAATGACGTTTTGGCTGAAATGAAGATTCCATGTGCGAGCCGGTGGCTAACAATGGCTTCTTCCGCCTCAACGAATTGCCGAAATTGGGGTAAAGCCAACGCAACGTGCTGGAACAATAGGCGGCGGTTGTGGAACGGAGTGGGGGATTGATACCAAAATTACCCTCCCAAGTCGGATTCCAGACCGCTCTGTCGGGCAGCCACGCCGGGATCAGGGAGCGAGGAATCTGCAGGATACGTGTTAATGTTGGGTGCGATCTGATATTATATTCGTCCCTTGTTATACCTTGTCGGTCGACACCTTCCCACAGCTCTACGAGTCAACTTGCTCTCGGGGAGGTTGGTTGGAGGCATCCTGCCTTTGTGTAACTTGTGCGGCAATCGTAAAAAAGGACTTAAGCTTAATTTCAATTTGCAGGCATTTTTATTTTAAGGATGCCCGGGGCGAGAATCTCGCTCGGGCACCGCCGCCGCGCATTTGTCTTAAAGCAGGCCAGAATGGGTCCCATTTGCGAGTTTTCGATGTGAATTTCCGATGCCGAACGGATATTTCGAGCTCACTAACGAATGAACGGGGATTATATCCTGTACCCATGGTGATTGTACCAAAATGTACCAGCGTCTACGGGTCTAGTATGCTTACTTCGGGGGGTGCGCCTGCAAATTAATCTAATGTGCATGAGTATTCCGTCTATGCGATTGCGCAACAGTTCCAACCCTTGCCATTTGGTATGTATCTGATCGAATCTAGATTATTTCAACCCTTCTCCAACTGGCACGATGCGAGAAGCCCGCCATCACAAAACCTTTCCCACTGCAGCCAAACCAGACTTGACACTAAAATGTTGGTGGCGTCTCGGAAGCGAAGATTTCTGTTGATTGGGTAATTTTCTGGGCAACCACACCCTTAATGTAAACCTTTAACCTGCCCGTCAACCGAGAGCTCAAACCGTAGAGTAGTTGGTAGAATTTTGGTGGTCCTTTTGGGACACGAGTCAAAGGAGACTGGCTGTTTGAGTCTTGGTGGGGCTGCACCATATCGCGCCGCATAGGTCCACCAAGGGTTATCCCGCTAGTTGCCGCTTCTTCTTTCTCTTCGTTAAACCGCTCCCAGATCTTCGCAAAGTCGCGATTTTATCCCCAAAACGGAGCCAATTGGAATAAACGCTCCAAATCATGCAGGGGGCTGCATGGCGAGGTTGGTTAGCCAGCGTTGTTGCTGAAATTGCCCACCTTTGCATTGTATCACACGATAGACATGTTATCATAGAGAGAAAAGTAGAGGAGGGTAAGAAAGGGCAAGGGATGCAGGGCTGGATCTTGGGGTTTTCTTCAAGATCTTGGTTGGGTCCACATCCCTCGCACCTGATCTTGATGCGAACTCAAAAATCCCTGGTCCCCCCCTCCCCAAGATTCCGAGTTAAACGATTTTCTGGTATCCAAATCAAGGTTCTATTAAGCATAAGACATTAAATTCTCCTGCCCGCAAGACTAAATCTTTCTCCTGGCACTTTCCTTGCAAAACTTAAAAGCTTACTAGTTGCCACGGATCCTTCTGTCCTTCTTCCTCCCGGACCCGACCTTGTTATAACAAGATACGATTACGTCTTCCACACGACCCTGTCAAACTCTCATCCTCCTTTCGAGACGATTACCGATTACTTTCCTACCTGACTACTATATACACTCGACTATTGACCCAAATTACTCCCCACAAAATATTATGCACGCTATGGAGACACAGAATCGACGAAAAGCCCCAGCCAGGAAACGCAAGGATGACCTTCTCAGAGATCTGTTTGGAGAGGAGAACCCGGATCTACCGAGTCCACAAGATAGATGGATCAACATTCAGGTACGACAAAACCCGGAGCTTCAGACTATCCCCAGTCACGAAGAACCATGATGATATGAAATTATCGCGTCTCACCCATGCCCACCCACCTACCCACCTTTCCTTACTATCGCATACTCATTATACCTACAGGCTGTTGTTAGAGAAGTCTATAAGGAACTTGGCCGCGAATACGGATTTATCGATAAACGCTGGACAGAGATAACACCGCGATGGAAAATCGATCTGAGCAACGAAGTATTGGGGCGACTGGCTGACCCTGACCGACGGGTTCTAGAGTTCCGACCCGATGTTGTTGAGAGACTGTTAAAGGATCACGTTTCGAATCGAGGGGATTGGAAAAAAGAGAAGGCCAGGAAGATGGTTCAGCAGGCAGAGCGCCATAGCCCTCCATCCGAACGGGCATCACCACAAGCACAATCCGTTGATGGCGGAAGTCCATACGAGGAGAGGATGGAATATGAATTTGCAGTGCCAAGGTCCGGATCCCAGGCGTCATTGCCACCGTTATCCACATTTGTGGAAGGTGTGGAAAGAATGAGGGGCACCGGCACTCGAACAGGATCAAGGAGGCTCATAGAAACCACCCAGGCCAAACCACAGGCCAAACAGAGCGCGGGGTTCGGATATTAGATTCATGATTTGAACGATTACAGTCGTAGGCCATTATCAAAGGAGTGTTTTTTTCAAATCAGTTGTCAATCAACTGCATGGTGATGGCGTCTTTGGGGTTTCCAATAACATTATTTTAAGTTTAATTAATAGCATTTTCTTTTCATTTTCTTTTGTATTTATTCTTCTAGATGGTAAAAATTTCTTCACCGGCATCTTTTTGTTTTTCTGTTTATCAAAGCTTTTTGTATTTAATTATCTCTACGCTTAGCATATTTTGAATATACCTTACAGCCTTTTCTTTATCAGCGATGTTTCTATTGGTTGCAATTATGGATTCAGAGTTCCCGCTACGAATCGGTGGTCCCAAGCTTAGCGAGGGTAGTGGAACTTCCCCAACCTTTACGTCTACCACGGGAGAAACGGGCCTCCCGTCAGTCCAACTTGTGAACACGTCTCACCACCTCATAATTCCGCATCCTGCTTCTTCTTCTTCTTCTTCTTTTTCTTTCGTGAGATTTTCGCATACTATTTACATAATGGGGTATAGCAAGCGGGCATATCTTGAATTCTGCACGAACAGGACACGGAAATTCCGATTTTACACGTTAGGGATTTCACAGCTGTACAATCTTTCAGTTGAAATGATAAGCCATGGTTACTAAAGGCGCGAACTGGGATTACATTACTAAAAACTTTATTGGTGTCTTTGCCTCAAACGATAATCTTTCGCTTGTGCAGTGCGCAATCGTCCCGAATGAGCCTACAGCTTCCAAGATTGTCGATGTCGCCAAATGAATACACTAAGCCTGTATCGATACCAATTTATCGCCACGTGGGTAAGGAGACGAACGGTTTATGCAGAGTAACACTGGAATTGTTCTCTTCAAGGATTCTTCATTTTCTCCAAGTATTGCCCCGAATAAGCCTAATTTCATTTGGCTACCAAAATGACGCTAAGACCACTGAAGCTTAAGTTTTTTCCAAGGCTTACTAGCAGGGCGCTTAAGCCTTATTCATCAAGGTAGCTTATTTCGTGGCCCGGGCTTCATCGGCACATCTGGGACGGGGAAGCCCATCCGATCGTGCCACAGAGGCTGGAGAGCATGCGAAACCATTTTTTATCGTTTACTTTTGATGGCTGACCAGTCTTCGAGTGGCAGGGATTGGGGATTTACTTGCATTGGTACTTGTGAAGGCTTGCAAGCCAAAATTCACAAAATCCTCAGCAGGTCACACGAAAAGACTAGCGCAATAGTCTGCAAGTACATGAATTCTGCAAGCCGCGATCCGTTTTTCTCAATACTAGTCTAGTCGTTTTCGAACGTTATAAAAAACAACAAATTTGCTTAAAAGCAGAAAGACAACCCGCAGTTGGGTTGTTGAGACTGCTTTTTCTGTTCCCTTGCCTGCATTTTCACCGCATTTTCTCTGCACACTGAAAATCAGCTCTGGCCTCACACCCTGCTTTATCTTTAATCCCTTCATCAATTTCAATTAATGCATAATGCATGATGAACTTGCTCTTGTAAGAGACTTCCCCATGATCCGCGGACGTTATGATCATTCCAGAAACATTTGCTTGGAGGGAATTCTGCAAAGGAGCATGGTGATAAAAAGAAACACTTGCATAAACAAAAAGGAAACATAAAGGTCATCGAAAAAGTAAAGCTTGATTAAATACATGAAAGTACGCAGCTGTGCAGTTATGAAAACCCCACAAGCCCCCACATGAAATCAAAAACTTCGGTAATCTTAGTGTTTCTTAGCCGTTCGTCGCCTGCCACTGATTTTCATCCTAAACCTCTGACAGGCTTGCAAGCTTGTCATCTCCGGAGATCATGATCGCGCAAATATCTTGGCCACTCAACTTGGAGTCTAGATTTATCGCCAGCGGTGCGTCTCGATCGTAAGAACGGAGTACCAAAATAAGGAGGAATCATGCGTTTCTTGCCACCAATACAAGGGTTTTATTCCTTTGGCAGGAAATCCGAGGCGTGATCAGACTTTCTGAGCTTTCTACAGAGCTGACGCCGCGCAGGCAAAGAGATGATTTAGTCTTTAGCTCTGGTAGACCTGCCTAGACCATCAGCGAGCTGAAAGTCGACTATACCCTGCAACCCCATGATCCGCAAATTCGGCAGCACGGAAGCATTATGCAATGGCATATGTCGACTTGCTAAAATCCAGAAAGGAAAGAATAAGAGAGTGTTTAAGAGCCAGAATGCAATATGATCGGTTGAAAGCTGTCAAGCTAGTGAAAGCGGATCAACCGGTATTGTTTGGGATGGAATTTACAGCGTTAAACTAAGTTTATCGTATCGTGATGTCTATATACCAGGCAAACTAAATGCGTAATAGCATCTGAATACTTGGCTTAGAAAGATCAACGGTTTCGGGTCATCAGAGCGAATAAGAATATGCAGCAGATCGGACGGCAGCTCTCCTTGAGCTCGACAGTAACCATAATATTCGAAACCAAGACCTTATGCCGTAAAGTATCTAAGCTGCAGAAACAATTGAGTGATACGAGCCAATTCGATGTGATGGTGATAATCAAAATAGGGGACAGTAGATCACATGCCCGCAGAACGAGAAGCATTAAAATTTTAAAATCCTAAAATCGAGGCTATCAATATTCTACTGCTTAGAAAGGTGTAAGAAAGACAAGGCGTTTCTGTCACTCTAACAAGCTAACTATGTTGACCTATGTCGAGCTCTATGAATATGGTCAAGCCGACTTGGACGCGGAGCTCCGTGTTGGACTGGGCGATATGCCACTCGAGTTTCAAAAGTCGGAAACTGTATGATTTATACTACACAGAAGTATTCAAAACTATTGAACCGACAGGAATCTTCAAGATTTTTATTTTTATTTATTTTTTTAAAACCAAGAGCTGGTTGCAGCAATTTTTTTCTCTTGGGTCTCACGTTGTCTTGTAAACCAAAACGCTGACTGTGGATGAGCTGGAGTGCGTGCTCTTGCTACGATATGACGTATGAACGGGGTGTGTTGTCTGATGTTGCAACACGATTAGGTGTTACACACAGTCTCGAAAACCAAACCGGCTGGCTGAGCCAGACGTTACACACATACATTTCGCGGACTGCACGACTGGTAATACTTCAAACCTTCACGGGTTTGGTTTACTCCAAAAGACATGGGATATAAGGTAGTAATATGTTGGGGGTCTACCCAAGGATATCGTGGCTCAGTCTTGAAGACAGAACAGAAGGAATGACAGAGGCTCTAATGCAATTGTATTATATAGAAGGAGTGTGATCGTCTCGTAAAGCCTGCGTTTATTGGGGACGAACCCCAACAGAAGCGAAAATATAACTGTAGGAAGACTTTAGTATTGTTCTAGTCGTTTTGTATGACCGCCCCGTATTAGTACCGTTCGAAAGGGGCCAAGTTTTCAACGCCGTCTTTAATGTGGTCAAAAAGCTATTCGAAACCTCTTTGAAGAACCGTCAGCCGTGCCCATCGCCCGTTTACCTTGAGAATATGAATCTCAGAAGGCCAACATCCACCAAGTATTTTTTACTATAATTCCTCAACATCAACTTTAGCCTCTCGATGCCAGGCGAAGCGGATAACAAGTAGAAACATTCTTCTTGAAGCTGACTTTCGGACATGCGGGATAATCTAATCGGCTGATAGGGCTGGAACTCTCCAGCATCCATAAGTTTTTGAGCTAAGAACTCGAAGAGTGGTGCCTCGGATTGTAAGTCGTCGCCCTATTCAAGAAGTAGGCGAAGCTGCTTGATGTCTTCGGCTGTGGCGTCTTGCCTTGTCGCAGGAGGAATCCAAAGCCAGCCATCCAGTGCTCGTTCTGCATCGGTGAATTTCTTCGCCCTCTTATCATTCTCGGAGTTGATGTTATCAACAATGAGGACTCTATCTGCGAGAGAGCCTATTGCAGAACAGAAAGTCTGAGTGGCTCTATTCCGGATTTTTCGGCAGCGTAAATGTAGTAGTCTAATGCTAACGCTCCACCTTTTTCGTAGTTCAATAAATTTCTGGCCGCTGCGTTAAGCCTTCTCTTCAGCAGAGCCTTGCTAGCTGGAGATACGGTAACTTGATAACCTTTTCGTTGATTTACCCGTGGGAGAGCCAAGTCGGTTCGAAGAAAGTTTGGTTGGAAATCTGTTATAGCATTGGCTACAGCCCTTGTGAATTCTCTATCATTGGCGAGAAGCTCAAATGTTTGTTTCTGTACCTGTCCAGTTGAAGAGGCCGTCCGAGTGAGGATTTGCTCCCCTACTATTGAAGATTTCGGTTTTGCTGATCGCTTCTTCGTGTTATGTTTACCTCTTTTCTGGGGATTATTCGGCGGGTTGAGGTTTGTCTCTGGTTGTAGACGCCCGAGTTTCTGCTCAATATCTTTGGTGATTGCAGGTGCCTGAGAGAGTTGGTTTGCAAGGTCTGTATGGGATACGGCCGCGCTCCGAATATAACGATGCTCGATAATTTTCTTGTCAACTATTATTGATTTAGATCCCTGCTGTTGCTTCGAGTTTTCTTGGGAGGTGTCGAAGGAGAGTTTTTGATTAGATGCCCTGGTCAAAAAGCTCTTTAGTTGTAGAGGTTCGGCAAACATCTGCTTCGAGTATGGCTGAAGCCTCGGTGCTGTTACCGTCATCAGTCCGATCGAACTCTCGTTTATTTTCATTGTAATCAAGTAGACTGGTCAGTCTTCTAGGTTTCCTTTTACTGGGACTTGTTCTTCTTTCGAAGTTTGGAGGCGCGAGTTGCATGTCACCTTCTTGAAGATGTCATGAGTCCTTGTAATAAATACCTAGAAGATCGAAAGTTGTTGGATGGAATGTGTCATGGACTTCTTAGGGTTGTAGCCTGCTGCTTGCAATGTCTACGGTAACGATAGCCTGGTAGAATGAGGATCAGCTCAGAGTGTTTGATCAGATCAGCGATAAGTCGCTATGATATTCTAGACCGCGGTTGGGGAATCACCCTCATAAAATGCATTACTATGTTCGACAAAATATTATCTGTTTTCGGTTGATACATGCAGTTTAAAAGTCAGGCAATCAACTGATACCCCGTACGTACAACCCGGAGCAAACTCATGAGTATTGATTGCGTTAATACAGATATGAGATGCCGTTCTACCTAGCACGACAGCAGCTGACAGCAATGATTAACCAATAAAATTTATCCATATTGGAATACCCACACGGATATCCTCGCATTAGGCGGCACTAAATAGTTAGTATTGTGAAACCACAAGGAACCCCTCTCGACCGCAATCGTTGATATCGGATGTGATTACCGCTCTTTATATCTGCCGCTGCTCATCACACCAACGTTTGATTGCTTTGAAACCATTGTATCTTATTATTAGCTTTGTGAAGTGTCCGGAAAGATCCGTTGACTGGATCCAAATTCTGGGTCGAAACACAAGCCGAATGACAATGTTGGTATCCGTGTCGAGCGCGGTGGGCGGAAATCGACTCCGACCAACATCGCGCATACATATTCAAGTTAGATCTCGATCCTAACATCTTGATGCGGCTTCGCATTTTGCAACCCTTGTTCAAATCACACAGCTTAAACGCGTGGACGAATTTCGATGCAGGAATCGGAAGTCGCTTTGTGCTATGCCAAGCGATCCTCATTTGCTATTAAGATTTTCAGGTAGCTGATTGTGCAGACGCGTAGGATGTTAGACGGTCGCTTGAGAATACCATACTTGCGCGGTTCAGGCTCGCGGCTGTTCTTTTCTTGGCTTATGAATCGTAAACTGTGGGTAATGTATGGTGACTGCAATGCAATGTTGGTGGCACATTTCCAGCCGATTTGGAATATGTTGCAACTTTTTGTTGCAGGATCCACCAGTACCACCAGTACCACAGGTGCACGGTACGAGCATTGGCCTCCAACCCTTTCCCTTGCGGCCGGGGATATATATATGCGAGGATTCGAGTTTCAGCATTCTCTCAATCAGGCTATCCTGTGCCCCGGTGAAATAGAGTTCCCGCTGTCTACATACCGGGATTATAACCCGTCTCGCAGTTATCTTCATCGGGACCAGACAGTCGGTATTTTAAAATGGGTTAAAAATGTTGGGTTTGTTGGTTTTGTTGGAGGCGATATATCCAACACTTGGACAGAATATACCCGCACGCCCAAGAATGCATAACCTGAACATGCTCTTCAACTTAGGAAGCCGCGTGTGCACGAGGCCTCGAAGCATTTCCCCCGCCTAAATGTTAGTTTTCCAAGTACAGGAGAGTATTTTGTCGACGAGACTGTGGTTTACCACGTATAAACCGGCCCCGCAACTTTGAGCCATCTCACAACCTTCCCGCCTAACCTTACAACATTCACGTTCGGAAGATCACTGGATGACCGGGTTGGTTGTGGTTTTGTCTTTATTTCTCCTTTCACCTGTTTTTTTGGGGGTTTTACCCGCCTCGTGCGAGCTGGTGTTATGTATATATGCGCATTTCGAATTTGATCCGACAAGAATAAACAGTAATAAGCCGTATTCGAATAGTGCCATCGTAAAAATACACATTGGCGTGCATAGCCACATCTCGGGCAGCGCCCCGGGAAGGCCCATGCGACTGGCGGCGTTCCCGATTCCGGCCTCGGTATTGCAATGGTACCTAAAGTGACCATGATACGGAGTATTTTACAGGTACAGAAACCGTCTCAAAATAGTCATTGCATTGCTTTAGTCAATGGTCTAGCCATTCCTTATAAGTTGCTGTTATACTCGTATTTGGGATAGCGGCATCGCGTGCATCGTAATATTGCATAACTATAGCAAGCCATATGGTGATCTCCTCCCAGCTGACTGTTACCTGGTCTGGTATTCTGTCTATATTTCTATCTTGTAACTTCCCAAGGTCAGCCATGGACACTCTGTGGGACACTATGATAACTGAGCTATTCCTGTTTAAGTTTGAAATCCCGTTAGCCCATCTTGATACTATAAGTCTCCATTTTACCTTGGTCTATTTTGCACTCAAATCAGCCGCTTAGTACTTTCTGGGAGGGTTCATGCAATCGACTTTAAGAGGCAATTGCATTCTAGATCCTCTATCATTACGGTTAACAGTCTAGGCGAACTTAACTGCTAAACCTCTGCAGATCTGGGATTAATATCTAAGATTGTATCGCGCACGGTGTCCTATATCACGGGAATGCTAAATTACTAGAGATAGGACTGAATCGCTGATATGGCAGTTAAACCTCGGTTTTGGAGGCCCTTTGAAGGCCCTTTGGGCGATCGGGTTATATATTTGAAAGGTACATAACTTTCATTTATTGAGTTTGGCCTGGCTTAATAGATAATGAGAAGACTCGTGCTGAAAAGCGGGTTTACGAAATTCAAAATCATACTAAGATGCGAATTCCATATATCATGATCCTCTGGGGGTCCGTCTATATAAATACTATGCATACATTCTACCCAGTGGACTTATATGCTATATTTTACGCCTTCAGCCCATTCGACATCTCCTCTAGCTTGCTCCACACCGCCTCATCCTCATCCCACCCAGCCTTCCTACCTTTCCCCATAACACCCCTTACCAAACTCCTCGCCTTGAATTTCCAGTCCTTCATCACCACCTCCCCGCTTCCAGCACCCAACCCTTCGGTTCGCTCCATCGGTCCTAAACTACTATACGCCTCAACCATACCACTAGTTGCCTCTACGAGTTCCCCCCAACTCTTCTTATCGGTTCTGACATCATACCTCTGACTGACCACCCTGAACGCCTTCTCCTGCGCTTCCAGCGCCGTCCCATGTTTGCCTCTCCAAATCGCCAACCTCTTTACAATTTCCCAAAGTCTATCATCCCCCGTGATCAACGGTACCACCTTATTGTCTACCAGATCAATCGTCACTCTCGGCAGTCCCGGCTGCTCCTTCTCATGCGTTTTTATGACGTGCTGCACCAGCATATCCAGGAGCTCTATATCCACAGAAGTCTCCCCGTGCTTCTTGCCTTTGATATCAACGATCCGCCGTAGAGCAATCTGCATATCCGACCACCTGGGCGGACGCAACGACGCCGCGATCACGAGTACGTTTTCCCACATTCTCCAATTCTCCCCTTTCAGCGCCACCGCCCTCTTGAGCGCGTTTAGCGCGTGTTCTTTCCCCTCGTTTCTCCGGTCCGCTTCTTCCATTTCAACTTTATCTTCCCCTGTCTCCTCTTCAACATCATCGTCTAGAATGATCCCTCCCTCGACCACCCCACTTTCCCCCGCATTTCCTAGCCTCAATAACGCGGTTGCTAGGTTACTCCACGCTTCGGCATCCTGATCATCAATCCCCACCACTCGTCCGAACGCCTTCACCGCACCCTCCCAGTCCGATATCTCTAACATTGCGCAGCCGCACTGGTACCAACTCGCCCCGTTCAACGGATTAACCTTTAAGCTCAGCTCGAAGGCTTCGATGGATTCTTTATACTCCTTCCTTCTTAGATAGTGAACCCCCAAACTTCTCTGCGCTCTTGCATACCTCCTTCCGGAAACCTCCCAGCTCTTCTTGTACAGTCCGGGATCCTTCTCCAAATCTCCGAGTATGCACCACAACCTAGGCGCCTCAGCTGGCGGCGGATTCCTCTCCACGGCCTCCTTCTCCTCTTCATCAGTGATGACCAATTCCCCATCCCCATCTTCTTCCACGTTATCTTCCTCAAACTCTGCCTTCGGCATCTCGCCTTCGAACAACAGCCTCCTGATGATCTCAACCGCCTTACCATCCTTCTCCACCCCGGCCCAACATAAGGCGACCTCGGCCCACATACCCAGCCTCTCGTATATCCCCATCGCGGTCCTCAACCCGCCCATATCAACCCACCTCGCCGCCAACTCCGCTTCCACCTCCCACCTCCCCGGTAACCCCAGCGCGAAGGCGTACTCCAACCTCTCGCAAACATCCGCGCTCTCCTCTTCCTTCGGTTTCGGTAGAAACGTGGTGACTCCGAACTCATTATCCGCACTGGCCGTGGCGGCTACAATCTGATCCACCACCACCTGCAGCTGCAACAGACTCCTCTCCACCGTTCGGGATCTGTAGGCTTCCAATCGCGATCTGACCAGCAATCCGTGGGTGTGGATGCTCCAATTGGTGGCGCGTTGCAGTACACGTTCGGCGAACGGACTCATCTGCTCGCGGGTCAAGCCGTCCACGGGATTCGTGTTCTTTATCGATTCGGCGAGGTGGAGCAGGATGATCGAGTCGAGCGGGTGGAGGGTCGGTTGTTTTGAAGGATCTTCGATGGATAAGAGGGCGGCGGGGAGGTCGGATTCCGAGGTTATGCTGGCGGGTACGGGTGTGAAGGAAATGGATTCCAACAGGGTGTCGTCGTTCAGATCCAGTTGTTTTGGGACCGGTTTGTTCTCTTGCTCCCTCTCCTCGTCGTTGTTGGTGGTTTCTTTCGGTGTTTCCGTGGAAGGAATGGTGGTACCGAGCGAGCCCTTTGTGTACTCGTCTTTCGACCGCGCCAATACCACCAACTGTGAAATGTCATCGATTTGAAATTTCGTCCGTTTGCCCAGTCTGCCGGTTATAGCATATTGCAGGCTAGTTATAGAGGTGGCTCGTTCCAGATCCTTTGTGACCTTCTTGTCATCCCCGTAGTAACTATAAATCGTGGACCGTTCAATAAGATAAAACGCTCGCAGTTCTTCCGTCTGCAAGTCGGTATTGCCACTTTCGGTGGAGAAGAGTATCGTTTCGAGCGTGTTCAGATCATTATATATCGATTCGTGCAGAGCGCCTGCTATTTCTCGCAACATGCGCTGGTGCGCAAAGTTGACCCGGAGACGCCACCATACTGCCGTCACCAATTGCCCTTCTTTTTCTTCTCCCTCTGATCTATGAAGGAGAGGATTGTTTAGGATCACCTTTGCGAGGGTGAATATCACCGGGTAAGGGAGTAGATGGTATGCTGCCTCGCCGTCAACCGAGAGCTGGCGGATTAGAGATTCCTTTAGGGTTTTGACGGATGATTTGGAGGAGGACACGGAGGGTGGGAGGAGTGTGGCTTCTTTGAGGAGAAGCGGGGGCCCTGTGGTAGTGGCTTGGAGGTAGGCTTTCAGAGCTGCGATAGCGACGACGAGGAGTTCGAGAGTATGAGCGGTGGACTGAGTGATGGCAGCGGATATGAGCGTTGGGTAGCTGGATTGGATGTCTGAGAGCGCGATATCGGAGGCTGAAGAAGGAGTGAGAAGCGTGGCTGCGAGAGAGCTGGTGAGGATGGTTTGGTAGTCGCCGGTCGATAGGGCGGTGAGGTGTGCGGTTAGCGATGGTAGCGGGGAGGGAGGGAGAGGCGAGGACGTGATTAGGGCGAGCTCGAGAGGGAGAGCCGACGGGAGAGTAGCTGATGGCATCGTGCAAATTGTAAAGGATGTGCCGTTGATGAAGTGAATCCGGGATGGTTGATGATAGTTGATTTGATATATAAAATACGGTTTGGCGGGGCAGCAACCAACTTTTTTTTTTTCCCTTGCCGAGGTGCCCCGCCAAAAGTTCGAGACGAAGAAACCAAAGCGGACGACCCTGATTAGGTAATGATATCAAGACACGAGACGATATAATTTATTACCAAAACGTCCGAGCTAGATGGATGGATGGATGAATGAATGCTGTGAATGGGTAATGCTCACGTATGTACATTGTGGGAAATAAGATAAAAAAAGTACCCCAAAAGTCTTTTCACCTACTCCCCGCCTCCTTTCCATCTCAAGGCTTCCAAAAAGATACGATACAAAAAGAAGAAAATGAAACAGAAATGAATAAAGATATTACAAAAGACTAAATAAGAATACTAGCAAACAATCAAAAGGACAGGGACTCGTTGCTGTCAAATGTCGTCCCTTCTTGTCGCTCATTATAAACTTGCTCGGAGACATTTTTGATTCCTGCAAAGGAGAATCTGGGGAAAAGACAGAGAAAAAGATCCTATCCGGCGAATAGCTCATGATTTCCCCTATCAAACGTTGAAACAATTGGAACTGTGGAAGCAAGGGAAAAGGCCAAAATAATACCAAAAGTAATAGTGATAATAAAAAAGACATGACGGCATGAGGGGTATGCGATAATCGTAGTATTTCGAGCGGTCTAATTTTTTTTCAAAGCAAGGGATTTACGCGAAAAGACTCAAAAAACGGTATGGCTACCGCCTGTCTCTTTTTGCGAAAATGTCATCTTCCTTGTTTGGCGGTTCCTCCTTTGATTTCTCGTCCTTGGGTTCTTGGTTGTCCGCCAATGGCTGAAACTGACCCTCGGTTGGCGTGGCGGGTGAGTCTTTCTGCGATTTCTGTTCCTTCTCCGAGTTTGCTGCAGCTGTCGCCTTGTCCTTCTTCGCACCATCGAGAGGTTTCTCTTCACCCCTCACGACCTTACCATCCTTGGCCGGTTTCTGAGGTTCATCGTCGTCATTCGTATCAGGCAGCTTTCTATCCGCTTTGTTTTTCTCATGATCGGCTAGGTGCTTTACACCGGAAGGAGTCCGGACGTAGTCGTTATCAGGCGTCGGTGCCTCCGCGGTTCCGAACCAGCCGATCGTTCCATCGCTCCAATAGTCGTGCCCGTCCTCAATCTGCGACTGCAATGCCTTCCTTGCGCTCCATCCCAAGCCCGTACCTTCTCCCTGCATGTTACCAACGCCGAGGCCGGGCGATCCTTTCCCGCCGTTCCTCAGGTCGGAGTCTCCCGCACCCTTGACCCTCCAGGAGGACATGAGAGGAGGAGTAACAGACCATCCTTTCAAAAACCCGCGTTTACACCCGTTACGGACACCAAAGTCCATGGATGTATCAAGTCCTTTCCACGAAAGATCGTACAACAGCTTTTGCGCACCCTTGTAGCTGATCGCGAGGGAGACGAGGCCTACGGGCTCGTAGGACGGAAAGATGACACGTTGTTTGTCTCCGGATTTGGTCTGCTTGATGATATCGTTCCAGCAGAAAAAGTCACGGTCTCCGCAGGGGGAATCGCGTTTGGTCATGGATCGCGGGGTCGTGTAGGCATCATCGTAGCGGTGGAAGAGATTGTTGTGTGGAGGAGGGGCCATGAGGTTCTTTGAGGTGCCGAGGTGCATGACGTCCCAATCGAGGCCATAGGGTGCACGGTTGAGCTCGTCGGTGGTAAGCGGCTTTCGGAGGGGGCTGTTTCGTAGAGCTTGCGACAGAGCGGTCATTTGGTCCTTCACGTAAATGTCCCTGAAAGAAGAAAAAGGATATAGGTTAGCGTAAAAAGGAAAGCCTCGTCAAGGGATCTGCAAAGGGTATATTCTACACACCAATCGATATCGTCTTCCAGCAGCAAGGCAGTTTCAATCTTGTTGTCAATAATGTACTTGAAAGCGTTCATGTGTGATCTCCAGCTGCCTAGGTACGGTAAGGGGAGTTCTTTTCGAGCCGACCCGTACGGATACGCCTTTTGGTTGATGTCCTCCCCTCTGACGGCGTCGACAATGTGGGTTATTCGGAGTCCGGCTTGGCTGGCGATTAGAGAGACGGCATCCTGTCTGTCAGTCCTAGTTTTGAGAGAGATGAGGAGGATAGCTCCGAATCCCAAAGTCTCGTTCCTGACTTGCGCCACTATATCGTCGGTTGGGATGGATAGCTCGGTGGGAGGCGGTGCGGCCGAAGGTGAAGCGGTTGGGGGCGACGCCTTTGCGACGTCCTTGTCATCGTTCTTGCCTTGGTCTTTTGCGAATTGGATATCGGACCATTCTTGCTTGACATTGTTACCATCCTTGTTGGTGCCCGTCGGCGGTTTCTGTACCGGCGGCGGCTGTTGTTTCTGCTGGTTGGAGTGGTGGGCGTCTTCGTTGGCAGGATTGCGGACTGTGGTTGTTTCCGAGCTGCCAAAGTGGCTCAAGCTGACCAGGACGAAGGGTAGAACGACGCAGGCGAGGAGAACCATGGTGATACGACGGTGGAGCATGGTGCTCAAAACGCCATAAGAAGCAGGGAAGGGTGGCGAGGGAGATGGGCGATAGCCTTGCGGGCTATTTAACTGCGAACTGGCGACAGATGGACGGGTAGGCGTGGTACGAAGGCACGGGGTATATAAGAGGAAGAGGTTTAATGAGCGGTGAGATGGTAAGAAGTGTAGTGCGTGCTTCGTATGTAGGGCCCAGTGTTCCGTAGCGCGATCCGGTTAGTTAGGAGGTCCTGCTATAAAAGGACAGTTTGGATAGCGTTTGCTCTGACGGGGTCTTGGCTCCGTCTCCAATGGCGGCGCTAACACGAAGTAGTTGGCAGAGAAAAGGAGAAGCTGACGGACGAGAAAGGGCTTGGCCGTTGGGCTGCTGGCAGGACTGCAGGACTGGAGGCCCCGGGGTGCGATGGATAGATCCGACGACGCTGACACTGGGCGGCGGAGGGAAGCAGGCAAAATGGGGCGAACGAAAAGGAGGCCAGGAGCTGTCTCTTTTTCTGTTTGGTTCGAATGTCGTGTTCGACCCAGCAGGGTGACCAGTGGAATGGTTGGCTGGGAATTTTTTGATGGTGTCCAGGAGTCGGGCAATTGGACAGCTTTGAGGCTGAGAAACCGTTGAATCGGAAGGCCAGCCGCAGATACGATGGAGCGAAATCGAATGATCCTGGAGCCTGAGTGTGTCTATACGATCTGGATGCAGGTAAAGTTGTGGCACGGTGCCTTGGCTCGCTAGGGGTGTCCTTCCCGATGGACGTCGGGATCGGGGAGGCTTCGAGGCAACGAACGATGATGACGGCGATGAAGACGGCGACGGCAATGGCAATGCAAAGGAGGGTGATTGAGTATCTGCTATAAAGTATCGAGGGAGCTGGATGCGATAGGTCGGCCTTGGAGGTTCATAATGGCGGTGATGATGCTGATGATATCGAAGACGTCGAAGCTTGCACGAAGCTTGTGCGAACGAAATTGGCTTGGCGGCCAAAGGGGAGCATCCATTCACCCTTCATTCAATGCCCATTCAATCCTTCATTTATTCATTCATCCATCATTCTCTCGACCGACAGACGCCACCAATTAATATCCACATCGACCCCTGCTCCTGCTTGTATGTACATATGCACTCCGTACATGTCCAATTCTTCCGACGCGTGTGCAATTCGATCGTTTCCCTTTCTCTCCCCCCCTCTCTCTCTCTATCTCTCGCATCATGGTGTACCGTGAGCCTTATTGCATCTAAATGATACGGCCCTTCATTCCTACCTACGTAAGACCATCCAACAGGGATATAGAAATGCATTCGCAAGCTCCGTCTCTCTACGGCTCCTCCACGATAATCAATCGACATGGCTGCAGCCACCCAGGTCGATCCCACGGAAGGCTACAACCCTAACGTATCTGAAGGCTGTTTATAATTAGGATCGTGGAAATTAACCTCCCTCTTGACATGGTCGTCTACTACTACTACGAGTCTAGGGGACTTTTTCTTCCCTCTTTCTCTTGTCATGACAGAACGGCCGTTCAAATTTCGATTCTTTCCCGGCCTCGAAGCGTCAGCGTGCATGCATCGTCATTACACGATGCCTTTCGTGAAATTGAAATCAAAATTGCAATGACCATTTTCTCCTGCATATTCGTACCTTACATGTGATAGTATGAACGTGTACATATATGGTACGCTGTTAGAGAACGAGTTGTAATCAACCGGCTCGGTTAGCTTTTTTTTCACTTGCCCGGGGGGGATTCGGTGGGTTCCGAGGCTAAAATTACAAAACTCGGACGGCAGAGAGACTTGGGTCAATTAAGCATCAGACCCTGCGCAATCCTGGTGTCACCCGGAACTTCTATCATCTCAGGGAGCTTCAGTCTCATCACCAAACCACCTTTGTTGAGTGGGTTGGTTATGAGACCGAGTCAGTCTGCCTTATATCTCCCCCGGTCTCTGACCAAAAATAAGATAATCCCTCCCCCTTTTGTTCTATATAATCGTGACTGTGGATTCAAACGTTGCTAAGCTTATCGTGCTGAGGACTAAGTTGCTGGTGCTGTTGTTCGTGGTTCTGTGCTTCCTGGCTATATGAGACCCCAGCTAGGATTTTTCAACAAGCCCCAAAAGGAGAGAGAGTTTGTGATTGATGCCCTATGTCTCATGAGTACATTAGAAGACAGCTGAACATTGATTTTTGTAGTGCATTATTAATAAATAATCTGTAAAACTGCTCGACTAGTACTGGACCATGCAAGCAAATCCGACATGTTATCATCAACGCATCTACCTCAGCGCGTCTGCATACTATTTGCCTAACTAGGTACCCAGCCAAACGACCACATATCCGGATATTAGAATATTAATGTCATTGGGATTATAAGTACAAGAAAAAAGGGTTATCAGAACCTTTCTGCTACCAGCTACTGTGTCTTATCTATTATAGGCAGCAATCAGAAAAGCAGTATACTTTTGGTATCTCCTCCAGCGATAGCTATCGTGTACAACCGGTTTCAGTAAACCGGAGTCCACTCTCGTCGAAATTTTACCTCCTGCTCTCAATATATATTCAGAGCATCATTGGTGGCGAATGGGTGCAATGTCCGCAGTTAATTGCTATTTATCCCGTTCGTATGTCCATTGACACCGTTAGTCTTCTGTTCCCCATTATTCTCTCCGTTTGTCCCATGCATCTTCTTCCCTTGATTGGTTCCATTCGCCTTCCCATGAACACCGTTCGCCTTCTCACCATTGATACCGTTCGTATTCTTTTCTCCGTTGACACCATCACCTCCCTGGTACCCATTGACACCATTTGTCTTTTGAAGCCCATTCAGGTCACTCTTGACACTATTTATCTTCTTCCCTCTGTTGATACCATTCGTCTTTCCATTGATGCCGTCCAGCCTTTGTGTTAAATCCATGCATTGAACCTCCATCACACTTTGAACCCCATTATCTTCTCCGGTGCTATCACTCGTATTTCTATATCCCCTCTTCTCTTCATGAATACCATTCGTATTTTTCCCATTAATACGTCCGTTAATCCCCATCTTCCCACTCTCGCCCAGAAAATCGATACCGACCTGCCTCCTCAACATTGTTAAATAAGATCCTTCCGTATCCATGAGACTCTTCTCCTTTTGTCGTTTCGCGGCTGCTTCTCTCATAGCTATCTCTGACCTTTCTCTTTCGACTTCCTCCTCTTGATACTTCATTCGAAGTCTTGCAATCTTCAGGGCATTCATCGGCGGACTGATGACACCGTTACTACTACCGAGAACCACTCTTGGTCTCTGCAATAGTTCTTTCATAACCGTATTCTGAAAGTTTTCAAACCTTCCGAGTCCAGAACTCTCACCATCACGGACAATCTCGACAGACGGACCACTATACACCCCTTTCCCCTTCAAACCCTCCTTCACGCTTCCCAGATTCTCCCAACCCCAACTACCCTTCCTCCATTTCCACCTCTCCCCTCCAACCTCAAATTCTTGATCCCCCACAGCCCAAACGCCATCTCTAACCCTGTCTCGCGGCAACAGCGGCTGTTCTGCCAAGCTCAAAGTCCCCTTCATATCCCCTTCTTCCACCTTCCAAAACACAATATCGACCCCTTCTTCTCGCATCTCCTCCACCATCGCGAACAACTCTTTCAAGAGTACCCCTTCCTCCCCATCAATAATCTCAAAGCGTCTTTTATGTATTACGCATGCCCACAGCCTCATGTCGTCAATCATGACCGTGATTTGTGTGTACCCCAACCCTCTCCAATCCCTAACCCTCAAAGCAATCATCACAGCCCTCAACAAAGCGCAGCCAACTTCCCTCTCCTTCAGAAGCGGGAAACAGGCACTCGTCCTCCCGGTCTTGAGAGCAGGTCCCCACTTTATCGCACAAGCGCTGAACGGTGGTAAAAAACATTCGGTCCCATTGTCGTCGACAGTCTTGATCTCCTTGTAAACCGCCGTAACCGAGGACACCAACAACATAATGTTCGTCCACCTATAGCGGTCAACATAGTGCACCTGCACATCTGTCGGTATGGAGAGCTTCCTGCCGCCACCACCGTTGACTTGACGGTGGATATCGGAATCGAGCACGGGTGCTAAGTGGGACTTGAGAATATCTGCGGCGCAGCCGTACCAGACCAGCGGGCGGTATACATAGTTTTCATCGAGATCTACTAATGGGATGTTGAGCTGGGATGATGATGTAACGGTGTGTTTGTCGCTCGTGGAATGGTGACCGAATTCGTTGTTCCGACCGTACCCGTCGACGCCGGTACAATAGGGCGGGGTGTAGGAGACCATTTCTAAAACTTGGCTAACTGCTGCTGTTCCCGGAGAGGGTGTTGTTCTATATATACTACTGTATGAGGTGGCAGTTGGTGGGCTATAGTCGCCATCGGGAGGTGGATATAGGTCACTGGGAGGCGAACCGGCCGGAGATCTGTTAGATTCTGGGGTAGCACGGTAGATGCTGCTGTTGGAAGTTGGAGTGGATCTGTAAACGCTGCTATTAGATGTTTGAGGACTAGGTGTGTCGTTTTCAAGCTCCATATAATCTGTGATTTGTTGAGTAGATACAGCCGAGAGCTGGTGAGGTGAGAGGCAGGAGGTTTGGTCGCCTAGTGGTGTGTTTCCGTATATCTCACTATACGAAGTGAGGTATCCAGTGCTGGATCTAGTGATAGCTTGAGCGTTATATGGGTTGTAAGTCTGAGAGACTGGGTAATAAGTGCAAAATCGTTGGCTCTCTGCCAGGGTAATATATCCATCCGTTGGGGGCTGGAGTGCTGGATCAATTTCTGAGGTAAGATCGACCACGCTCATGTCGGCCGGGACTCCGTTAGGAGTATTTGGTACGAGGCAGATGGGTTGGTTTGGTTGTAAAAAATGATAGCTGTCACAATTCGCTATCTGGGTATCATATTCCGGAAGAGTCAAAGAATGGATGCCTAAATGTATGGCAGAATCACTGCTCTGTGACTGTTGGTGGTGCACCGCCTCGCTAATTGTGTTAGGAAAAGGGGGTGCAGGTGGAGGGGCTGCTGGGCCGTTCTTAGATTTCTTCTTAATGCGAGAAGCCGGTCTCGTTGGCGGTGGTCTTTTCTTAACAACACTACTCGGCTGTGGGGATCCTTGGATCCTGCCAGCGACTATGTGGAGGCTATTCTGTAGTATGTGATTACGGGTAGGCGTAGAGGTTTTGACGGTCTTGTAAGGTATCGACGGAGATGACTGGTTGCTTTTAGTACTCGGCATCGATTCCTGAATCGATAAGGGCGAGTTGATCAGATATTCGTTAGGACTACCATCCTCGGCAAGGAGTAGAGCCGGGTGCGCTACGATATGAGGTGGAAGCGTGCTATGCCCAATGAAGACTTTGGGATAAATCTGGGGATCGGTGTTGATCCAAGTAGTACCGGGAATGTCTTTCTGTGCAGCTTGGAGGTTACCATTAGTATAAAGTCCGTCGGTCATGAGGTAACCGCCACTGTGAAGGTAGAAATTTGAGTCCAGAGGAGCATCTTGAGGATGGTTGACCCGATGTTGGTCATGCCAAGAGGGCTGTGAAGCTTGTGGAATGAATCTGTACGATTTCGGACTGGGTCTGCACGGAGTACCGTTTGCCTGAGTGGTCTGGATGCCAGCCGTGCCAACTCGAGGAACAGGAGGTGGACCCTCGAGAGCGGAATCTCTCAAGTGCAAAGGCGCGTCTATAGGGTCCGCCATATTGCTCAATATATATAATACTAAGGTAAGAAGTTAGTACCAAGGGAGAGGATCTTTGGGAGGTGTCCAGGTAATACCGTTAACTAAATTCCGGTTATTTCGAGGTACGACGATATTGTGGGTAGAAGAGAAAGAGGAGGGAGGAAGATGATGGTGATGAACAGGAGAATCTGCAACACGATGCCTTTTATTATAGTACATTATTAAGGAGGAATACGTCAACTGTCTGGGGACGTTTATCGTCTAGAGGAGGTCAAAGCTGCCAGAGCGTTGAGCCAATGAGGCCGGATCCGAGGATAATAATAGACCCATTACAAGCACCTTGAGCATAATCTAATATAGAATCAGAATCGCCGAATCGAAGGTGACAATCCTCATGAAATTCGAGTAGAATACCAGTGCATTGGGGGTTCCAAGGCCACTGTCCTCCCCATAGATATGTGTTGTGCGTGTCGTCCGATTTGCGTTGATCCTCACATTACAACATTTCCTCTTTTGGGAATTCTTTTGGTGACACTCTCTTGACATCAACAGTTTTATTTCGTTTGGACAGACGTTAGACACGGCCACGGAGGCATCACGAGATCGGGTTATCATCGTCGAGGTAAGTTATCGCAGTCGGCTGGTAGCCCCCTCCGGTATCGTAACCCGGATCAATAGATCCAACCGCTAACTAAATCTTCCGATACAGCTGTCGCAAAAAATGTCGACCTCTTTGATCGAGAAGCACCGTGTCATCACAACCAATATATTCAGAATTGGATCCTCTGCAACCTGAAAGTTTCCTTTGGCACATACACCAACCTGCGTTTCTTGCATGGGATCTAGGATACTAAGTCGGCTTGCTTGAGATGCCGAAGAGCGGTTTTTCGCGCCTTTGTCATCAAACGTACAAAAAGTTGTATCAACAGCCACGAAGCGGTTCACACCCTTGCCATCGACTCTTCCCATCATTTGAGATTTTGAGGGCCACTTGCAGTTTTAATCATAATTTTGACTCATCCGAAATCGCGTCGTCCGGTTGTGCTGCAGTTGTGACTCTTTGGCTGGATTCGCTACCTATTTCGGGCGCACAAGGCGCATGTAGGTACCAAAAATCCAACTCTCAACACCAGCCGCTCGGATACTTCAATATGCGATAGCGTCGTTCTGCGCGTACAACAAAAGTACTTAAAGCAGCAAGCTCCTGCTCAACAAGAGAGACATCAAAAGAACCCATTGGCAGCCACATCGCTTCGGTTTATACCTTACCTCATAATTACCCATTCGGATGATACTACCGCATCTTCTTGCATGCTGATTCTTCACAAAACGAAACGATACTGAGAAATGGACACAAACCAAGCCCAGAATGGCTCTTCGCCAGAGAAATCTTTAAAAGATGACCCTTCAAAACCTGCAGACCCCACTCCAGAATCCAATCAAACTCAGAGCGTGCCACAATCTATAATTCCCCGCTACCGCCCTACCTTTGCCACGCCCCTCCTCCAGTCGCACCGATCTCAAACCCTCCAATGGTCCCTCCCTCGACCTTTCCAGCAGCACAAGTTAATCGGCCGTTCCCGTGCCGCCTGGCATACCTCTTTCCTCGTCCCATCTCTCAACGCTGTCCTCGACGCCGGTGTCTTAATAGACGATTCCCGGCCTCAAAACGTATTTATAACCCACGGTCATTCTGATCATTCCTATAACGTTTTAGCGTACTGTCGACGTACAAACCCACCAGATATCTACGTCCCAGCCGAGACCGCTAGATTCTTGGACGACTACATAATCAGCAGCAAAAGCCTAAACCTGGGCTTCTTTGTTAAAAGTTATCATAATTTCGACGAGAATGGCGTTAGGAGCACCACTATGGGAGCCAACAACCGCCTAACTCCCACTAACACACCCGCCTCCCGGTCCCTAACACCATCCCCGAATCGCGGGCCGAAGTCAAAATCAGAGTCCGCCGCTCCACCTTCCGATAATTCCCCCGAGGATGATTTTGACGAAGATGATTCCCCCGGCTCCACCCTCCTCCCTACTCACAACATCATCCCAGTAACCCCTACCTCGGCGCACGTTTTCCCACTCAAAACTCACCCCGCGATCGCAGTCTCAATCCTCCCTCGGGCTCATACCGTCCCTTCTGTCGGCTTCCTCTTCACCCAAACATCTCATCGCCTCAAACCATCATACCGCTCGTTACCCGGACCCGAACTCAAGAATCTGAGACAACAGGGTGTGGGAATAACCTACAAACACCATTCGCCCATTTTAGCATTTCTCGGTGATGGGGATCACACAAGTTTGCTCGGCAATCCGGAGTGGTTGATCGGTAACGAAGAAGCGGGAATCTCGCCCTGTCCAGTCGTGATCACCGAATGCAGCTTTTTGCACGAGAATCACAGGGCGCAGGCGGTGAAGACGAAGCACACGTTATGGGCTGACTTGGAACCGATTGTGAGAAGGCACAAGGAAACCACCTGGGTGTTGATGCATTTTAGCAAGCGGTATTCCGATGGAGAGATTGTGAGGTTCTTTGAGGCATTGGGAGAGAGAGAGGAAGGGTGTCCCGAGAATATTGTAGTTTGGGTAGATGGCGGTGGCCAAGTTGGTGAGAAGGTTGGGTCGATGATGTTGTAATCGAATAGTTTGTTGGTTTGGGGTTATGAGGCTCTGACGGGGAGTTATTATAGTATCTACGCATTTGTTTGATTCGCGGAGTTCAAAACGCGGTTATATGTTGTCTTGTGGTATATGTAGATGGTGTTTTTTTTTGGGTTGTTCGGAGTATGATATACGCGTGTCCAGATAGACTTATCATGAGTTCAGATGTACATATATTCGAACCATTCTAGAACTGAATATACTCTTAATCTGCCGTTAGATCTTTTTGTTCAACTTCGAAGCTTCCTCCGGATAGCTCGGTGTCAGTCGACATGTCAGTATTTGTATCATGTTTGCCAATGATTCGATTAAAAGCGTGTAAGTTCCGCACCGCGCACCGCTCACCGCTCACCTTATTTCCATGTCCGCCTTCCACTTGCCGCTATCTCATGCCGACCAAATGAAGCAATACGAAATCGGCTGGGGACCGACGTGCGACATGCAGGCAGCAAGTTAAGTGTTCCGGCTAACCGGATCCCGTAGCGATTGCCGTCATAAGTCAAGCGAGCAGACAGAACAAACAGCACCATCGATATCGTACGAACAAGATCAGTAAACCCGGGTAACGTAACTCGTGAGATTTTTGAGTGTCGGGAAACTTGCGGAACGCTAACGCTCAGGAACTGAGTGAGGTTTCTTAGTTGAACATAATCTCGAGGCTGATACTTCTCGGTACCTCCACCCGACGCTCGCCATCGGACTCTGGCAAAGCCGAAGCTGCTTAGGACGCGTCGACGTTCGGATCTCACGAATTCAAACCGGAACCTCATCATGAGGAGAAGTTGAGGCGTCTAGAAGAAAGAAAACCCTAAAAAAACCCCTCATGCGCCGTGGTATCTGAGACCTAGGACCCCGAAATGATGGCAAAGACAGAAGAGCGCATCCGAAACCTTCCATCAACATCTCCATTTCCACCAACCTCCGTTTCGCCGAAAGGTCATCCAGCCAAGACAGTATTTGCAGGGTGACGAGTGCCCAGTGCCACAAGTTTCCAAGCCAAAAGCTTGTTCCCCGCAAGGTTTCTTGTCCTCCCGCTTTTGTGACGTCTACAACACAACAGGACACCCATGGCCCAGTCTGCATGAACCAGTTGCCTGACGGCCAGCTTATCTTTACTGGCAGGGTCCGAGTGGTAATAATACGAAGCTAAGAAGAAGAGCTCGAAGCCGATATACCTCGAGGTTTGCGTAGGATTTCGTTGAGCAATCTACCACTTGCACTTGGCGCGCGTAGATTTACTCGACTCCGTAAGGATGCTCGGGGAAGGGGCTGGTATCACGGATGTGGCCCTTCTGATACATATGGAATGCCGATTGATAATGCTTCGGCTCAACCTGCGGATGCGTTCGATTTCGAAACCAGTGGGAAGGCGAAAATCAAGTTGAGGTTTCTTTAAACCTCCAGCCTTTCGTTTCAATCCGAGATTCGCCGACTCCAGGAAGCTCCAAAGCAGACAGCGAAGGCAGCAATTAATTATCTCGACGGATACAGACGAAAATTTCGCTAGCTTCTTCTCCCCCTCGTAGAAAGGGCCTTTAAGCTTTGTATTAGCTTGTACCCTGATCTCTGAGCTCCACCTTATCGTTATGCATACTTCTTTCTCCATGAAAAGTCTCAAGTCTCATGGTGCGGGGAGACCGAATAAAGCGAATCATCCGAGACGAGGTCGTGCGACTGGTTTTCCAGGTACCTTTTCAAGGTGTGTGCCAATTGATCAATTGACTTGAGCTTCACACAACCTTGAGAAAAAACAGGTAACGGGTTGTAGATCAATCCATGGCTTTCAAGCTAGCTTGTCGTTCGCGCGCAATGCGGGTTTCCAGATGATCCTTAGACTCTTCCGACCAGTAGAAAAAAAGTTTTGCGACAGGTGCGAATCTGGGTATAAATTACCTGACGTATTCCCTGACAGATGGGATTCAAATTCCTGAGATCGCACCAAGGCGACCCTTACCTCGTGCGGCTTTCTATCTGCGTAACGTCACATTTTTTCGGCGGCCGTTTTCGAGAAAAGCATTCTGTTTGTGTTGCCCTTATCACCTTCTCTATTTATCGAGCGGTGCACGGGGATCCGTTGGATAAGTCTGCTTTGTTTTGAGGGGGTTTCTGCTCGTAGGATAGCTTATATATTTTAACGGTGGTCTTCACTTCTTCCTCTTCTCACCCGCATTCATATTTCGTTTCGTATCGTATCGTCGTTCGGCTAGGTGAAAGTCTCAAAGATGCCGTTCAAAATGGGTGTTGGCGAATACATTCGCACGCGCTTCACAACGTTAGCGCCAACGGTGGATCCCGCACCGAACCCCATCAAAGTCCTAGCTTCTCTGAGCAGATCGAACTGGTTGAACTTTGCGGTTGCGTTTTTAGGATGGACCTGGTGAGTGGTATTCCTTCGTAGTGTAAAGTTAAAAGGAAAAAATGTACTAACCAAACGAAATCGAATGAAGGGATGCCTTTGGTATGTTTGATCCAAATGTCACAACTTCGAATATCGATACATGATGTAAAATATACACCTTATGTCAGGAACCAATCGTTAACAGAATCTACCGGATATTTAGACTTCTTCACAGTTTCCCTCGTCGTCACCGACCTCGCTGAAGAATTCGGCAAGAAGAACTCGGACATAACATGGGGCATAACTCTCGTCCTCATGCTCCGTTCCGTCGGCGCTATTACCTTCGGTCTAGCTTCCGATCGCTACGGCCGCAAGTGGCCCTTTATTATCAACAACGTCCTCTTCATTGTCTTCGAACTCGCCACTGGATTCGTGAACACTTTCCACCAGTTCTTGGGTGTCAGGGCGTGCTTTGGCATCGCCATGGGCGGACTTTACGGTAATGTTGCGGCTACGGCGTTGGAGGATTTACCGCCTGCCGCAAGAGGGATCGTAAGTGGGATGCTGCAGCAAGGGTATGCGTTCGGGTATTTGCTGGCGGTGGTCTTTGCGAGGGCGTTTGTGAATACGACGTCGCACGGGTGGAGACCGCTATTTTGGTTTGGGTGGGTTCTTCTCGCCTTTGTACATCCGGGATGCACCAATGACTGATTGCAAATATGGTACTGTAGAGCCTGCCCACCAGTACTTCTCATCATATTCCGGTACTTCCTCCCGGAAACCGAGGCATTCCAACGCCGAATGGAGTTGAGAAAACAAGGCAAAGATATCGGTGTAGAGAAGGTCTTTATCCAGGAGGGGAAGATCGCTTTGAGAAAATACTGGTTGGTACTTATCTACCTTGTATTGTTGATGGCTGGGTTCAACTTTATGGTAGGCTCATTCTCTAGACGCGATGAAGCGAGAGTTCCGGGTAAGGAAATACTAACTCGATATTGTAGTCCCACGGAAGTCAAGACCTGTATCCGACAATGTTGCAGAACCAGCTTGGGTTCGGACACGATCGCGTTACTGTTACGCAAGTTGTTGCAAACTTAGGAGCTTTAACAGGTATTAATTAAGCCTCCAATCTTGGGATAATAAATCCGGCCCATTTTGCTAACGGTTGGTATTCTACATACAGGTGGCACTATCGTCGGATACTGCTCTCAAATATTCGGACGAAGATTGTACGTTGAACCAAAATCTTCACAGGATTCTGCGAAATGTGCTAATAAGTTACCGTTACAAATAGCTCGATTATTGTGATGTGCATTCTCGGTGGAGCTCTTCTGTACCCGTACGGCTTCCTTCGTTCGAATAGCATCATGGCCGCTGCTTTCTTCGGTACGCTCTTCCTCATCGCACTCTTATTCCAGTTCTCGGATTCATGTAATGCTAACACGCTTTCAATTTGCAGAACAATTCGCGGTCCAAGGCGCCTGGGGTGTCATCCCTATCCATTTGATGGAACTCTCACCGGGCAATTTCCGCACTTTTGTAGTCGGCACCTCTTACCAGCTCGGTAACCTCGTGTCATCAGCATCGAGCACCATAGAAGCTACACTCGGTGAGAAGTGGCCGCTGCCGCCGACGGCTGAGGGGGTTAAGCGGTACGATTACGGCAAAGTTATGGTAATTTTTATGGGAGCCGTTTTTGTGAGTACACCGTTTTCATACACACATCATGACTGAATTCCATATAAATGCAGTTCCTCCGTTGAATGGCAGTACAGAGACTAATTCATCTGGTTTCTTTCTTGATAGGCCTATGTGATGCTCCTGACGCTTGTAGGACCGGAAAGGAAGAATAGGGATATGTTGGAGGATGACGGAACAGAGCAGGCGTTGGGTGTCAGGAGAGGATCCGATCTAGAAGAAGCGCAGGATAAGGCGGGGTATGAGGAGAAAGAGGAGTTGAGGGATAATAGTCCGCATCGGGCGGGTTAGGGCCCTAGAAGATTCATATCTATTTTATTATTATTTTTGAATGGATGATCTTAGATGTTGGCCAGAAGGTTGGATTATCTTTCTTTCTGCAGGCCGATAAGAATGTTAATGACCCGATGAATTCACAAGAGATAATCGTCATAACATCACTTTTACCGGTATCTAATATATCCAAAGTACCATTAGGAATCACCATGTATTTGTAGGCTTAGCGCAGAGTTCAATTCCCTTTGCTTCTCTCTTGTGTTTTCCGACATATTCCATAGGAACATTGGTTAGGGATTACGTGTTGCACTGGGCTTGGGAATATTCGCATCGGCACCGCGCGTTGACGAAGCTTCCATATGATCAACATCCGAGGACGCAGAATATCCACAAGACTGTAGTTTGGTTCTCATTCTCTATCTTTTTCCTTGAGTAAGAGTTTGCAAAAGGGGGGCTTTTTTTTTTTTTGATTTGGTAACAGAACAAGTTTCGTTTCATAGCTCAAGGCTATTTTAAAAAAATAAAAAAAAAACTTGGTCTCCGTATAATGCCATTTTGTTTTGATATATTTGCAGTATTAATATATTTGATGAAATCAAAGGAGATTAGAGATGTTGTTGTTGTATGCAACGAGTCTTGTGTACGGTGGGAGAAAAGAAGAAAGAAAGAAAAGCAAGCAAACCTCCCAAAGTTTGTAGCTCGCTTCAATGACTCCCAGGACCCACGCTAGCAGGAGATAGTACAGAACGCCAAATAAAATAATGTTGATGAAAAGAAAAGAAGAGACATAAGATTTTTCATTACATGGTATAGAATAACAGTAAATTTACCTGGTTTTAGATGCGAAAGAAAAGGATGCATTACACGCTCGTTAAGCTCCGATCTCCAGGAATACTAGAGCTTGAATGCTGACTCGTCTTACTATCTTTATCATTATAGTGACTGGGCTCTTCTGGGAATTGAAGAATGAGCTCTGTATCGTCTTCGTCCGACTGTACTTCTACAGTTTGGGAAATTGCATGGGATATTTTGATGCCCTTCATCTTTATTGATTCTGGTGGTCCACCGCCGACACGGGTCGTCGTAGATGGATACTTTCCACCGCTGGTGATCTTGCCGATTGTGGAACCAGTATTCTTGAATACTGATTTGAGCATGGGTAACAATGCTGGCATGCAGGCTGCGATGATCGCACTTGTGAATTCTAATGATTCTGCGACGGTCGCCTTAAAAACCTCACCTGTTAATATACATATCACAATGATTAGCATTCCTAATTCGGACAATATCTCTTATGCTTAGCCGGGTAAGAAACAAAAACTTACGGAAGATATCGCCATGTTCAAATTCAGCGTAGAGGACTAGCTTCAAGATAGACCCCGCACATGCAATGAGACCAAACCAAAAGATTGCAGTGATCGCAATTTTCTTTCTTTTCGAGAAATTCTTGATGTCCCAGATATGCTTGAGAGGAAGGGAGAAAATAACCAAATCTAGAACAGTTCTAATACCCCCGACGACGTAGCTTGCGATGGACCCCTTGCCACAGTGGACGTTTGGGTCTACTCTTAGCTCCAGATGCCAGAAGGCATGGAACGGCTTACAGACCGCAATTTGGACGATCAGGGAAATTGGACAGAAGATGATGACGACAATGATCAAACCATAAACCACAAGCCTCATTCGTGTTTGTAAAGAGTCGAATATCCTTCGGTACAGAACAAGTATAGAGATCTTGACGGCGCTGTTTGCGATTGCAAACATGGCGAAATTTACGACAAAGAGTTCGAGGCAGTGATTGAACTGGCGGAGACTCAGGTCATATGTAAAGCGTCCAAAGCCTCCCCAGAGGAATGCGTAAAGGTTGACGAAAGTGTAAGCCACGCAGGATAACTGAATGTGTGATTGTGAATGTATGAGCTTCTCGTATTCGGGAATATTACCTCCAAAGCGTAAATATTCAAACTGGACCTGGGATATGATTCTAGCCTACCATTGCGACCAATACCAGCCAGTCATCCATCATGGGTCCGTTCTGCGCGCCGTAGCGGAACCGTGAATAGAACCTTAAGGATATCGATGATATCAGACAGAATAGTACGACAACTGTCAATATAACCGCCTCGTTGTTCATGTTGGGAGGTTCGTAATCCGGTGCATATAACTTCGCTATCTGTTCTTTCTGTGCGTCTGTGACATACGCGGCCGCGGCTCCGGTTTGTTTTGCATATTGCGCAAACAGCGCGAATATCTGATTCCTCTCTTCTGTTGTTGGCTTCGGGACATGGCTAGGAACCTGTCCCATCTTATGGATTTTGGTAAGACACTTAAGCAGATTGAAGGAAACCAAATGTTGAAGTCGATTTAGCTGGTAATCCTATTTGGTAGGAGAGACGTAGATAGTCGGAATCCCAAGTACTGGTAGCGCTAGCGAGAGCAACTTTTGCAGGCGGCATTAAGGATATCCGAATGTCGACCTTATCCGTTACCCAACAGAGTTGATATAGATATATATATATATAGTAGTGTGGGGACGCTCAAGCCCTCCAAGATTTCTAACGTTTGAGCTTTTTTCTTTCTTTCTTTCTTCTTTTTATTTCCCCTCTGGCCTGCTGGGGTCGCTGAAGCTGTTTATCGTCTCTGTGCGCACAGGCAAGACATTCGATACCAGACCATGTATCTGATTAATTCCAATTCGTAAATTTTTGATTCACATTGGGATCCCAGTTAGACCTAGAACCGGATTCACCGCAGCGCTCAGTCCGCCTTAGATCCACTCAATGACATACTGTGGATGTAGACGGACGGCTCTTGGTAGCGAGCGCTCCACTAGGCCTGAGCATCCAAAACAAGCAGTTTTGATGCACAATGTCTAACAATTATCGTACTTGGATGTCTGGGCTTGCATAACGCTGGGAATATGCACATTATTGTGATCCTTTACTCTCGTACATACATAGAGAGGACACTTGGAAAGGTCTCGTCAGTCTGTGCGCAAACACACCCAACCCCAAATCCAAAACCCCATTCTTGAGGCTGAAGCTTGGTGAGCTTGTTTCTTCCTAAAATCATTTCGAATATTTCTGCAGCTCTGTACTACACATCTCAGCTTAAGCCTGAACGAGTGCAGTATTGTGGCTTGCCACCGGAATTTTCCGTTCGCAGAACTTGTGTTTAGCATATCCGAATTCGGCTCCGTCAAGCTTGCGTCTTATGAAGGATACCACTTTATGCATGCATTTGGTAATACCACCCATGGCCATCCGCATATGCTAGTTTTGTCTGTACGGGGTGCTTTTTGGTGGCTTCAATTTTCTGGTGGCTTCGATTTGAGGAGGGCAAAACATCTCGCAAGCCGACCGCCACAGGTTTTGGGCTTGCTCTAAGCTCTGGGCAAGTGAAACACAATCTACCGCGAAAGTGGGCAAGGTAGGTTCACGAAAATAAGACGCGGTGCAAAATGAGAAGAGAAGCTTTATAAACTTAGCATAGTTAATTAGCGGATTTGTATCTAGACACCAAGTGTATTCTTATCGATATCATCAATAGATTGGAGTGAGGTAGTGCTGCAAAGTCGTTCCGGCGCATATATGAAGAATGTATAGAACAGCATAGGGAAGTGATTTTCAGGCAGCTGATATTCTCATTCGCCCCCAAAGTTGCTTCCTGGTCCCCCCGCACAATGTCTGTGCAACGAATTAGCAAATCAATACGTACGTACGTCAGTGCTCGTCAACGGCTTGAAACCTCATTCCACACCGAAAACAAGGGGGCACTCAGGGCCATAAGATGGACGCAAACAGCTGCCTTAATACGCCTATATTTCCAAATCCTTGGGAAATCGAGATCGATCGCCCAAGAAGCTGTCACTTTCTGCAATCTTCTAGAAAGAACTGGACTTCATATTATCAGGCCAGCCAGGCCAGACTATGTTTGCGACTACTTTTTCGATAAAGAAGGAGAAATTCATCACCGTTGAGACGAATAGCGAGAAGAGAGGGATGTGGGATTTCAGAGAGCAAATTACCAGGGTGATTCTGTCATTTTCCTGCAGTTTCTCGGTAAACTTGTTGTTTTGCTGCCTTTCGCTCGTGCTCACGCATGACCAGTGTCTGTGCCTTGCAGCGTCGACCATGTGGAACACGGTACAGTCGAGACCCACGGCCCACGCATTTGCTACGGTCCCCCAGTTTCAAGAAAAATTTCGCGTGAGGCTCAGTGTTGACTGTTAAGTCTCCCCTCAGAATTGATGTAAAGTAGAAAACCACGGTTCTGTGTGGTTTTCGAGACTGGTTTCTCTGTAAAGGAGGTTTTAGACATAACCCTCGTTTAACTAACACAGAATGCGTAAGAAAAACTACACCACGAAGATTTTTTTATGGGATCTGGAGTCAAATTGGTACTCGACGCTGGGTCCTCGCCAAATCCCTCGTCTCTACAAAGTAAATGTTTTTGGATATATGCGATTTTACTGGATAGAGATGCCGAATAGACACTGGATGGTAAATGAATAATCTGCGTTCAGGCGGGAAGCGTATCCGGCGCCGCGTCCACTTGGCACTTCAGATTTCAACTAAAACGAAAGATGTCTGAGCGCAGTGGTGTTTCCGCATACGCTACACCTCGAATAGGAAGAAAAACAGAGCGCTTTTACAATCGTTTGCAAGGGGAAAAGAGAAAAAATAATAAAAATAAAATAGAAAAAGAGACCGGCTCAGCCTCACTGCCGAAAACCAGTTACACAAGACAGACTTTAGATTTCGTTCTCGATGTTCTCTGTCAGCTACAATCCTCCCTTCTGGCTCATTGGCAGCTTCCCTTATTTTCGCGCTCACAATATATGTTAGTTTGCAGGCTATTTGGGATTGAGTTAGCTAGATTGCTCCACCCTAGACATGGGTATTATCAAGGAGTACGCGCGGTACCCAGAAATACTCCACGTATGACCAGCTCAGCCTGATGGCGAAATGGCCAACTGATTGATGATTCTATCTGGGCAGCATACCAAGTGATTATATTAGCCCTCTTTGTAGATATATAAACACTTTTAAAGAGTGTAAAAGGCTTGCAATAGGGCTGCGGTGGTCTCGAAACCAGCCTCGTACGCGCAAAAAAAGCCCGGCTATAGTAATTTATAGGTAAAGCCTTCAATACTCATATCCGGGTTTTCGAAACTGACTCAACTTATTCCAACATATTTTCTCCTTCCGTTATCCACTTCCAGAAAGCTGGGGCGTCAACACTTTCATTACCTATAAAGTAAGGATGAACATGCCAAACAGATCTCAGGTCAGACTCTAGAAAAACTGGCCATGCTTCCGGTTTACCCGTATTTATTAAATCTATAACAGCGCGTCACCAATGTTTCAACGCATTGTTCTTCCCTAGTCCCAAAGTGACCCCCCGCGTTGTGTGGAGCGGTCAACTACGAGACCAACTAGTTCTCCCCCCAGTCAAAAAGGAACCGGTTTTTTCTAGAAGGTTCTATATATACTAGTGGCCGTTTACAGTAGGCCACTTAGGAGAAGCTACCGAAGGTGACGAAGCCGTTAGAGGGAGCTTCAACTAAGTGGCCCAATTTGATTGATGAGTATTTGATGGGCATATTCACATGCACCTGGACTTTAATTGCTGAGGTAGTAGCCGTCGGGTAGATACCACTCTTCGGTTGAGCATCAAAGGTGCCGCTGTGGCTGATTTAACAATATCAATATTACGGCGTCCAAAACATAATGCATATGCAGAGTTACAAGCATTTACTCTTTAGCTAAATCGGATCACTATTCATGGTCACAACTGATTTATAAACTCAGTTTACTTGTTTCGGAAAGCTTCAAATGACTAGTGTGTGCTATGATTGGTTCTATAAATTCAGCCTGGTGTTATCTAAGGTAAATAAGAGATAATGCTTCAAGATGTATAGAAGTTGTCTTTCAGGATGCGTGACTGGGTTTGTCGGGACGACGGTGATATCAATAGAAACTATTTCGACCCCACTGTTTACAATACCATCACATTAAACGAACGAAGATTCATAACATTGGTTACTATCCTAAATTTACCCTCAATTTATGGTACACAGTTGGCGATTAATAAACGTGAGAAGCCGGGTCTTATTATGGCAAAAGGGCTTTTTGGTTCTGAACTAGTGTTTTGCACTGTTGTACAGTTGATTAAAAAGGCTGGAGCTGTGAGGCTGCGAGATTGCGGGTTTGGCGAATCCCGTTGTGTTTGTGGGTATACGTAGTATATTGCGCCTGATAGCTACATTGGCTTGAAAGAGCTGCGTGGTGCCGGCTTGTTAAATTTATTGGAAATTAGATTTTAGATAGGATTGAATCTCATAAGTGCAGAACTATTATGTGGTTTCGTTCATCGATTAGTAGATCCTAAAACAATATATATGTGCACATGTAGTATCTATTTTTCATAGCCTAGAGTTAGATGGCTAAGCGTGCGGTATATAGTTCAACTTGTCTCGTTGAAGACTAGAAGCCAGACAGGTAGAACTCAACCACCAAGGTTGCGAACTAGGTTACTCGTAGCTATAAATATACTGGTATCACATAGCAAAATAATAATAATTTACGTTTTTGGATTTATCACCAAAAACAACAAAGACTTCAAAATGTCAAGATTCCAAAAGTCCTGAAAGCCAAAGCTATGGGTAAAATCCCTTTTCTTTGGTAGGAGTTGATTTTGTACGTAGAGTCGAGCCGGTAGGAGAAAGAGATGGATCCACTGGCATAACCTAAAAGAAAATTCAACGGACGGTAGGCAACTGTTAGACTCACTCAACCAACCTACCGCAAATTTCGGGAATCGTGGGCTACTTTTCCGAAAGTTGAAATCGATCATCCGCGGAGGGAAATAACGTGTCTCTCGCGACCATGATTTCAAATAAATCTTAAATGTTGGAATCCTGAAGATACAAAGTAGCCAGTACCCCGCATTCGGTAAAAGAAATTGATATAAGAGATAGTAGTCAGGAGCGTAATAAGTAGTGTAAGATTAATTATTCGATTTTGGTTCAATTCCCCAGTAACTGGCCTGAAGTAATCCGAATTCTAACCGTGGGAATCCTCATGCTAGACCAGAAAAAAAGAGTGAGTTTAAGGTGGGATTTGTCGAACTCTCCTGTAACTGCGAAGACCGAGCGGTATTGAGTTTTTTTTTTTGGTGGTTAAAAGTTCGTGGTGGAAGCAAAATATAGCTGAAGACGATCGATTTTGAACCTACAAGAGTCAGTACCGATCATACAGTATCGTGGGCCAAAACAATGGAAGTAAGATTGAAAAGGTCTGGGATCTTGCGACCGTATGAGAGTGGCGACGCGGTGGGAGCGTTCTTCTGCAAGCAACCAGATCACTTAATTATTTGACACCATTACCTTCAAATCTACTTATTTTCTATGAATTAAAAACCTTTGAAGTAGACACTTGTTTATAGGTTGATATTGTCATTAGTAACGCCTCCGCTTTCGTCTCTCTTCGAGAAATCATTGTTCGAATCATAGCAGCTTCAAAGACTGACAGTAAGGAAATGGGGTAGTATTTCATACTGCAGCTTCGATCAAAAGTCTTTTGTTAAGTGACCGAATCTGCAGCCTGTCAATATAGCTCCTATACCTATCAGTATACGTGATATGTGGTAGGCTTCAATTAGGTAGGTCCATAAGTAAACCTGAAGTTGTTAGGTCTCGGGACCTATAAGATTCCGAGTAAATAGGGATGTTGCTTTTGGGGGGATTAGAATCGGAGACAAGGAAATGGGTAGCCTATGAAACAATAAACCAGCAGACCAAATGTCTGCGCAGATGTATTAATGAAGGGCGCGAGCTTGCTGGGTGTCTATCGTTTCAATTGTACAATATTTACTCTGGGTATCACAGATTCAAGCTAGTGGCTTGTAGAATGATGTAACGTGAGGCTATCTATATGCAATTTGGCCTTTCCTCAGTATTTTGCCGTTTTTGGAACTATAAAAAGTCAACACGAAACGTATCGCGAAGGAAGTGGTAGTTGGAATCTCAAAAACACGTGGGTATCATTTCAAATATTCCTCCTTTACCGCTGGAACTTTTCCGCTGCTCCGAAATTATATAAGGATCCCGATGATGGGTTCTAACATATCCGTAAACCGAGAAAATATATCGCAAAAGTTTTTCCGGTGGCGAGTTTAACTCTGATAGAAGAACGCACAAGCTATGGTCTTGAAGCGATTCCCGATCAATAACTGGGATACCGTACTATAATAGTTTAATCTCCACCTCCCCATGAGCTCGGTCGGATTTGAATGCTCACCAGTAGGATCTAGGAATGGTATCCCGTCTTGCGTAAACCTTGGAGGCAAACGTTTGTGGTATACCATGGGACTTGAAAATAATAATATTCACCCAGTTTTGTGGAGAGGCCGTGAGGTGTGGGAGGCCACCCTTTTTCCGCCCCCGGAGAAATTCTGGCAGCATGCGGTTTCTGAAGCCAACGAGATATCTTGCGCTCTTGAAACCACCTGACCCGTCTCTGCATCTGAACTTTGGGAGCTTTGACCAGCTGGAAACACATGGGGTAAGAAACGACGGGGAGAGATTAGATGTAGGATCTGGATCTATTGGATCTCGGTTTGTAAACCACGAAAAACCTTGTTCAAAATGGGTGTTTGGTGCCTTGGAACGCCGGAAGAGTTCCAACTTTAGTCTAGGCATACCCACTTAATCTTCCTCCCATGTTTCCTGCAAGACAGGCGAGCATAACATGTACCTCTACCCCTCCGCCCTTGAAGTTTAATGTACCGTGCAGTGATGCGCTTAGGGACATATTTACGATAGCCAGGTGGCGGTGGTAATAGTCTTTGAGATTATCGTCCATCGTACGGTATTTGGTTTTGATCGACCCCACACTTTTGATTTGAAGCGATGGAGTACACCATGAACTAAAACCTATTGGCTGAGATCTCACATGGCCACTCATCTACCAGCTGGCCATCATAGCCAGAATTGGCCACTTCTCCGTGCTACAGAAACTGGAGGACCCCTCCTCCTTAGGATCAACGAAAACCTAGCAACAAAAGAGAAAATTCAGCCCCAAGCATCCTCAAGACCTAGATTCGTCGAGATGGATGTTCATGAGCTGGAAGCCATGCTTTGGGACGTGGACCTTTTCAAGCGAAAAAGAGAAAACCCTTGCAATACCAAGAGTGGAATAATAGATCCCGAGCGAAGGCGAAGACGGTGTAGTCTAACCCATCAACTGGGTTTCGTCTCTGGAGCAGCGGATATATGCATTTGCAACTTGGCTTTTGGGCTTGCATGCTTAGCTTAGCCTTTTGAATTCTGTGCTCCGGCTCTTAAAGCTTTTCTGCGTTGTAGACACGATGTTTGGATCACGTGACGTGTGTTTCCAAGGTGTTGACAGAGATCATGCGACCAGCCAACCAATTTCACAATGAGCCAACGCCGATGCAATGGCGACGGAACGACCACCCCTTGCAGGAATAAGAAGGTCTAGGTCTTGCTGTTTATACAGACAGTGCCGCCATCTCAATAAGTATAACATTCTTTCTTCGCGATGGAGATCTCTCGTCAACTGGTAAAGCTACCAAATTTGTTATCACTGTTGACCTTTGGCAGTTCTGCTAATATCTCATTTGCAGCCAAGAGGGGGATTATCGATTATCATGCATAAGGAAGGTATGTATTCCTCTCCGATGAGGTATCGACGCAAGTGAGCACACACTCTCTCTCAACAGCGCGGTGGAGTATTACAGGTTGTGGGCAAGGATACGGCGGGGATGCTGCACAGCGAACCAGCGGAAGATTTCTGATCCGCCAATCAAGAGCGACCGCGGGAGACGATTCCTTGGGTTCGTGCTCCCATGCAGGTGGGAAACCTGGAGTCCCCGTGGATAAGGTTCGACCTATCTGCGGAGAGTATGTATCGCGAGACATATTTGGACTTTTAGTGCACCCTTTGCGATGCAGCTTCAACGCGGGGAGGACGTCTTTCCCACATGGCCGGAGAGCGGTACAGTGGCTATCATCTAGCTCTCCCTCCCCACCTGTAGCGCCGCGCGGAGAATGGTGTCTCAACCTCGTATTTGAGGCCGCTTCGATTGGGCGGACTTTTTTTTTTTTTGGAGGCCAACAGTTCCCGTTCGCTCGGAATTTTTCTGGCTAGGGAACGTTCAGCGCAATGGCACCCAAGTTTGCGAACCAATTTAGCCCCATCCACACAAGGTTCCTCTTCAGTACCAGAGGTTGCAGGAAGCCGTGTATGTATCTCTGGATGCTCGATTTTATTTTCTTATTCCCAAGGTATTCGCTTGCAGCAGGGAACAATGGCAAGGAATCTCCGTCCGAGAAACCTGGGGTCCCTGCAAAGGAACATCCTGATTCGTGCTATGCTATGGGATAATTGGACCTGGAACCCGCACTGATCACTAGGTAGGGCCATCTCGAACTTAACCTGGAGCAATGTATAAGAACTCCAGGTTTTCCCCAAACTTCAGGTCTGATCTCCTTCCGTTCGCCAGAGTAGAAGTCCCAGACTCCTCCAAGGAAGCTCCCAGATCCGCAACCGAGAGACCTTTACCTCGCCTCTACATCCAACCGAGCCGGCCTTTTGAAAGGGTTCAGTTTTATTCAACAGAACTCTAGTTTGACTAGCTGGGCGATCAGTATCAATAGTTCAAGATGGTGAACAAACCTTCGAAACAAAGAGTGTACAACTGGTACGTACCCCTCCTTCGGACCGTCGACGACGCGGGTGCGCGCGTTTAGGACAACGCACAGATCACCATGGCAGTTCAGCTGACTGGTGAAATACAGGTACATCTCTTTGGTTGCGGCCGCAACCATGGTGCTCTACGGCTACGACGCTTCCGTCTTTAATGCCGTTCAGGGCTCCGACAATTGGAAGAACCACTGGGGTCACCCGGATGCCAACCTTCTGGGTACCATCAACACCGCATACACCTGCGGTGGTATCGCGGCAGGATGGTTCTTCTCCGCCCCAATCTCTGACCGCTTCGGACGTCGTATGTCTATCACCATCGGCTGTATCCTCGTCATCGCCTCTACTTTCATCCAGACTTTCGCTCCTGCTGGTCACGGTGTTGGTGGTTTCTTGGCCGGTCGAACTATCGTTGGTTTCGGCCAAGGTATTGCACTTCCGGCCGGGCCCGTTTACATTGGTGAATTGGCGCCTGCAGATATCCGTGGGAAAATCATGTCTTTCTGGCAGATGTTTTACTCCGTTGGCTCTTTCCTCGCTTTCTGGATCAACTATGCCTGCACCAAGAGAAAGGCCACCATCGGAGATTGGGACTGGAAGATGGTCACCATCTTCCAGATCATGGTTCCTACCATCATCATCTCCTTAATCTGGTTCTGCCCGGAGACCCCGCGTTGGTTTATTCAGAAGGGAAGAATTGATGAAGCCAGAGCCGCTCTACGCCGCGTCCGAGACAACGACGAGGAAATCGAGGAGGAAATCGCTCAATGCCAGCAAGCGATCCAATTCGAAAAGGAAGCTCTCGACGGTTCCTATCTCCCTCTCTGGAAGGACAAGTCCCTCCGAAAACGTCTCTTGCTCGCCTTCGTCATCAACTTTGGTCAACAGGTTACCGGTCAGGGCTCCCTCAATTCCTACTCCACCATTGTTTACAAGAAGGTCTTCCCCAACAACGATACTATTCAGCTCATCAATGCTCTTAACGGTACATTCGGGATCCTTTTCACCCTGACTGCCACTTTCACCGTTGACACATGGGGGCGCAAGTTGGTTCTGTTTATCGGTGCCATCGGTATGTCCGTTTGCATGTTGATCTCCGCCTCCGTTTATGTCGCGACTCCAACACTTCCTGGTGACACCAAATCTACCGAGGTCGGTGCCGGTATCGTTGTTATGATGTTCATGTTTGCCTTGTTCTATAAACCGTCTTGGGGGGCCGTCGTCTGGATTTGGACGGGTGAGGTTTTCTCAATGAATGTCAGAGCCCAGGCTGTTGGTATGTCTTCGCAGATGCAGAACGTCGGCAACCTCGTTGTGAACCAGATTTTCGTAAGTCCTCTTCACCATCGTTATATTCTTTCGAAAACGTATGTACTAACGGTATACTACAGCCACTCATCCTACAAAAGATTGGATTTAAGGCTATGTACATGTTTGCTGGAATAAACGTTATTCTTGCTGCTTTCACATGGTTCTTCCTCCCAGAAACCAAAAATGTCAAGCTCGAGGAGATGGATCAGCTCTTCGGTGGTGTCAACCATATCGAGAAGGGTGCCAACTTGGTCGACGGCCATCATCATATTGCCACTGACGAAAAGGGACAGGACCTCACTATCGAAGAGGTTCACAGGAAGGTTTAAGACAGTCCTGTATCCGGAAGTTTTCTGTAGCGTTTTTGATATAGTAGAATAGTATATATTTACAGGATACCTCATGTGTTGCCTGCATCTCCTGTTTTGGGCACTTGCAATAATTGGTACTTCGTATGACGTTCTCGAAATTTAATGAATCCTTTGATAACACTACGCAAAAAGCCTCCACTGGCGTGAATAGGAAGCGCGATCAGATGATCGCGTTCGCGGCTGTAAGTTTTATGGACTTTTAAACTATTGATCCGGCGGCAATGATGGTTATCGATACGATCTCATATTCGTCTTTAATGGTAAAATCCATCGGCAGCACTGGCCCCGTTCCTGCACGCTAATCCTGATACGCAGCCCTAACATCTTGGGACTAAGCAAGCTTGCAGGGTAACGTCTCCGAGACCAGGAATCAAGATACGGGACAGCGCTTTGCCTTGTGTTGTAAATGGCCAGCGAGTGTTCTGCAGGAGCTGGTCTTTTGCCTTGTGTTGTACCTGGCCAGCGAGACCAGGAGGAGCCAATTGTGTGCAACAATAACACTTTTGATTCGCACCGTGAAGATTGATTGAAGGCGGGTCTTCTGACCGCACAGTCCGGTTTTTCATACATTTTTCTATTGGCGGAACCCGATAAACCCGTGCTCGGGACGGCCTCAGATACGATCACTTTATCCACGGGTCTAACAGCCCGTCAATCATCTCATTTTTAGTTTGTTTGCGACAGAACGCTGGATAAACGGATCTGATTAGCGAAGAATACCGGTCGCCTATTTCGGTTATGTCGCAGGCTTAGGGCGACTTTTAACCTGTGGTTTGGAGAGTTGTCCGGCCGTTGAGAGTGCGAGGGCAATCGACCAGTAATCCCGGGAGGGCATCTGTGAGAGACAGGTATCCTATGAAAATCCAACGCAGCCAACGCAGTGGAGGCTCAGGCTTCGGTTCACCTAGGTGCGCATAACATTTAGTAGGGTATAAACAATTGCACTAAGGGGATTTTGGGGATAACGGTATATTATTCCATTTGAGAAAATATGATGTCGTAGGCTGAAGGGGATATCGCAGAGCTCGAAATCAATGAGAAAACACACGCTAAGGAAATCCTGCGTCAAAGAGTGGAAATTTTCGAAAAAGTACTGGTCAGACCGAGATAACTTGTAGAACAAACTAAAATAAATTATTTATGGATTGAATTGAAGTAAAGTGTAGTGGCTGATTCAATGCTTTGCCCAACTTTTTGATTTGCCCACATAAATATATTCGCAGAACATATACTGCCCGATATTAGCAGGATGATCCCTGACAGGCATTGACGATGACCATCCTCACTCGGTTCCGAATTGCGAAATATTACCAAGAAGGCTCACAAGTTCGGTACCGAGAGTTTATCCACTGGCTCCTCCCTCCATTTATTATGATACGGGGTTGTAACATCACTATCACGTTCGAAGCTTCCGGCAGAACGCACATAGTTTTACACCATGAGTTATTCACCGAGATAGGGGGTTGGAACTAATAAGGCAAGCAATTATTATCCGATGGCCTCCTGCATCCCAGAGAGTATTATGTCATAACCGATCGACTGATGACCATGATGGTATCTATCTATATCACCCGTTAAAGAGTCAAGACTCCGCATATATCTGTATCCCGTTAAAAACAGCCTGAGTATTTTATATCTCAACAACATCAAGTGCAACTGACCAGAAGATTCTAGATGGTCTAGACTTTTAAACTACTTGTTTCGTTCCAATTTCGAAAATATTGTGCACGTGTTTTTCGGTGCGTTGGCATATTTTTGGAATCTCATAAATCGCGATTGATAGGTTACAAAGATTATCCGTGAAGCGTTAACCAACTCGCGCTGGAAATCTCCATTAGAATCGTTTCGCAAAATCCTGGGGCACCCTGTTTAGATTTACGCCGCGCACGCGTGGGGAAAGTGGTTGTTTCCTGTCGTAAAGGTTGGCAACGCGGACATACCAAAGTCCGCCAATCAACGAGTCAGTGTGGCCGCTAGGGATTACTTCACCGCAAACAAGTCTCTTATTCCTGCCGGGTATGTATAGTTTTGTCTGCCGCAGATATACCAAAGAAATAGGAAACTGTAGTATAGCAAAGACATAGCTATCTGGGTAGTTTTTCTTTTGTTTTGTTAGATGCTAAGATGCTTCGTTTTACACGTATACGGAGTCAACTATAATGATGTTTGGTTCATTGCCCTAGCTCATGGATCTAAGAACAGCAGGATTGTAGCTTCTAATCTGAGATTTATATAAGAGCTAAGTATCTCCTACAGGGGTAACTCGGCTCGATATCGATCATCAAAGACTCGAAAATTGGTATTCTTTAAAGCATTGAGTCTCGAGATAGGTTTTAAGTTTTGTAATAGACATATCATTGCATTGAGTATAAGTCACTTTAGATATGACTTTTGACCATTTAAGAGTACGAAGGTTATAAAGCCTGTTCAGAATTCCAATAACACAAAATTTAGGCCAAAAACACTTTTAAACCCCTCCTGCTACATTTACCTGTATAAGAGGTTATACAACAAAACCTATTCTATAAGTGCCTGTAGAATGACTCAAATGGAGACTGTCACTTGTTTTATAAGAGTTAGAGATGAAGAACTTCGTTTATTCTGGCCCTCCTAGTGCGGAATTAACTCATGCCTCAGTGCATGGTGCTAAACGGGTCAAAACAAAAGAAAGTATTTTCTCTCTGTTTTGCCCAGCATAGGGTCTGCATTACACTGTAGTTGCAGTCAAGAAGAGCCAGGACGTTTTAGCAAAAACTATAGTTGATCTGGGTGGCATCGAGTCCATTGTTATAAGCGAATACGAAACTGGGTACGAAACCTCCCGAGCTCTTACGTTGACAGATTTTTTTCTGTATCCGTAGGTCACAGCTACCAGCTTTCCGATCCGGATACACGGCTGACATGGTGTTCTTAGTACCTTTTGCCTCACAGTCGAGGCCTTGAAACAAGTTAACGATCACCCCCAGATTTGTATTCGTCCGAGGAGGGGTGGCACATGCCATTTTTAACTTCTGGTTCAGAGCTGCTGCAACAGCGAGCAACATACATTGACACGATAACCTTGCCCTTCCAGGCCAATCAGTATCGGGGAAATGGGATATGAGTTAGCTGATAGCTGCACCTAGGTGTTGTATCGTAGAGCCAAAAGCTAAATACGGAGTGGATAGGGTGCTAGAGATCTAGACTGGCTGCCTATTGGCCTAGGACCTGGATCAATGTGTAACCCCACTGGTACATCTGCATTGTACTGGTACCTTTTGCTCTGGCCTAGATTAAGCGTTGATGCAAAATTTGTCGAGGGGAGGGTGAGGGGGAAAGTTCGTGATGACCAAACAATCCTTTTAGGACGCTAATTAGTCTAGCCTAGAGACCGGACCTCCTATTGAGTTGAATACTTCGCTAATTCTACATTAATCACTGATGTCGATTTAATGTTAACTCATCGCTCCGCATGCATGTGCGATATCTGTTATCAGAGTCAAAGCAAGACCAGATGTGGTATATTTTTGAATGGGATACTCAATCTTCGGTTATATATGATCGCATGCATATTTCATTTGTTCAGCGTCGCGTTGACGTCTTGTATCTAGGGGACTGTTATTTTACTAGCAATTCCTACCCTTAATGTCGCTATAAATATCACATTATCCATTTGGACGGCGCTCCTAAACCTTCTTTTATTACATATATGTTACGTAGTAGCTTTTCTAGTAGTTGTAGCAACTGGATCCGAGTTTTTATTCAATTTATACTATTCTTGAATTCCCATGTCGAATAAAATATGAAATAGATACAGATAGAGGGAGACTACAAACAGTGTCTATCTGCTTCCCTCTCAAGGTTTTTATTTTTATTTTTTATAGAAATCCTTCTTCCCCCATCTTGGATACCTTCTGGTTTCCAACTGAAGACTGTGCCGTTTGTTATAAACTTGACGAAATTTACAGAACTAGTAAAATTTGAGATCACAATATGCATCTTTTATTGAAGAAAAAGTTGACCAAGTTGACGAGTTTGGAGAGTCTAGATCTAATTTATTGAAGAGTCTTCAAACATCCCTCAAAACTCCTTCAAGATACTATAATGATAGCGAGATTATCGCCAGTTTAAGATATCAGGTTGTTGGAGCATAGCCCAAGACCTTAAGAAATTGACCTGAAACCTTGTCAGTTTCGAACCTTCTATTGTCGACCCTTCTCGCCAGAAACTTTTAGGCACTAATCTCCTCGACCAAATTAGTGGGTTTTGTTACTAGCCACTATAATTAATCTCCACTAGAGTATTGCACGTTCTGTGGCTAATGTATCATTATTTCTGTGCGACAAGCTTCAATTCTAGTTTCTTTAATTCACCGGAAATTGAGTAGCCGTGTTGTAGGGCGTTGTGTTGCAGGTTGGCGCGGGTCGTTTATCCACCAATCAAGTTTGAAGCCGGACGGCATTTCGAAGGAGAAAGATGTTCCGACCGCCACGGCAGCTCCACACAAAAACTCTCTGTATTTCAACAAGAGCAAATGCCACGAAGCGTCCGAAGATCGGCATCCCAAATTCATAACTGTCAAAGCATGAATTATAGAAAGTGTACGAAGTGAAGCCAGTGAAATCCTCATGTGTTCCCCCGCACTTCTTCACATTTAGCCTAAAGGCCAACGGGAAGGATCCGCACTTTAAATCTGAAACCTCCAGCCTCAGCGTCAGATATTGTATGTATAAAAGTGTTCACTGGGGAGGTCGTAAGTTGAGACCCTGAATATTCGAGGCGGATAACCGGTTCATTAATTTAGACACAGGATTAAATAATATACGTCTTTGAGAAATCGATTGTCCCTCCGCTTCACCTCTCCGGACCTCCGAAACGGTACCAATGTCGGGAACGGGTTCCTATCAGAACCCCATTCTGAGGGGCTTCAACCCAGACCCTACAATATGTAGGGATCCCAGGACCAATGACTTTTTTATCGCGACATCTACATTTGAATACTTCCCTGGAGTATCAATATATCAAAGCAAGGATCTTATCAGTTGGAAAATGATCGGCCATGCACTCACGCGACGGAGCCAACTGGACATGCGAACCGTGGAGCCCGGCGGCGGAATATGGGCCCCAACGCTCCGATTTATGAACGGGAAGTTTTATATGACAACTGCAAAGTGGGACAGATATCGTCCCGCGCAGAATGTACGCCTTCTCCACTTGCATTGCTTGAGTTGTTTTCTGAGGGTTTAAAACGATTCGGTTCTATAATTATAAACGAATATGCACATATCCTTGTTCTGTAGACTTTTAATATATCCGGTAAAATGAGATGTAAAACTAACTTGCATTTAGGAAAGGGTCTGGCCTAGGGGCTTTTACGTGGTTACAGATGATATTTGGGAAGAGAGTAGCTGGTCGGACCCAGTCTACTTTGACCTTCCGGGTTTCGATCAAGATGTATAAAATATCTCTCCAATTCCCTAGAATTTGTGAGTAACTTTGCTCACATGGTTATGGATTTTTCTTTAGTTATTTTGGGATGATGATGGGAAGGTTTATCTGTCGACAACATACAGACTAGTAGATAGGGATCCAGCCAGCACGAAAAAAGACTTTGCAATCCATACTTGCGAAATCGATTTAGCTACAGGCACGTCATTGACTTCTCCGACTGTCATTCGTGTTGCCCCATCTGGATTGGCAGAAGGGTCCCATATAATCAAAAAGAATGGTTACTATTATTTATTTACGGCAGAAGGAGGCACGGAAGATGGTCATACCGAATGGGTCTCCCGAAGTAGCGTTGGTCCATTAGGACCCTGGGAGCTTGGAGATCGAAATCCTCTGTGGAGGAATACAACATCCGATGAAGTTCAGAACACCGGACACGCTGACTTGATTGAGGATGCTGGTGGTAGCTGGTGGGCAGTCTTCCTAGGCGTTCGGCCTTGGAAGCAAGAGACTGAGGGCAAGGTTACCTGGGAAACTTCGCAATATGGTACAGGACCCTCCATCAATTATGGGGTGTGCAGTTTGACTAATAATAGGGCATGACTGGCAGGTCGTGAAAGCTTCTTAGTACCTGTGAGTTGGGAGAATGACTGGCCGGTTTTTAACTGTGGCCAAAAGATTACTCTACTCGGGAAGGCACCTAATACATATCCCGTCCCTGACGCGGATACCTGGTCTGATGACTTTAGTAGCAATAAACTAACCCTAGGCTGGTATCACAAGCGTAAGTCGAGTAAAGATGTTTCATACTCAATAATGTATGACTTTGGGATTAACAGTATGTGGTTCTGTAGATACACCTCTCAAACGAGAATACAGTCTGACATCGCGACCTGGCTATCTTCGTTTGCACGGAGGACCCTATAATCTCACGGTACCAGAAAGTCCAACCATGCTACTTCAGAGACAAAACCGAGCCAATATTATCTGGACTACCGAACTGGAATTTTACCCCGATCGGAATGAATACGAAGCTGGGACGGTAGTCTGGTGGAACAGCTACACATTCGCGAGTATTGGTATCCGATTTAATGTTTCTACCAAACGCCGGTACATCGGCATCAAGCAAGCCGTGGACGGGCAAGGCGCATTTAGTGAACAAGAACATCAGCTCCCTGATGGTAATACACCGGTTCTCCTACATATAAAGGCCCTCCCACTAGAATACCAGCTTGGGTTTTCGTTCCCATCTCCTGCAGAAGAGTCTGAACACGGTCACACAGCAGAGAAGGCCAGGATAAATATCACATGGTTATCGAGAATTTCAACAAGAGTCATGACGTTACTTCCACCCATCGGGAATGCCTACTCTGGTGTTATGTTTGGGGTTTACTCCTTTGGGGAGCTGGAGAGATGTTTGCTGCCTGCAGATTTTAAATTTACGCGGTGGGATGCTTTCGGGACTGAAATTGATGCATCGTAGCTAAACTAAGAAAAGACGGAGCTCATAACCTCTATGGCTCGGCTATTGTGCCTATTGACTGTACCTCGAGCTGTTTAGTGTTATATTCGAGTAATGATACTGATTGCAGGCAAATTTGGAAGCGGAAAGTACTTGAGTTTAAGGGGCGAAACGCGCTCAGTAGAATATATCGGTTACTTTCAATGAACCAAAGTACTTCAGCGAAAATCCGAATATAGGTTCTCCTCATGATCAAGACAAGAATATCCTGAATTGAGGATGTCAGCAATTTCGTAGTTTGATGGCCTCCTCCGTTCGTGAATCAAATATATAAGTATATTTTGTGATGTGTTAACTTCGAAGCTGAAGTATGGCATTCTAAAGTACTGTCAAAATGTTTAGTCTCGTTGAAACAAAGACATTACTCCTCTGGTTAATATTACAGTCCAGATTAATCCGTTTGTTTAGGTCTTGATGATATCGATACGGGATCATGCACTAAAAACTGAGAGAGAAAAGGAAGCAGAAGCATCCAGAGGCCTAAAGTACGTTACTCCCCGACAAGTGTAGTAGTGTTAGATTATCACCCCGAAACCGGGTTTCCTGTACAGTATCGGGCGCTCGAAAACCCCATCTAGGTTTTGCTGTCTCCAGAACTAATCACTGTAAATAGTGGACCCTTGAGGCTCGCGAGGCCTCACCACCCTTCCTAATAACTATCACAAGTTGAAACTGCTCAGTTTTGTAGAAATGAAGCTGAAGTCAGCGAAGAAACCAAACATGCGGAGGAAATTCCCAGAGAGAGAGTTTCTATCGTCACTAAAAACATGTACCCTATGAGCAGCGGTACGGTGGGAAAGGCTGAAAAGAACAGAAAAGGATTTGTGGTCTTAAGTCTATTCAAGATGATAGAGATAGGGTATACAGACCTCTTGCTAGTTAATATACGGGCGATGTGAGAAAATGTTGAAAGATTCGATATCGATGGGAGGTATTCTACTTATTGGAGAGGGCTTAAAGGAGGAGTAGCTGTTCATATTGGTTAGAAATTGGGACGGAAACCGGCTTGAAATTCACAAAAGTGAAACTTCGTGACTTCATGTTAGCGGGTGAGGAGTTTTGGGATCCTCCTCGCTCAAGGTCTTTCAACTGTTTGATCGGGGGATCTGACTAGACCTGCCCTTCAGCAGGATTAAGCATCTTTCTCAAACGAACCCACATGATACTCATCCGTTACTCCGGTGTGTTCTTAGATCGATACACTCTTCCTACCCACAAGAGGAATTTATCGAGCCTGTAAGTCAAGATATAGCGTGGTCAATGCATATGCATCAAGCGTGCGTAATCAATGCTCAGACAGCCTTGCATTTGTCACTATCGACCAAGCAAACGGCAAATAGTCTAGGTCATGATTGAATGGAGCCTGCAGAAGAGATAAATTCTTCTGCCGAGGAGTGAAAACCTACAAAGAATGAAGGCAAACATGGATATGGACGACTGGGAGCTCGCCAAAGAGTAGACAGCCGAGACCAACAGGTGAGAAAACGGCTTGCCATTTTCCCGTATCCACTCAATTGCCCCTAATCTAGTGTTTTGCTGATGGACTTGTCATGGGTAGGGTGACAATAGCGTGGCGTTACCGAATGGTATATTTGTGGAAGCAGGACTTGTACAAGAGGGTTGCTTGACCGTTCTCATGACCATAGAAGTAGTATGCATCGTAGTTATTTCGGTATTTCGTCGTCATCTTGGAAAGTATCCCAGATTTCGTTTCAACAGACACGGAATAGGTCATTTGAATTCTCAGAAGTACCTGAATACTTTCTACCACAGTGACTCTAGATTTTTCTACTTGACTGGAGTGTACGCCGCGCGATAGCCACCCCCTGTAATTAAATGAATGGGTCGATGAAAAATGTGCCTACCGAGCGGTGTTCTCCTCCCAATTATTTGCCAGCTCAATGCCCCATAGAGGTGTCGAGAGCATCGTCGTCGAGTCGAAGTGTTGTGTGTGATTTCCCACCCCCGGCTACTGATGTCTTCGTAGTAAGCATCTCGTCTTACAAGACCGCCGGTTACTATAGGTTTATCGCCCGGTCATGGCTTTGTGCCGAAATACATGACCATTTTGAACATAAATGGAGGCTGTGATGTTCTGCGGACAGGCTAGGTGTGGAACCCTGACTGAATCTTAGCACGTACCAAGCTATCTTCTGCATTTAGATTCGGGGCAAATCGGCGGAGATTTACCTTTAATTCGAGCATCGGTTGTACCTTTTGGGTTGTCTACGACGGGGGAAGCTTTCTTAGCAAATCGGTACGCGTGTCATGTTGCTATTCTTCCTCTTAGCGCACAAAGTCAGCTCGATCGAACAGAGGCAGGCTTCTAGTTCAAATTGCTCTGAACTGATCGAAGATCCGGGCAAAGCATACAGGATTGAAATCAGTCGAGGGCCAAGGGCATGGAAGATGAACATATCTTCAAAGAGCCTTGTCCCTGGCTATAGAAGATTAGAAATATATGGGGTGCAGTGCTAGCGTCGCTATATCTTGCTAAACGCCTACAAACTCAGGTGGCTGGAAGAAGTAATGCATAAATTGTCTAATATATGCTCTCTTGGCGACAATGAGCATTGAGGTGCGATGTCCCGATGGCCGTAGCCTAGGTGATATGCAGCTAGTATCTGTCGGGCCTGCTTGAAAGATTAATATAAACGGCAAATTCTTGGACAAATTCGTACGGGCAAGTTTAGATGATGATGCATCCCCACCTCCTACGTCCGATACTTTCTGCTCTAGATCCCTGCTTTTCAGGTCATGAGGACTGCTGCAAGTCATGAACGAGACCCACAGGGTCAACAGCTAGATTGCATTTAGTGGCTTTTTTGATCGACGCAGGCTTGAAAAAGTTCCCTCCCTTGCCGTTGCGGAGAAACTCCGGTAAATCACTCAGAAGAAATTATTTTCAATATCTCGATCTCCTGATTTCTGGTGATGAGCTTAGGCATAAAGCAAGAAATAAAAATAATATGAAAGAAAACTGTAAGCTCTTGGCGGTAGTTTACGATGAGACATTGGCAGAAGCTGTGACTTTAACAAGAATTCTGAAAACGGTTTTGCTTTTGATTTTGTAGTCAGGTGGTTCGCTTGGAAACCTCGTACTCGTGTGTTCCCGTTCTGGAGAAGTTGGACAGCTAAAGACTCCATTACATCGTGGCTTGCTAGGTTGGTTTCACCTGGCAAGTGTCGAATTGGAACATAATCAAAAATTAGATGCAAGCCTTTGGTACTTAGGACCTTTACATGCAATAAAAACGTGAAAATTTTCTGTAAGCGTGTCGTGGCATCCTGACAAGTTTTACGTCGGCGGACACTATTTCCTGGATTTCTCACTGGAGTTTGCCACTCGTTAGCAAGGTAGTCTCGTGTTCATCAGCTGAGTCTTGCTCGGTCCAGAGAGGGCTGGACTCGCCCGGAGACATCCGGGCTATAAGGATTGGAATAAAATTATAGTACACGTTATCCGAAGTATACACAAAGGTTTTGGCTAAACATCATCTCGAGACGAAGTCTAATACTTACTGCAGAGCAATAACCGTTTTTTGAAAGCCGTACACCAAAATTTCAAACTCCTAAGCCGCGGTTTTAGCAGCCGATCATTTCTATATCAAATTACCCTAAACGTGGTAACACTGGCCAATGCTCCAAGCATTGACCAACCAAATTGACCCACTGTGTCCACCTGAAGGTTGATTGACGGGATCCACTATCTATTGTCTTGCCCACACTAGGATAATTTACACTAAGTTCGCCTGCACAACGAAGTAGTCAGTCGAAAGATCAACTAGATTGAGCCTAGTTCTATCGCTGAGGAAGGGTCTCCGCCAGCCATGTTGTATATTAATCGGTTCGGTGGGCCAGGTTAAAAAAAACGGCAAAAGAATCCTTAATTTCCTCAATTAAGCATTTCGCCAGTTGTTTCGCCACAACTCAGGGTGAACGGGCAATATTGTCCCGCTAAAGGCTCCTCTTCCATTCACACAAATGTGGTGACACAGACTACCAGAGCGGTACACTGGGAGAGGCGGGAGACCTACCCCTCACTATAATGATAAGCATCAGACGATAATTTGATATCCGAATTCATTTTTTAAAATTTACATGTACACACTTCCCGTGCTTTCGATATAACAGATGCATGCAGTTATGGCGCCTCCAGAAGTCCCTATGTTATTTTAGGTGTGCTGGTCGTTATGGACTTTGATATCAGCCGGCAATGGCTATTTCTGCGTTGTTGCATTTTCGTCAGGCATCCCTGTTGAGCCGAATGGCCAGGCTCCGTCCACCACTTCGAATATCCGAACTATGGCCAAATAATTTCTTATTCCGCTGATTTTTTTTTTCGGCACCTGATCTTGACTTAAGCTTGATTCCTCCTAGCGCACGGATAAGTTGGAAACCGCGCTAGCAAGGTTGCTTTATTTCGGCTTTCGACGCTCTCATTCTACAGTCGAGTTCGCCAGTCTTTCCCCTCCTCACCCTACTTCTCGATAGCCTCTGTCTCCGCACCGACCAAGCGCGGTGTATCGGATTGCGACAATGGAAGAAATTTCCGTACCCCACCATCTGCAAGGCACCGTTGTAAAGGCAAGGATGGGCATCCACACCACCTGGAGGGACATCAGACATGCTCAATCGTGGATCTACAGCAAGGCAAAAGGAAACGGCATCACGAAAACATACTTGCAGGTACCGCTGGTTGCTCAAGCCACCAAAGCCGCTACTCTGTTCTTTCCCTTGTAAACTAGGATGGTAGCAACAGTAAGATATTTCTCTGCACAGTAGACGGGGACACCGGAGAGGCATCAAAATCTCAGACTGATCTGCCTGCAAATTACACGTTCGCGCCGTTCACAAAGCCTCAGCCTCAAAGAAGGCTCGAATTTCAAATTAGTTCAAAACATAGTTTTCATCTATCTGTCCAATATCTCACTCTTCGGCAAGTACGATCACAGACTAGCCCCAGGGAAAAAGTTGTCACACTTGACCTTTCCACAGGCGACTCCGTGCTCCTTCCGTTTGCTTGATCGGTGATCAAAGTGGGGTAGGCTTTAGACGCTTGACGCTCTGGGGTTACCACTATTCTCACAAATGGAATCTCGACTGGACGAAAATGCAAGTGTCAAATTTAGCCTAGCCGCTAAATTACGGGAGACAGATGATGCTTTGTTATCGAGGAAGTGATCTGACCGTTTTGGAACCATCATTATGTACGTATATAGCCATATATACAGATCTTCGAAGATATTCAGGGTGTTACTGCGAACAGACCCTTATATCGCGACTTGTAAGACATTTGGCAGAGTCCGCCTGTGTCAGTCGTGATATTGACAGGGATGGGCAAAGTGATAATGTGTTCGAAATGTGAGACGGGCAATTACTATATCCGATCCTTAGATCCTATCAAAAACTTGATCAGATAGGAGCTTGGTATACAAAGGAGTTATGTTTCTCGCATCTCGGCCGCGGCCCACTTCAATTATGGTATTTTTTACTGGCAGTAGCCGTGTACACAAATAAATGGCTCGTAGAAAGCGACATCTCGATAACTTTCCTGCACTAGAAAGACTTTTTCTGGGGTATGTGTTTAGCCAGCATGTATGCCGTGCAGTATACTCCGTTGAACTTTGTAATTTTTTCTGCATAGAAGTATGGGGAAGAACAGGGGTTTATACCCCAGAGGATCTGGGGCTGGCCATCCACACAACCTTCAAGAATACCACATCGTAGACATGTCGGCGCTCACCTTTACAGGAGTTCGAATTTGCACGCCGATATTTTCCTGAATGAGATCGAATTTGTGTTGATAAATTTTGCAGGCAAAATCTCGGAATGATTGTAGATCCATGGAAAGGGAAAGGGAGATAAAAGACTTTAGTTAACGTTATGACTAAAGTATTTGTGAGTGATTTCCGCGGCACATGCATGTATAATCTATCGAATAAATCGAGAACCACAGGTTGGAATTCGGCGCACTCGTCCACCAGTATGGTAGTGATATCTTGCATCATCGGCCCTGGGCGATCCGAACTACTCCTAGGAGAGCCTTGGAAGATATGAAAATATCAATCCACGGGCACGCATGAGTGATATATTGGCGCTTTTATCGACCTACACATAATCTGAAGGGTACCATCCAAATACCGGGCTTTGCATGGTCTCTTCACGTAGGTATGGTCAAGTCGATATGTCACCTCAGCCAATTCACGCCATCTGAATACTGGGAAGTTGGGAGGCGACTATTATTTATTGCGACCGAAATGATCGAAGAATCTTGCCACAAGCGGAACTCGTTGGCCTAATTATAGATGAACTTTTAACAATCTCCACTGTGAATAAAGTTTTATATTTGTATTTGTTCGTGGTTAAAGAATGATATTGACACAAGAAAGCTCAACTTTCTTAGTTATCGTACAGGCAATAAAAATCCAAATATGATCCTGATGCCTCCATAATGCTGCCTGACTTTTTGTGCCACTAATTCAGTGCATGATTGAGAACTTTTATTGGTCAAGTAAGACCTCAAGCCCCCGTGAGATTGTTGTTTTGTGTGTTTTTGTTGGGATTTGACCGTTCAGCATTGTCAAAAGCTGATGAAAGTTATAACGCCTCCCCCGAGAAAATGCCTGATCGAACACCGCCTGGTATCCACAAACAAGTTATGTGCAAAGATAAAAAGAGAGACAGCCCAGAAATCATAACTCCGAAAGATATTTTTGGTTGGGGATATCAAATTTACAGAAAGGAAAGGCTAAAGGTCTGACAGAAAAGCGTGCAGATGTTTGACGACGTTTGTCGCCGTATGTACAATTCAGATTTTGAAAGAAAATTCGTTGTTTTTCAAGATCGTTTAGTTCTCATGATTGCTGTTGAGGGGTATACGAACAATAAGGAAATCGCATCGTGAGAAAATATGACCTTCCAAAGGGTATCCGATTTAGTAAGCAAAATTATTGCCATAAACCGGGTAGACTGGCATTTGAGGAGCGCCATAAAAGTTTCCGAATGGCTGGACGGTGTTTGCAAAGGCGATGCTTTGCTGCATTACCTCCGCCTCTCGCATCCTTTGGTGTTGCTGGAGCACGGCTTGCATGGCTTTTTCTAGCTTCATATTCTGTTGCCATGTCCTGTGGTCAAAGCCATTGCCACCTACTGGTGGCGGGAGTTCGAGAGGTTGCTGAGGTAGGTGCTCTGGTTCAGAGAGTCCCACGTGCGGGTTGCAGTATCTGCAATTACAATGCCCTTCTGGACCTTTTCCCTTTGGCTGAGTGGGAAGGGCAAAGTAGTCACCGCTCTTTCCCCACATTGGAGATGAGAATGCGGCTTGGTCTTCATTGTTCAGCTCAAGTTCGAATTCAACTGGGTGATTCACATGGCTCCCTGAAGCGACATGTTGATCAAGCTCAGCACCAGTGTTGAATCCAATGATACTGTAGGAGCAGTTTGGCTCAGGGCAGATAAATCTACCGTGGTGTAACTGCTGGGGGGTTGGAGGCATAAAGGAATCAGCGCTGACTGTCGAAGATGGCGAATCAATGAATTCAGGAGTTGATGGCGACATGCTGTCATGTTGATTGAACGAGGCTGTCATGGAATCAATGAATGTCTTGCTTGACAACAGAGATCCATCGACACGGACCCCGTTCATCTGCAAATCCGATGGATTGACGAGCATGAGAGGCGGGATCATTCCTGCAAATCTATTGTTGCTCATGCTACGAGAATGTTGCGGGTGGCTGCGTGGAGAAGACATCTTGAAATTTAATAGATGGAGAGACTGGTGTATAATGGATGAGGAAATCGGAATTCGAAGAGTGGATTTATTTGGACAATCTGGGATTGAATGTCTGGAGGCTTTCGGTTTGGGATCTTGAGATCAACCAGTTGATATATAGGTTTCTGAGTAGATGAAAGAATGTATAGAAAGTTATATCTTGTCAGCGAGCAGTAGATATCGTCAATGAAGCGATAGCTGGTGGTGAGAGAAAGACTCGGACACAGATGGTGGGGATGGCTCCATGATTAAATACTGGAGTCCAGAAAATCTGCGATGCATGGTTCGTCCCTTGTCTTCGACTGATCGCACAGTACCATCGAATCAGCCACAAGCAAAAGGTGCATGCATGCACAAAATTAAAAAAACAAAAGAAATATGGAGAAGATGCGAGTAAGTCGCAAAGGTAGGGATTTTCCGGAGAGCTCTAACCCGTCTGGGGTTGAGGGAACGAACCGGTCTTGACGGTCGTCAGCTGTCCAATCCGATCAATCAAAGACATGGGTGGAGTTCTGCGTCTAGAGTTGCACTCTGGTAAACAGAAAGAAGAGTTTTCTGTATGTATTTGGCAGTGCAGTCGCTGCGCAGGGAGACCTCCGGGCGACAAAATGGGGTAGTGGTGCTCTTGCCCCACAATCTACATCGGCCCCTTGTTTGGAGTACATAAATCTTGCACGGGCGGTCAGGAGATGATCTTTTGTTAGAACAGGCTCCAAAGTAGCTTGACATCAAAGAAAAAGGAAAAGATTTAGCTTAGCCCAGTTCGACAAGGGTTTCTGGACAAGGTCAGGCACAAGCTGGTTTCTTACACCTTGTCAACCGCAGCAAGATGGTGGGGATAAAAAGCAACGCCAAAGAGAAAAGGCCGGACCAATGTGGTGGCGGGTGAATCGAAGCAACTGCAAAAAAAAGAAACATGGACTATCCGCCCCTGCTCACACCAAAGCATGGCTGGCATGATGCAGCAAGTTGACAAAATAAAATTTTGAGCAGGACAGCGACAGCGAAATCAGGCGGTAGACACGACACATGAGAAAAATGTGACTTGCTCTGACGTCCTGGGCCTGGGTCATTTCGCCCAAATTCCGCACTGTTACAAAGGTGATCCCTCCCAGCCGAGGAAGAGAGCCTGGCAACCTCTTCCCACACCTCTCGTCTACCGTTGACTACCAACGAGCGAGTCTACTAAGTAAGACGCTATCTGGCTAGGGATATATCAGATTATATTATTATTACTTTTCTTTCTCACTCCTGCTACTAAAAATTTTTTGTCGCCCAAGTGTTCAAGTCCAATTCCCGCCAGTCTGGGATATAGCTCATGTATGCTCACTTTTTACAGCTGTACGCGCTCTGCTCAAAAAATACCCTAGGAGCGGTCCATTTGTATGAAGCGGCTGCTCGAAAGGCGAAAGCGGTATCGGAGTACTCATTTAATGAATTGTTGAAGCTCCATACTTGCAGACATCGATGCATCATGTCAACATTCCACCACATGATTCTTCCCAAGATCTTTCACCACCGAGTCCGTGCTCTCTTTGAAGCAGTCTGAAACCTTCTACAGTCATTCTAGAAGAAGCACTGACGATCTTTTTTAAATGACAGGGCTGAAAGACTCCGCTGTGTGGCTCTTTTGCGCGTTTGAATTTGGCCGTCTGTGTCTGTGCCCCGCACCGGCCTTCTGACCTGAGGGCCGACGTGTGGAGAACACTCAGGATGCTGTGCGCAACGAAGGAACTTTCCCCACAGCCGCGCCAAGATCGATCGATTTACCCCGTAGTTACTTCGTCCACTGATGGCTTTTGGTGGCATCTTCCGTCCAGACTAGGTCCAAAAAGCGGTCGCAGATGAAGGATCAAGAGTCGAGGAAGAGAGACGGCAGTCGAGCTTCTGTGTCAAGACATGGATGGAGCGGTCCGGGTATTTGGGGCAGCAGCAGGGCTCGAGGTGAACCGCGTGATCATATTCGTCGTCCGAAGACCTCATTGGCCGGATCAACACCAACTGTGGGTTCTGCCAACTCGGCTAATCCTGGGAAGAAAAAACCCTGGGGGGGGAATTCAAAGTATCGCCCACCGTCAGATGCCTCCAAAGTACTTTCTGCTTCGAGGGTGCATTGTTACTATTGTTGCTTCGAGAGAGATATAACCAAGTTTTTCAGATGCAGGTCTCCAGAATCAGAAAGTCTCCCCTTCGATCACCAAACGCAATGCATGCGCACACCAACACATGCGACTCGACTCAAATAGCAGAACGGACAAGCCCCAGGACCCTCTCCGAACCCTTTCGATTCCCGCAGAATTATTTGACCGCTTAGCATTGATTCGGTCAAGGGCCTCAGGAGCATACTTTTACAAGCTCCATGGCAGCCTGCCGCGCCGTCGATTGCTGTGCTTGAAACCGGGTAGACCAGGTTATCTAGCAGGGCCACTTATCAGATTGTGTACAATACATTGATTCAAGTTTGCAAGTTGGAGAATATCCCTCACCGATTCCGCCTATTGACGTAATGTTACCCACGAAGCGAGTCGCTTCCCATCGTGCCATCCTCAAAAGGGGCTTGACGTTAAAGTCTTTGTTCAGCATTCGTTGCGTACATCCCCAGAATTCTCTTGCGCATACATACAGGTATTGACGGACGAAACGCTCCTCCATAGTAGCATGTCTCTTTAAACTCGGGTCTCCACTTTGAAGCTTCTACGCTAGCGATGAGATTTTGTCATTGGTTAGGTCATGCATCCTGTGCCAGTCTTGATGGACTTGGAAAGATACCCGATCGCTGGTCTGATTCTCATTGATGTTTTGCTTATCCCGAGTCCCAATCGCTTGGCTTCATAACTATTTGGTGAAAGTCGTCAGGGCTCAGTTTGCAGGCGTCTCGCCACTCGGCCTCGCATCAATATTAATCCGCTTCAAGCCATGGAAGTGGATACTACTTTCATCTCTCAAATCTCTCATAATCATTCCCCTCACTGTTGCGAGATGCGTTCAGGAGCAGATTTATTTGAGAACCTCATGGATTCTCAGGGGCGGCGTCTGCCAGGACCTGTCAGCTACCTAGGTCAGCGAAACCTGACAGCGTCGAAAACTCTATGTATACACCCCCGCGGTCTGACAGCTTTTTGGTATTTGTGGATAACCTGACAAAATGACCAATTGGATATCTCCCGATCCCGCTGTGCAGTGGTACGCTATCAAACTTATCAAGGTGAAACTGAAGATCCTGGGCTTTATAAAATATCAGGTTGGGATGCTATTAGCAAAAAGCCAATTCATCTGATATAACTCAATCTTGGCAGCAATAACCGAACCACCTCTGGAGCGGCGTGTTGTTGCAGCTTCTTCAAGGGCACCTGAGTCTCGGAAAAACAACGCAATTCTGCAGTTGTGCAAGGTGTAATCCTACTTTTTTTTTTGATTTTAAATTTTTTTTGATTTTATATATACTTGGTTCCAAATAAGTACGTTCATATGGATGATACCAAAGGTATCTAGGTCATTACCCCTCCTGTTGGTCGGACGAAAAGGTTTGGCCGTGCAGCAACCGCTAGGAAGACCCGGGTTCGGCAAGGATGATCCGGTAGTCTATTTTTCCGAAAGTTATCCGTATTTTGTGTTTGTGAAACCCCAGACGCTTTGTCCTCGTGATGTTTGACCACTCCACTTTTGGTCGACAGACCTTCTAGAAACGAAAAATGAAGGTGGCCAGAAATTCGTTTGAGTAGATGCAACTCGGAATCACATCGCTCTCATGTACCCCAGATGATCGATCGTGGGAAGGATGCGACGTTATTGTGATACTCTGTTGCATGAGCTCGCAGGTTCACCTCGTAACGGGTGTCGGTTGTGTGTTCGCACTGGGAATAACCCCGCTCACGGGATAATAGCGACAGAACTCAGGGATCGGGGCTTGACGAAAGGTTAAAATTTTGTTGTGAGGCGGATGCCTGGTTGGAAGGTTGTTACTGGAAGTCTTATATCAGATCAAACATTATAGACATATCTCACGAGGCTTCACATATATGTAAACTGATGAATTTTGTAAAGAAATATCGTCGCCCAATTATAACCACGCTGTTATGGGTGGAACTCAGATCCCCAAGTGTGAACAGTGCGCGTATTGTCCATCCGCTTCAATATTAATCGTCATTATGGAGTGAGGTCGAATAAGCCCCTGAACCCCGCTTTTAAACTTTGATACAAGAAAACCGAAAAAGCTTGTTATCAATATTTGGGTTTCGATTCGCAAAGAAAAAGCTAGAATTTCTGCTTAGGTTTGCATTAAATATTTACCCTTGATTTAGCTATTGAAGCTCTTCTTGGTGAGAAAGCCAAGCCACTTCATACAGTCGACGATCAAATAGTTGTTACTATTTATCTTAAAACCGCCACTTATTAGCTTGTGTTTCGAAACTTCTGTAACTAAGCTCAGGTAGCAAGTTCTGGACCGTGAATATTGACCTGTGGGAGAGGCGTTTCTCCACTGACAACGTCCCGTTGAGGGCCTCCTCTTTATTGGCAAAAACAAACAGGGTAAACCCTTGCGCAATCATACAATGCCAAGCAAGGATCATTTTCCTTTCTCAATCGACGTCTACATATTTGACTTGGTACCTGCTGTGCCGGCTGAATTGCCTTGATGTAACAAGCTATTATAGAAATTGCGGGTCCAAGTTTTACCCAGCCCATCCAAATCTCCAACGTATGTACCTCGTCGATAAAGAAAAAAATTCCTCTCCTTAATATTATAATTCTTATCGACCTTGATACTTGCAAACAAAATTGAAAGTCTTTGCCATCCTCGAAACGATATGAACAACGCCGACATTCAAAGACACAGTGGATCAATTTGTGACATGCAAGCATACCCCTTCAAGCTTGGTATCCACATGTCCCACCATTCGAGGGTATATCCGTCGCTCCTAGCTTAAGCAGGCCGATGATTCTCGGTGGCGCTAGGACATCGAAGACATCCTGGACTGTTCGAAAGATATTCTGATCAATCTATCGGAGAGCTCTGTAAAAGCACATGCAGCTGATATAGCTACGTATAATATTTTTCTGGTTCTGTATGCCGATACTTCTCCGGATTTTCAGCAAGGTACACCACGGATAGGCTAGGAGACTTTTTTCTCTTTCTGTGAAGAAGTCGGAAAGACTCCTAGGCCTAAGTTGACAACCTTGTCTTCCAACTTTTATGGAGAAACATAGGACGGGAAAATGGCGAAGATCAGTTGACATGACACTTTCTCCACATCTGTACTCCGCAACCTCAAATTTCCATAGCCTTGGGGTGGTATCTTCTTCACCCAGCCTCCCTTGCAGTTCGAAATGAAATGTTATATCTTGCCAACAACGCATGCTTGTCATTTATTTTGGATAATCCTGTTCAGAATGCGAATGATACGACACATAGAATTCTATCTTTTTTTAGTTGATCAAAACCAGGAATTTGTTTGCGATGCATGAACCGAACCTGTACGAATAATATACGTGCGGGAAAAGCCTGACTAAAACAAGGGTTTTAGAGTTTTGATGATAAAGGCGATTGTTTCTTGTTGAATTCTTTGTACCAAAAGACAAGCCACGGGTTCTATTCCATTAGTCCGTAGCCATTAGCGAGGTAATGTAGGAGTAAAAATATTGATGCTATATTGAACACTGGAAGCTATCAGGTCCGCGGTGAGTGATGGTCTAAATTATCGAATCTGTTGGAGAATACCGGATTCTACATTATTAGCAGACCAGATGAACAGGCTCTCTTGAAGAGATTGAGACACGATTTTATATCCACACTTGGATTGACGACGTCAATCACAATCTGTATTTCATTCGCACAATCTTTTATCCACCAATGCTTTATAGCGGGTTCGTTCGTATGCCACCGTCAATTGATCACGACTCTTGCGGATTATAGTGACAGTTCACAGAGCATGATCAGCCTGGTCATTCAGCTCGATATTGATTTGAGTTATTAGAGGAAGTGCTTTGCATTGAGGTTGGACTTTCCTGTAAGCATCCAACAGATTCTATATTTTTAACCTGCGACCAAATTTCCTGTAAATCACGAGGAACTGATGACCTTCAGGACTATTTTCTTTTAGCACTGCACGCACCAAATAAAACAGTCACATATATTTATCCGCCCACTGTTATATCGTCAAAATATATATATACACCGGGTTCGTACGTTGGTATTAGAACGGAATCATTTTCGCCACGAGTATTCCCCGTCCTACAATCGAAACTCAGCACTAAGCATTGAGTTCTTGAAAGCTACGGAGGCGATAACCATAGAGAATCCTCTGGTGCGTGGGCCGATTGATATCCAATCCAAAATCCTGTTAGCTCAATCATCCAGATCGACCCAGAAAGCTTATAGCAAACCAACCGGAACTCCCTAAAAGGCATTAATACCCTATCAGAAAATCTATATTTCTGTAACAGGAGAGCCGACGCTACTTTGAGGTGGTGACCAGGATTGAATGAGAATCGTGACACGATGACTTCGGCACCGTTTATAGGAACAGGATTAGAAAGCCGACAATTTGTCTTCATTTAGACCGCAATCATCAGCTAGTCCCAAATTAGTCGATAGAACCGGGATAATAAGATAATGAGAGAATGTGGCTCTCAAAGGGTGAGAGACATGGTCTTCATTAACATCTCACACGGGTGCTCTCAGGTAGACGAATCGGTTGATGGGCATCCGTCTCTGCACGAGGCTGCCGCTGCCTTCATCGGAACTTCCCATATGGTCATAAGTCTTAATATCTATGATCCGGGAAGTGGTTGTAGAAATCAATATAGTTGATACCCCGAGGCTTTCTAGAAAAACACGCGGCGCCTTCGAAAGCATTGAGTTGTTGAACCATGACATGACCTATAACGCCAGCCAGAAACGAGGCTCTTTATTCCCTTTTTAGAGTTTGTTTCAGAAAAAATCAGGAGAGGCATTGTACATAGCATCCTGCAGGTACTGTTCACCGGTTGAGGCTTCCTTTGCATTGGCTAATTTATTAGTGGTCCAAGCTACGAAACACTGTGGTTTTTTGTGACAAAAACTCCACTATACACCAATAACATTTCTTGGAATCCGTCTGTGCAGCTTCTAAAATTATGCCGGGAGCTTTGGTAGCAAAAGACCCAATCAGAAGATGTAGTGTTGCGTCGATTCCCGGAATGTGATTCTCAATTGCATATGTAATTGTGTTTCCGCACAGACATCCGGGAAAGGAACATTCGAAGAACACCGACGCTCAACAGCCGAAAGGTTTCGCCGACAAAGTGGAGCTCAGTTTTTTGTGACCGCTCGGACCTCACAGACCCAAGCTGATCTAATACACGCATTGTTACAGCTTGTGCTAGGATAGCCATTTATAATATCTTTTTAATAGGAACAATGTGGAAAAACATCAGACAAAATTTTCGAACACGCCAACATCAGATGAAGAGAGCTCCCGGATGATGGGAACTATTTCTCAAAACCTGAATCCTCGGTATCCAAAGATCTACCGGCGGCAATGCATAGCAACCCGGGTTTTGTTTTCATTGATGAGTACCTCGCAGTAAGTCAATAAAGGACAACTCCCGCGTCGGAACCAAAAAATGAAACTCGGGTTCCAGTAACAACCCATCCTCTGACGTAAAATTTAAGTTCGAATGTCGTGTGTGTACCTGCGCTAAGCAAGAGCGGGGTTGCGAAGACGGAGGCGACGCCAGACGAGGTGGCTATAGTGCGCGTCCTACGTTATTGTATTGTGGATGCCTGTGATGGCAAGTGCTCAGAAACGCGTCAACACGCTCTCTTGGTGCTGCCTTCAGGTGAGAGCGAGAGCTTTGAGGGCACGTGGCACGTAACTAATGAGTGTTTTCCGACTTGACTTGTGCAATTATGCCTGCTTCTTTGCATTGCTCTCCTGTGATACGAGAGCAATGGGCCCACTTCGTACGAGGCCTTTCCAAGCTGACTAATTGAACGGAGTTTCGATATCAAATTGATGTCCGGTATCCGGCGCTTGCCCCAAAACGGTCAAGATGTGGAATTTTATGACTTCCGGTTCACAAATTGCGTTGTAGCATCAAAGGCATGATGTGCGACCGCGTGCGGGGTTGACGAAGCGATTTTTCATTCGCTGTAGCCTTGAATATTCGGACTACCTTAACAGAGGAACAGAGAATCAGTAATTACTTAAGTAGGTATTTAAATATTTAGAATCCCATCATGCCTTAGAGTTTCATAGTTTCCATCAACATCAACACTCCATCCAATCGGTTCCATTATTAAACTACAAGTCTCAAATTTCCGACTAAACGATAAATACTAGCTCCGTCAACATTTAACGGCAATCTACCAAGATGAAGGTTCTTATCCTCTCCGCTACAGGCTGTATGGCATCCGGCCTTGTCAAGTCTCTCAAGGGCAATCCAAAGCACCAGCTCTACGCCCTCACTCGCGATCCTGATTCCGATGCTGCCAAAGCCCTCAAGGATGCCGGCATCACCGTGTTCAAAGGAGACTTCAATGACAAAGAATCCCTTGAAATTGTGTTCTCCGAAGGCATCGACGCGGTCTTTTTCACCATCTTTCCCGATTTGACTGGAGGTAATGGAGACCTTGAGCAAGCCCAAAATATTATCGACGCGGCCAAAAGCCATGGAGTCAAGCAATTGCTGTACGGTTCAGTTGCCAGAACAGGTTCTCAAGAGAACTTTGACAAAGTTTTTAACAAACTCGATGATACCAACTTCATCAAAGGCTACTGGAAGAAAAAGTGGGCTATCGAGGACAAGATTCACGGCTCCGGTATTGATTGGACCATCATCAAACCACCTCTCTTTATTCAGAACTTGGTCTGGCCGAAATATGTCGCCTTCATGTATCCGGATCTTCCGAAAGACTATGTCTTGAAAGATGCTACCGACCCGAACCTTAAGCAGTGGTGGGTAAATGGCGGCGATGTTGGTAAATTTGCGGCTGCTGCAATCGAAAATCCCGAGAAATTTCGTAACAAAAATATCACGTTCGGAACGGAGTTGCTCAATGCTCATGAAGTTATCGAAAAATTGAGGAACGCAAGCGGGAAAGATGTTAAGCGATACGAATGGTCACCAGAGGAGTGGGAAGCATCCAAATCCCACCCCTTCCATAGTACTCGACATCTCTTGTCTGAATTAGGATATGATCCGGAAAACGGGAATCCGGAGGAATACGGGGTTGAATTGACTCCGATTAGTGAGTGGCTTGAAGAAAACAAGGAGGGAACATGGCTGGCTTAGACTGTCATGCACCTTGAATTCGATTTCCAAGCCGATCCATCACACGAGAGTACCAAGAAAAAGACAATAGCTGTACATTTCACCTAGCTCTATCGTAAGGGCACATGTTTGTAGACTATAGATTTCTCTTATGAGTCGCTCAAGTATAAACCCCATTTTTTCTAGAAACTAACATTGTTGTACCTCTTTTCTACAAAAGGATTGCAAAAGGGTAGATCTAGAGGCTGTAGCGAAAAAGTGTTGAATTAAGCTGTATAAATCGCAAGTCCCCACTCCACAACAAGACGCGCTCGATCAGCGGGAGCCGCAAAATGAACTCTGCAGGACTTTCAAGCAAGATCGCCATGCTCATCACTGAAAGACTTTACAGAATACAATATGGGCTATTTAGCGGACCGCCTGTTCGTTAGCTATAGGAGTCGGTTTGCCCTCGCAATTCCTGGTTCAGCAGTCGCTCGCGCTTGACTCATAGTCGTCTACCTATCGCACTTGCACGATCTTCTACACTTCGTAAAGCGGATGAACTCAGCGTTAGTATCGTAATAAAGAGCGTTATTTTCCACATCTTAGGACAACTCTGCCGCTCTCGTTTCGGAATGGCTTTTGACGGACCGTATCCGTCCTACAGCGGTTCTATGGAGCAAGTCATCCTCAACGCTCTTTGGTCTCCGCATCTTGAGGACATAGATGGTAGGTTCGGACTTATAACGCCTATGCTTATGAAATATACTGTCTAGAAATTTTAATGAACTAAGGTGACTCACATGCTAGGTGCAGATATCCTCTCTACGGGTACTTCTTCGAATCGAAACACGTTTAAATTTGCTCTCCCTTTTAGAGACTGGTTCCGATCACATCCTCTCCTCCGTCGCCTCAGATCATTTAAAGGGCAGCCTCAAGACCCTGCTTCTTTTGTCTCCTGCTCCTCTCTTTCGCTTGCTTCGAATGCTGTCGAAGATATACTGGGAGGACTACCGGAGGGGAACTCTTCGGCCACCAGGCTAGCAAAATCCATCCAAGACATAGATAAATATTTTGAGAGAACTTCAATTGATGACGCAGAAAGTATTAGTACGGAGTCACCGTGCGTGAGCCGCTGTGGAAGCTTCAGAGGCTCCTTTAGCAACGGAGGTAATATTGAGATGTTGCCGTGCGGATTCAATAGCACGCGTCGTATAGGAGAGTCTAGGGTCAATAGATACCGCTCCTCTCAGGATTCTAGGAAAAAGAGAGTCTTGAGGGGTAAGACTAGATACTTGGAGGCTAATGATGGGATCTGGGACGCGTTAGGGGGGGTTTTCATACCGAACGCGTGGCCAGTTGGAAGGGTGAAGACTGCCGTTAGGAAACTGAAGGCGGTAGAAAAAGCTCAATCTTGATATATAAGATCGCTAAGTAATAATCTCTGGTTTATGTTCAGGAAGAACGGAACATTGTTAATTTAGATTACAAAATTTTAACCTCGGATTCTGGATCTTTGATATATCTATTATTGAACAAAGGCCGCTACTTATATAATCGCCAGAAATGGCATGGATTTGCTGGATTTGACGACTGAGATAACTTTTGAGATTAAAACCGGAACTAGGAACTTTGGGTTTTATTTTATTCTTGTTTACATGCAGCCCACGTTTAGGTCGCCTCTCTTACGGTTTTTCCAAACTCCAACACCAAGATTATTAACTCTAGCCCTGGAAGGAAATTGAAGTAATGGTCAAATTAGAGTTTTCGGCATTCTTCGAGTAGCGAGAAACAAAGGGCAACCTCGTCAGGGTTAACGGTTGTAAAAAGAAGTGGATGTATTGAACTTGGGGGTGGTTAACTTTCGTGATACTAAGAGAATGTTTCAAATTGTTTCTGCATGTCTGTATATTTTAAATTAAATATATACGTTGTCAATGAATTTCGGTTTAGCATTAGAGACCTAAAATTTCCCATGACTATTCATAAAAAAAGAACCTGAAAAAACTTTCTACAATGCTATCTATATACATGAAATGCCTATGAAAAGGATACTTTTATATGCCTTGAATGAGTACTTTGCAATAAGTTTGCAAAGAAACCGATTTTATACCTCATATTCATGCAAACTTGTTCTGCTTCGCGAGCAGGGAGAAAAGAACCATAGCACAAGCAAAAGCAAACATTAACCACCAACCGTTCTGCAACGCTTGAACATGGGCGTTAACAACCAACTCTTGTGTCTGGCCCGTGAAATCTTTCCTGATTGCGTAAATATCTTGAGAGATTTTTCGAATGTCATCTGCGGTCAAACCCGGGATGCGAGCGAGCGCTGGGTGAAGCTTATTGATGTAAAGAGCGGCAAACACAGCGATACCGAAGATATCACCGACAGTCTGAGCAAAGATGACAAGTCCTGTGGCCACACCGATTCTATAATAAGAGTTAGCAATATGGTTTTTATTGTTTTGATAGTGTGTGAACTTACTCTTGTGGCGGTACGGCAACCTGAGTCGTGAGTAGCAATCCAGAAAAGACAGCACCTTGTCCAACACCCAAGAAGAATAGGAGGACGACTGCTTCCGCCCTGGAAGTGTGCATATTCCATCGTGTGACCAGTCCACACATCAAGATCATAATCAAACCACCCCAGATAGCATTTATCTTGCTCAATCCTTTCTTACTTGTGATCTGGGCAGCGATGGGATTTCCGACCAACAAGCCAACCATCATTGGAATCAATCCAACACCCGATATGACGGCGTTATCTCCGAAGACGATCTGGAAGAATTGTGGAACATAGTACATCATGCCCACCAGATTGGCACCAAAGCAGAACTCAGCCGCATTAATCGCAAGGATAGTTCTGTCGGTGAAAAAGTACCCTGGGAGAAGTGGATCCTTGGCAAATTTGAAAATGTTGACCAGGAAGGCAACATAGAGTGCTATCGCACCGACGAAGCACCCAATGACCCGGCTGTCGGACCAGGCGAATGTATTTCCACCCCACTGTAAAGCGAGTAGCAGGCATACGGTACCACCGGGCATCGTAAGTAATCCGATGTAATCGAGATTCTTCAGCTTCTCTGTCATCGCGACTTTTGGTGCAGGAATGCGTAAATAGATGACGGTGACGAGCAAGCTGATTGGTGAGATGCAAAGATTGATATAGAAGCACCACCTCCACGAGACGTATTGGGAGAAGATACCACCGAGTAACTAATATGGCTGGTCAGAAACTTTGGATCAAGAGGAACAACAAGATCTTGTAAGAATGAGGAGTAATTACCGGTCCAGCAACATCTGCAACAGCCCAGACCAAAGCGGTTGTCGCTAGGTACTTTCCTACATCTCTTAGGGGGACCAAGTCCGTAATGATAACCTATAGACGAGTTAAAGTTAGGTCTTTTTCTGGAACACCACTAAGGATATCTTGAGTGAAGATGGCTTACATTGACGAGGCCGTAGATACCTCCTGCACCAGCTCCTTGGACAACTCTAGACCAGATGAGCATGTTCATTGATTTGGCGGCTCCGCATAATGCGCTTCCGATAATAAACACAACGGTTCCAAATATGAACAAATTTCGTCGTCCGAATATATCACCAAACTTGGCATACAATGGCAGTACGAGCGCGAATGAAATGAGAAATCCAGATCCAAGCCATGCCGAGTTTGTGAATTCGTTAAATTGTGAGGAGATTATAGGTGCGGCTGGTGCGACAATGTTGAAATCAAGTGCAGTAAGAAGCATGCCGACGTTCAACCTGGGAGTGTGATGTTAGCGACTCGCTTGATTAAATCTTTATTGGGCCAATATCGAAGTTATACGTACCCAACCATTACAATCCAAAATTGTGTCAAAGTCAAACCAGCTTTGGCGCCCGGGGCTTCTGGGACCTCAGCGGGTAGATCTTGCTGGGATAGTTCTTTGTCATCTCCACTAGTGCTCTGGACACTGCTTTCAGTACCAGCAGGCTTTTGCGCTTCGAGATCTGAACTATAACTCGCCGGTACCGGCTGTTTTTCGTCGTTGATGTTAGACATTTTATGAGAGCTAACTTTGGTCGACTTGTAGAGTTGGTAGAACGGCCGTTGATCTGTGCAGTAAGATGTTACTTGACCGTGTATTGAATGATGTTGTAGCTTGCTGCTGTTCCAAACTTAAAGTGGAGAGTTTTGAAGTTAATATAACCCCCCATTTTGAAGACAGAGACAACAACTGATGTCGGGTATAGAAGTGAGATTACAAAACCGTTCGGGGTAATCTTGATGGATCGGGTTGAATATTCAGAGATCCCCTTGGCTCGCCGCACTTTTTACTTCGGCCTCCACGTCTGATATTCTGAGGATAGGCCGGAGTTTTTGGGTGTCTGCAGGGGGTGCGGCCATAAATCGCCGCCCTGCGGGCGTCGCAGGTCGCGCCTTGGCGGACGGAAGTGGTATCCCCGCTGTCGGGTCCGCTGAATCGGGAGGCTTGGTTTTTTGTGTTGCCGTTTCGCTGTGCCTTTCGCGGCCACGAGGCTCGAATTAACGTTACACCATTCGGGCTAATGAGAGTCGCGTAAGATAGATCATGATTAGGCAAGAGGGTTCCGTATCAACATCTAGCGACCACTCTCTTTCCTTTTCCTTATAACTCCAATCTTATCACCGCTGGGCCGACAGTTTTCAGGCCAAGCTAGCGTAAATGCAAATATTACGCATGCTCTAACAAAGTCCATCCACCAGCTGCGGCCATAGCGACAGATTCATGGCTGTGAGACGAGGCCTGGGGATTCCTTTGTTCGTTTGTGTTCTCTGACGTTAGACCGCAACCTATTGTTAGAGCCTCAAGCAAGGTCGCATTCCGTCTTTAGGTGATGTTTATTACTAGGGCCTCCAGCCGGCTTCGCCATCTTGGGATGCGTTCCTGGGTAGATCTCAGGCACCAATTTTAGCTTGCATATGTCAACAAGTCAACTCGCAATTAATCCATGCGAGCTGTAGGGCTAGCTGTTTCAAAGACTTCTCTTGCTTCTACTAGGTTTCGAAGACTTTTTCTCTCTTTGCTTTTGGTATAGGTTCTTCCACGGATATGAAAACAAGGGTAAACGTTGGCACGAAGCAAAATTTTTCCTCCTGCACATGCCCCGCATTGCGACGTCGCGCTGAAAACCAGTGTGATTACAAAGATGTAATGTGTTGACCGCAATGTTGGTTGCAGAAATGCAACAAGCTGTTACGCATGCGAATTCGAATATCCACGTCCCAGATTTTACGACGCATGAGCCTATTCTGGAAAAACGAGGACGTTGGTTTGATTTGGTCAAACATATATGCCGAAGCCTCGTATTATTCTTGATAAGGTATACGTCTATAGAAGATTACGATCTTTGTCGCATCGATTCAAGCGAGCTTGGATGTGGGATGATAAGAATACGATCCATCTGCTAGCGCTTTGAAACCCTGCAATATAACCACCGGCCTCGTATAGAGCACTGGTCTAGTTCGAAGCTGCGGGGTTGAACCCGCGCGATCGGGCATGTTTCTTCAGAATACTTGGAAAACTTAAGACCGCGAACGATTAAAAGGTAGGTTTGCGTATTTTCAGCAAGATTACAGCGTTATAAGCTGTAAAGAAAAATATGTACCGGAGAAACCGAGGGTAGCGGTCATAATAGAAGCCCGCTTAGTAGCGTTGTTCGCAGAATTTCGAAAAAGGTAGTTCAAATATTACCCGTGTGTGGTCGCCGTGTATGATTTTTTAGTGTTGGATCCATGGTTGACAATCTTTGGAGTACCGGTCACCGTGGACCCCAATAGGACCAGCAACCCAAGCTGGGTTTCCTTTATGCCCAAAAGCCAAGCCAGTCATGACATACTACATCCCTAAAATATCTCAAGTATGTTAGTCTCTTGACTTTAGCCGATGTGACTGTTCTGAATTAAAACTGCATTGTGGCTGTCAGCTTGTGGGGAGATTCCGAGGAGAAAGAGATCAGATGAGCTCCATGGGATGAATGAACAGCCAAAAGCCAATATTCGCTGATGACCAAAAGGCACTAATCCCGGGATAACTATGAGACAGGGTGCAGATCTTTTTTTATTCCTTCAAAAAGGAAAAATTTAGGAATAAGATATGTCGGGGAATGTGATGAATCCTTGACGCACCCCGATTAATTAGCTACAGAAGAAAAACAAAGCTTAACTTGCATCCTCGTATCTTGCTACGATGAAGTATTGCGAAACCTAACGCCGACGTGATGCAGCTAGGAAGATATGCAAGAGCGGAAGATATGCAAGAGCGGCTAAGGCCTTAAATATAGCTATGTCTATATCTCATTCATGAGATCTTGTATTTCCAACACCAAAAATTTCCTTTCTTAATCGCGCCGCAGGACTTACTGTCAATTTTCACTTGCAAAATTTTTCAATCAGTGGATTTGCCTACCAAAAAAATGTCAGTCAACGAGAGCACGCAGAGCAACGCCTTCATGGAACAGAATCCTAGTGTCATACAGCCATATGGTCATGGAATACCTCTTATTCTCATACATGACGGAGGTGGTACTACCTATTCGTATTACGGTCTGAAAAACCTTGGCCGGCCCGTATACGGTATCCACAATCCAAGATTCTACACTTGCCGTGCTTTCAAAGGTGGCATTCTAGAGATGGCAAAGATCTATACCCAATTAATAGAGCTTATTGATATTTCTGGTCCATTTATCATAGGAGGTAAGCTATTGAATATCACATGTAATGATCATCTTTGTAGCCGTTACAAAAACAATTATCCTGCCGGGTCACCAGCTATACAATGATTCTCATTTAATTCACCGAATCCACTGGATAACTAACTGGTTATTTTGAGTTGTAGGTTGGTCCTTGGGTGGTCTTCTCGCACTAGAAATCACTCGAATACTTGGAACGTACCCTTATGGGCCAGTAGCTGGAACAGTTATGCTTGACACACCACATCCAGTGTTGCAATCAGTACCAGCTGCTGAGCCGCAATTACGCTTCCATGATCACTGCCGTGCCGAGATTAAACTCTTGGTCCAGCTAAACATGAGAGTCGCAGTCAAGATGTTGGACACATATGAGCCTCCGCTTCATGTTTCAGATTGGAATGACGGAGAGGAGCGGGGTTGCACGCTACTGGAGAAAGATTCGGATGCAAGATTTTTACCACACGTTGTCTTGATAAAAGCGCAAGACTCTGTGCTAACTCCTACTAGATGTGGGAGCGCTCTAATAAATAAAGCGAGAGTGGATCACTTTCGTGACGCTGCGGCTTTGGGCTGGGAGAAGGCTGAAAAATCATTTGTATCAGAAGTGCTCCTAATACCTGGTAATCATTACAATATATTTACGGATGAAAACGTGAGTACCAGTTGCCTCACTATTTTCCTGAGAGTAAACTCGTCAAACCTTACTGAATAACTGAGTCTTTTTAGGTTGGAACAACGTCGAACGCTCTACGGCGGGCGTGCAATTCAGTAGAAATGGAATTATATGGAGGCCGAGGATCTGGAATGAGCTCAGACTCTGAGTGATGTTGAATTTCTTTTTGAATTTTCTTTACATGAACAATTACAATGGGTTGGCTATGGGTTTTCGCAGTTTAAAAGGCGCTCATTGTTTTCTTGGGTATTTAGATTTTCTTTTATTAATTTATAGAGTTTGCTAGATTACATTTCCTCAAGTTTGTTGTATACCCCCTCTCGTTCTCTGTATATTATCATTTTACCCACATACTTTTTAAAAATGTATACCAAGATGCATACTATACACTATCATTATTATTCTAAGTCTAAACAACAAAGTCTTTGTCAAATCCGTAATTATAAGTGGCAATTTTTCCATATATACATATACTCCTACCAATAGTGACTAGCGCTGTATAATCTGTGTTCATATCATTGTTGCTGAAGAGGGGTCCCGGGGATCGACAACACTTGCCGGTAGAGTAAGTTAACTAAGCTTCAGGATATGAATTTCGACAAATTGTTGCATATCTGATCAAGTGGCGAATCTATGACTCTATAAAGCAGATAAAAGTTTCGGCTTGCAAAGCGAATTCGTGCGTGAGAACTTAGAATAAATTTTGTTACTTAGACAGTGAAACGGATAAATTTGTAAATTTGCTCGTAATTAGTTGGTATTTTTCCTTCAACATGTGTGTGTTAAATCTCTGCAGACAAATATTACTCCTTTATACCTCCGTATGGTTTTTACTTGTGCTATTATATACATGTTTCTAAATATGCCGAATTGAAGATTTTACAGGCTATGAAAAGGTTCTCTGACCGATAAACATATGACTCACGTCAGGATTTCGTCTACACGGATTCGTAAGATTAAACTTGATGGGCACTTTCTTTTCCTTCACCACATCAGTTATTGTTTTGAAAGCGTCCGAACAGCTATTTCCTTCTAATAGCTTGCGACTTCCTACAGCATGTGCGCCACCTGGTCGATCAAAGTAGGACACGTAAAGTGTTTCAGAGGCGGCGTTTCCGATGGTGAAAGGCTGCAAAACCACATAGTCATCGTCGATAAATGGTGTGGAAGGATCTGAGTTTCGGAAGTTTATTGCGTGTACCCTACATTCCTTTCCATCGGAGGTACAGTTTGCGCTAGTCGAATACTCCCACCAGTCAATACTTTCCGGGCGAGGGTGGCATTTGGAACGGTCGATATCTTCGGGTTTACCACCCAAAAACCTGCGAGATCCAATCCTTGATGTTAGTGGTGTATTTCTTGGATGAGTCGAGGCGTAACAAAGGGATGGATAACTTACCAGCCAAAGCTGACGTATTGCAAGTGTTCAAGCGAGAAATAGCAGTAAAAGTTTGCGGTTTCATACGTAGCGTTTGATGGATGTCGACCCTTAAAGGGCTGAATCATGACACTCGTGCCGTGGAAAAGAAGTTGTGCATCAGCAATGCCAATGGCCGATAGGCAGACAAAAAGGAGGCTGGATAGAAGCATTTTTGGTTTTGAGTATTGTAAATTTGAGTTATCTGCAGAGTATGGAAGCTACTGGTTATGTTTCTTTTCTCGTTACTTTCGTCACAAGAACCGTTGAGTTTATACTCTTAAGTTGAGCTGTAGCTAATGCGACATAGACACAGTACGTCGGGGTTCCACTGATGGAACCATGGGTTCGTACAGTATTGGCGGGTTTCTAAGCAGATTCAAACAAGTTCCCAGTGAAAATCGTCGCAGAACTTTTGGAGTATCAGTTGCCAACGGCGAAGCGTCTTCGCCGAACCCGATAAGCCCGACTGCGGTGATAAGAAACAGGTCATAGAACGATTCGATGGGACGAATGAGTGAATGCAGGTACAAAGGCCTTATTAGCGGTCGAACAATTAGGGTTGGCCGCTTCGGAATTTTTGTGAATGCCACCCGCCGCCACCCGCCGCCACCCGCCCTGCAGCGTAGCGGCTTCACTGCTGAGGTTATTGCGTTATAACCATGCAAAGTGCAGTGTTGTAATCGGCGGCCTTACGAGGGTGCAGATTATAAACAATAGCAGGGAGTATCTGGCTCAGGCACAGCCGCGGTTAGTATCCTCCCAAGTGAGTATTTGAGATTTTTATACGAGAGGCTGAATCTTACCCTAACCGACACAATGGGCAGGTCCAACGGGGGAACCAAAGGAGGAATGGAATCCCCGCTGCAAGGGTCGGGCATAGATTCTTAGGTCTTTTAGAATCGGAAGAGCGGCCTTATTTCAATGATAGCTTGCCAACTGCTATCGGGCTACCCGTTTCTGGCGTTCCCGAAACGGCTCTTCCTGACAGAAAACGTTGGTCTTAGGGAAAACGTTAGGTGCTGATACATGCAAATACGGGGTTGTCCAGGGGTGTTTTCTTTACAACGATTCAAATGTGTTGTGTAGGATATATATCACTGGAAAGATGGCTTGAATGCTGTCGAACATCATTTTGTCCGATTGATCTTTTCGAAAGAAATAATTTCCAAACCCGTGTATTCAAAATGTCATTACAGGATGGAGCCAATCTTGGCAACAGCAGTCCCATGCGTACCAAGAAAATTTTAGTCTTGATAAGTCTCATTGTTCTATCCGAATCCCTCTCTTCAACTATTTTACTACCTTTTGTCTATTTTATGGTTCGTGATTTTGGAATCGACGGAGATGAAAGACTTATTGGATCTCGAGCAGGTTTTATAAGTAAGTGATACACGTCCGACGTAAAGTTCGGTGCGTGGTGGCATAATACTGACTTTAGTGACTTGATAGCCTCTTCTTTTTACCTGACGCAGATGTTAACAACGACGATATGGGGCATGCTTTCCGACAAATACGGAAGAAGATATATTCTATTGATCGGGCTGTTGGGAAACACAATATCTCTGATTCTCTTTGGAACCTCAACCAGTTTATTTTATGCCATATTGTTTCGAAGTCTTTGTGGGGTTCTCAATGGTGAGCTCGCTCTCGAGATCAATATTATTGGTTCCATACTCATATTGGATTACATAGGTAATATTGCCGTCGCAAGAACTTCGGTCGGAGAACTAGCCGTGTATGCGAAGTTGGATCAAGCCAAAGCATTTTCGTTGTTCGGCTTCTGCAGCGCCTTAGGGTTTGTAGGTATGTTATAATACTACTTTCTGAAAGTCAATTTTCTCATGAACTTTATCTTATAAAAATGGCTTCTAGTTGGTCCTTTGATTGGTGGCTCTTTGTCAAATCCTGTTGCCACTTTCGGGTTTGCAGGACCATACCGAGTATTCGCTACGTACCCATACCTTCTTCCATGTATGGCCGGAGCTTTAGTCAGTGGTGGAACCTTTGTCGCCAGTATATTCTTTCTGGACGAGACGAACGAGGTTGTTCGCATTCGCAAAAATGGGATATCTAAAGAAGACGAAGAAAGGAGGCCGTTACTATCAACGACTGAACCTGCGAGTTACGGTATCAACAAAACGCAGGTGACAAGCGAAGCCACTGATTCGAAAGCGAAGATTGAATCGACGGCATTGTGGTGTGTCATCGGCGCGAGGTAGGTGGCTTACATTGATTAACTTTTTGGGGCTTGAGGAATCTCAGCTAATTACAAATGACTTACCTTCTTAATACAGCATTATGGGCTTTCATTCAATAATATTCGACGAGCTTTTTCCATTATTCGCGGCGGCAAGCAACACAGGAGATGTCGGACTTGGATATAGTGCTAGCCAAATCGCCTCCTCCCTTTCGCTAATGGGCATTTTTATTTTTATTGCTCAACTGGTGTTATACCCAATCCTAAACAGATACTCAACAACACTACACCTCTGGCGTGTATCAACGGCGTGTTTTATCTTCATGTACCCTTTATTTCCTCTCATTCCGAAGCTCGCGAGTACCGGGTACTATATCCAAAAGGGCGTGTTGTTGGCGTGCATGGCATCAAGGTTTACTTTAATCGTTGTGGCGTATACAAGCATAAATATCCTTGTATGTATACTCCCCCATTCCCCCAATATTCATGAGGAATCGGCTAATGCGATGGTAATAAAGATGAACAACAGCACAAGAGCGGAAAGCCGAGGTTTAGTCAACGGGTATAACCCCCATTCATACATACGCAAGATAGTGAAGTTGCGCTAACTATATTTATTGTCTTACCAAATAGTATAGCACAATCATGCGTGTCATTCGCCCGTACAGTTGGTCCAGCTTTCGGTGGAATTGTTTGGTCCTGGAGTCTATCAAATGGATACGGATTTCCTTTCAATAATTTCTTTCTAGTAAATGAGCTCTCACCCTCCAGATAACTCTGGACGCCATAACATCATCTCCAGTTACTGACTCAGAATCTTCATTTTAGTTTCTGCTACTCTCCTCGTTTGCAATACTTCAGCTATCGATTAGCTTTCGGATACCTAGCCGGATCGCAACAAAGAGACAAATATAGACATCCATACATTCGGGCGTTACAAGGGAGCGGGTTTTCGTGAATGGCAATCGAGGTTTTGATTTTCTCGCTCTGCAGATATGCTTAATCACAAATTAATTCTATACATTTTTGTTTGATTACAAAATATATACATGTGCGGCTAATTATAGAATAGAGTATTGAAGAATGGAACGCAACTTTCATCGTTTTCGATAACCAAGTCATCCAGATAGCACTGTCCTGCATTCCGGACCGACATAGCTTCCATCATTCGTTTTGATATCTTCTACACTAGTCGAGGGCCGCGATAAATCGAAAAGCAACAGCCGCTGGTACATATTAGCTAACGGCTCACACGCCTCCTTCATCTTATCCAAGTTCAACAAAATGAGATCAATCTCGCTCCTTGTACAGGCGTCCTTCGTTTCAAGCCAGTGAATTATTAAAATTCTGCCCGAAAGGAAGAGAATTGGTCCAGCTAAAGGATTCAAAAAGCTACGATTCGCAATCGTGACCAAATCTTTGATAGCGGAGATGATATGCTTTGTACTGGCAAGGCAACGAAGGAATTCGATCGAATGGTTATTACCATCGTGGGAAATGTCCTCCTGGCGCGCAACAGCACGAACTCTAGGATGATGAAGAAGTATCGAACAAGTTTGTAGCATACATATCAGCCAACAAGTATTTTCTTGCTCTTGTTCGGATTGCAAACAATTAATTTGGGTGTATTGACTAGGTGTTGATAAAAGGAGACGCGCTAAAGCAACCTCCAGTTTTTGAAAAGCTCGACTTCTCTCCTCGCATTCATCATCCGCGCCAGGAAAATTGTTGTAGTCGACAATACGACCGAGCAAAACAGTCGCATGACAGATATACTCGTAACAATGGTCAATGGAATCTATCTTTTGATCGAGGGAAGCAGGGAAAGACCGTGGAGGGACCCCGAGTAATAGCTGAACACTTGTTAGCAAATTCTTTCTTGAAGATCTTGATCGTTATGGTAGGTTTTACCTCGGCATTTGAATCTTGGAAAATGTTATCGTTAACTGGCATATTGACCATAAATTGCCGATCCTGGTTTGTCTTAGCATTATACGAAGCAGCTGGGAAGACGAAAGGAAAACCTACATCAATAGCGAAAGGCCAGCCACAAACAAATGACATACATCTATCCAATAGAAATAATGCCCACATTGTTCTCCGCATTTCTTCAACACTTCGAGCATCGGCAGCGTTGCCAGTCGATGCAGGATATCCTCGCTTTTTTGCATCTATGCGATGTAAACCGAGAGGGCAAGCCATACGCCACGTTTTCCCGAGGAACACCGAGCTTTCAGACATTTCAGCCCTTAGGAAGAGATGAAAGGTGATCCAAATGCTAGCCTGAACATGCTGCGCCGAGGCTGCATTTGACTTTATCGCTTTTTCGACAAGCTTTTTCGCACGATTCAAACAACTTTCACCTGTTTCCTTTATCGACGCCTTATGGTGACCGCTGGAGGCAATGGCCATAATCGCTAATAGGACCACATCTTCATCAAGCGAAACCTCGCCTTCTTCTGCCTTCTTCAGAAAGCTCCTCCGATGGAGGATAGGAAGAATATGATGGAAACGAGAGAAAAAAGTATCACAAAGGTAATGAACTTCCTCATTGGTAGGAAGACTGAAACTTTCGGCCGAAGCTTTGTGACCATCAGATGACACCGTGGTTGGGGTGCTTGTGGTCGTAACCGAGCTGTTTGGTGATGGGAATGAGGGAGTCTCCGACGATACAGATCCCCAATCCAGGTGGCTCTGTGGGGATGGTATCAGCCATGGCTGCGGGTTAAGTTGTGTGGCTAAATCTGCTGCTCCAACTTGACCGTGTGGGAGAAATTGTTCAAACGGGAAATTGGTAAAGAAATCGTTTTCAAAAGGTGGTAAGACAAAAACACGTTCATTTTGCCCTTCTTCTACTGAATAGACACTGCCAAAATTTGGTGACAGGGAGTCAGCGTCCATGAGGTCCAGGTCGTTCATACCGTGTACCGATGAGGTTGCGGGTGGTGATGTTTGTATTATAGGAGGGGTGAGGAGAGTTGTTTCTGGAGAGGTGGTATGGGATAAGGAGCCTAACGATTATATATTAGCTACTAAATACAAGACTGGATACTTTATACGAGGCGCTCTCACGGCTGAATTCTTGATCGAGATTCATATCCGATATCGATTGTGAGGTTGGTCGTTGACTTTTTGAATTTGATCTTGTTTGATACACACAAGTATAGTCGAGACGCGCGCATGATAGGCAAATCGGTCTCCGTCCCTATCGCAGAACTCCAGTATCATTTTAGCCGCTAGTCAATTAAAAGTATGTCACAAAGCCCTCCCAAGTAGTTCTCAACATCGATATTTTTCTGCTCGAAAATATGGATACGTGCTGAACCTCTGCTCTAGATTTAGATGTGTTGATGGCGAAAATGTGTTGGACATGTTGTGCTCACTGATTATTTCGAAGAGCAAACGAGTTCACGGTCACGGGACCGATCAATTCAGCGTGAGACGAGAGTTCTGCTCCACAATGAAACTGACGTCCGACCAGTGGGTCCAATATCCAAAAACCCAGTATCGATCACGCAAGCCATCTATTTCAACAGCATACATCCGTGATAGGAGTCTGAGACTTACATCACATCGTTTCTTTCGCTGCCGACAAGTAAGGCAAGCCGAGTTGCGTGTAAGAGCAGGTCTCCGGTCGATGGCGGCCATGTTTGGTGCGGGTTTGTTGGGAGGAGAATCGAAAAGAGGTTTGAAAGCGGTCAAGCGGTCAAGCGGTCAATTAACCTGGCGGTCAAGCGGTCATATTTAGGGAATATCGCGATGTAATGGCCAAGACTGAAATTTTCGGAGGTTTGCATTTGATTGCGAACACATCCCTGACCAGGCACAGGAACCTTCCCGAAGCCGATCTGAGTAAGATCAGCCAGTCAGAAAAGGCCGGGATCCCGACATGAGCCTCAGCCGCTACAAAAGGCATACGGGCATTCCGCAGCGGGAACGCCGATCATCGGTTGCAATAGGAAGCCGTCGCAAGCCACAAAGCTTGATCGCAGGGTTTAAGGTTTAGGGCTGCAGTGCATTGCCTGGTTGCTTTTATCTAATCGATGGTGTGGGTCCTTGATATCTTCCTGACATTATCTGATACTGAAACTATGAGTAACTACCAGGATTCCTCTAAATCCCATGATAAACTCTCTTTACGAACTCGTTGACAAATTATCCCCCCAATCCGGTTGAAGATGTACATTCAAACTATCGCCTAGCAGTTAGTCAATTAGATGAGCAACGTTCTACCTGGCTTGATTTATTTTTGCTGGAGGGATATGTATTTTTGATATCTGTTCAAATCAACCAGGCACTTTTTTTGCACGGCCGGCCGGCCGGCGTCAAGACGAACAGGTTGCCACCATGAAACGGCGAACCAACAACTTCAGACGTAGCCCATGGACCATGGGCCAGTAACGTTACACTGCACTTTCGCTTTTGAATTTCGGACCGACCGGGATCTCAAAAACCCCGGCTTCTAGAAGACCGCAAACCCCGTGTCGGTTAAGGGCTGACGTTATGATCCTTGAGCTTGCTGGCTGCTGGCGTATGGCACCTTCCAAAACGCCAAACGTGACCGAATTAGTTGGTACCTCATAGTGAGGGCTCGAAGTAGCTTGTATTGTAGCTTCGACCTGTGGGGCCACAAATCGAAATATAAAGATCCTCCTCTCGTACGCAATCATAACAGTACTAATGCACTCCGCTCATCACAATTTGTTCCTTCTGTTGGTTCCGATTTAAAAACTTTTAATCAGACTCCATCATTCCTTTAACCAACTATAATCTTGAATCTTTTCATCCCTAGACCTATAGACTTTTTTTTTTCTGGTTTGCTTATATTGTTCTCACTACAACTCTCCTCTTAAAAGGCCCGTTTCACACTTTACACCTTATAATTTGGTCTATCGGACACTCCAACCGTTAAAATGACGCTACAGCAAGACGATGATATCGCCATCATTGGCATGTCTTGTAGAGTGGCTGGCGCAAATTCGCCATCCGAGTTATGGAACATCCTTGCGGAGTCCCAAGATGTCAGAAGCAAAATCACTAGATTTAATGCTGATGGATTTTATCACCCCGAAGGTGGCCCTCGCAAGGGGCTCACTAATGTTCAGCATGCCTACACCATAAAAGATGGCATAGATCGCTTCGACAATGCTTTCTTCTCTATTACGCCTCTTGAAGCATTGGCCATGGATCCGCAGCAACGCTTGCTGTTGGAAGTTACCTATGAAGCCGTCGAGTCGGCAGGGTTAAAGCTGGGTGATATCAGCAATACTGCCACCGCAGTTTATGCTGGAATATTTACTACAGATTATCACACCTCTCTTCTTCGAGATATTGATGCAACCCCCAAATACCAAGCCACTGGAACCGCAAATTCAATTGCTGCCAACCGAATCAGCTATGCTTTCAATCTTACTGGTCATAGCGTTTCTTTGGACACCGCTTGCTCATCCACCATAGTTGCTCTGCATATGGCTGTGAAGACGATACAAAACGGCGAAGCACCCATGGCTATTGTTTGCGGCGCAAACTTGATTTTAAACCCTGACATGTTTGTACACATGTCTGAACTTGGCTTTCTCAGCCCGAGAGGGCGATGTCACTCGTTCGACGCGTCCGGAGACGGATACGTCCGCGGCGAAGGCTGCTTGGCACTACTTTTAAAGCCTCTTAAGCAAGCCCTTTTGGACAATGACCCTATTCGTGCTGTAATCAAAGGCACAAGATTAAATCAAGACGGTCGTACACAAGGTATTACGTTGCCTTCTTCAGCTGCTCAAAGAGCCAACATGGCAGCTCTGTATAACGATTATAATATCAACCCCGCCGACGTCCAGTACGTTGAAGCACACGTAAGCAAAACTTATCGTTACCATCTTTTCAGGATTAAATTTAACTGTTATGAACAGGGTACTGGTACAGCCGCTGGAGATCCTTTAGAAATGTCGGCCCTTGACGCAATCTTTGGCCCTTCTCATGGCGAGAAGCCTCTGGTTGTAGGCTCGGTAAAGAGCAATATAGGGCATCTAGAATCAAGTGCAGCTCTAGCGGGTATAATTAAAACTGTGGAAGCTCTCGAGCGAGGCAAAATACCGCCGCAAGTGAGTATCAGCAGCCTTATTCAGGTAAGGAACATAACTAACTCAAAATTCTCATAGATGCATTTCACGGTCCCCAACCCCAAGATTGATTTTAGTAGGATGCAAATCCCCACTGTCCTAGTTGACTGGCCAACTCCGGCTTCTGGGATCAGAAAAGCTGCTATTAATTCCTTCGGATTTGGAGGAACAAATGGTCATGCCGTACTAGAACATTATCCTCGAAAGGTTTCGCTGATCACAGAGCAAAAACGGCCATTCCTTTTCATTATGTCAGCCGAAAATGAAAAGTCATTAGAGAGGATTTGTAACTCTTACGCGGACTATATTGAAAAGGAACAGCCTCATCTCCCTGATCTGGCTTACACTCTCACTTCCAGGAGAACAATATTCAAGAAGTCAAAGCTTTTTATCACGGACTCCTGTTCTGATTTGTCAGAAAAACTCCGGGAAAGTGTTTCAGGGCCGAAAGCTCTCACGAAGAACCCTGAACAATTCGGCAAGTTAGCTTTCGTCTTTACGGGCCAGGGAGCTCAATGGTGAGTCTTCAAAGAACTCTTGGTTTCATTTTGATTCACCATATACTGACATGCATACTCATCTATAGGGTGCAAATGGGTAAAGGTTTGATCGAAACGTCACCTCTTTTCAGAACCATTTTAGAAGAATGCGATCGCATTCTGCAAACCCTCCCGGACAGCCCAGACTGGTCTATTATTGACGAGTTGAAAAAGCCCAAAACGACTTCAAGGATTTATATTGCTACATTTTCTCAACCATTGTGCACTGCTCTGCAGTTAGGGCTCATCGAGCTTTGGAGATCATGGGGGATTAGGCCAGATGCCGTTGTTGGTCATTCCTCTGGAGAAATTGCAGCAGCATACGCAGCTGGTCTTCTCTCTCTTCGGGATGCTATTATAACAGCATTCTATAGAGGGTTGTTCCTAAGCTCTCCTTCATCGGGTGAATCCGAGAAGCCGAAGGGTGCAATGTGCGCAATTGGTCTGAGCCAGGAAAAGGCAACTAAAGTGGTTCGCAAGCATAAAGGAAAGATTGCTTTGGCCGCAATTAACTCTCCGACGAGTTGCACACTTTCTGGAGATCAAGATGCCATCGATGCAGTCGTAAAGACTTGTGCGGAAGATGGTACATTTTGCCGTGCTTTACGAGTGGATATGGGTAAGTTCAAGCTTTATCTGGATATCATTGAACAATATCTTACATTCCTAAAACTAAACATGTTCATATTATTAACAATACTTTCTAGCATATCATTCTCATCACATGGTTCCAATGGCGTCTAGATACGTTGAAGCATTAGACGCTGCAGGGGTCAAGCCTCAACAAGGAGACGGGTACTGCCGAATGTTCTCGTCAGTTACAGGTCGGGAGCTTTCTTCGGAAGAATGTATTCCGTCTTATTGGAAGGAAAACATGGTTTCAACTGTAAGATTTGCTCCAGCTGTTACAGAGCTTCTTAAGTGCATTCCGGAAGTCACAGCCATGGTAGAACTTGGTCCTCATCCAGCGCTTAAAGGACCAGTGGGTGACATTCTGGGTGATTTAAAGCGAAACGACATGCTTTATTTTGGATCTTGCTCACGTGGCAAACCAGATTTCGAAACTCTTCTTGAATCAGCCGGAAACCTGATGATTGGCGGGCTGCCCTGCAAGGGTGAACTTGTCAATGGACTTGAAACGGTCGAAGAATTGAGCTGTCATCATCAGATCGGACAAGTAGTAACAGGTCTACCCCGATATGCTTGGGATCACACCACCGTGCATTGGGCAGAGAGCAGGGTTAGCAAGAATCAACGTTTTCGCCAATTCCCGCGCCACGAGTTACTCGGCGCTAGATGTGTCGATGATAGCCCGATGCATCCCAGATGGAGGAATATATTGATGCTCAAAGAGGTTTCGTGGCTGAAAGATATGAAAGAGGCCGGCGTGTCAAACTTTCCCATGGCTGGTTACCTCTTCATGGCTTATGAAGCTGCCAGACAGCTGCAATCAAAAACTGCACCAGACCATTCAGTTTTGCAATTTCAGGAGATAATCGTTGGAAAGCCCTTCCCCCTTTCATCGTTCAAGGATGACGATCACGCCGTCGAGTTTCATTTCAACACGCAGTATGCAGATGATTTTGAATATTCTTTCGAAATCGTCTCTGAGGGTACCCCAAATTGGATTCGACACTGCGCAGGAAAGTTTCGGTTCTTAGACTCCACCAAAGACAGTGAAAATAAACACAAACTGGAGATCAAAGAGCAGAAGACTTTGATCGAGGATGCCATCGCTTTGGGGCTCCTGCAAGCTGACAAGGTCAAGAATTTTGAGACTTTGATCATCAGTGGTGAGGGAGCAACGGGTTGTTTCCCTAACACCGTTTCCAATTACGAACGACACCCTGTAGACCCAGGCTTGCTGGAAACCATCCTCTCGGTGCCACAAGTCTCTTTCCTGGATCATAGGATACCTCTTATGCACGATTTGAAGCGGATTGCTTCACTCCAATTCGGACCAGGTCTACCATCGATCGACAACAGCAGTTTCGAAATGGGCGTAACCCCTGTCAGTTCAAGCAAGATGACTACCTCCCTTCAGATAATCACCTCAATCTGTACCATCCAGGTGACGGATATGGAATGGGAATCTACGGGTCTCGCTCATCGCAAACCGGGTTTGAGTTCACTTTTTTTCCGTCCAGAGTACGAACTTGACATTACGAGGCTGGCATCCTCCAAGTCAATGTCACTAGGCCTCTGCTTGAAACTTCTTACTCACAAATGGCCTATGGCGGATGTTGGAATTGATATCCCACAAGAAATACATTTGGCTGTCGCCGAGAATCTTGATTTGGTGCAGATTCACAAGCGGCCTAGGTGTCGATCTCTTCAGATTCTCGGCGAGTCTGAGATTGGATCTTCGCAGCAAGTCTCTCAAGTCCACGACTTTGATGCTTCGATCGCACTCCATCTTCTGATGACTTCTTCCTGGACATCAAAGCTTTTAGATCATTTGACTCCCCACGGCCTTGTGTGCGTGAGAATCGCCGATGATCTAGAACGCGCAATGATCTCAGAAGAACTTGAAGTCGTGTGCTCCATTGAAGTTGGAAAGGATGGAAATGACTGGGTACTCTGCAAACGCCGAGAATCGTCCCCTATCGGCCATCAATACTCCGATTTGGTCATAATCTCTGAAAATACATCCCAGTATTCACTCCTGGCCTCCTCATTGAAGGGTTCTACGGCGGTCAACCTAGATGAGGAACTTTCAAAGGCAGCATTCCCAAGCAGGGATCTCGAGAAACCCGACGTCATTATTATCGATAATTTCGAAAAATCAATTTTGGCAACCTGGCCAGGTGACAGTGTTCTTCCATTGCTGCAGTCTACTCTCCGAACGTCAAAGAACCTCTTATGGGTCTCCAGCCGTTCGGGCGCTAACCCTTACGCAGGCTTAGCGGGAGGGCTTCTAAAAACCTTTAAGAACGAGCAGCCGGACATTCGGGTGTCACATTTGACTTTAGAAGATATCTCCAATTTATCTTTGGTACAACATATTATCCGCAAAGAGTATGAAAGACTACGAAATGGAGATTGCGAAACAGAGATTTTGATCAGCAAACTTGGCGCTCAGATCCCACGTTTCCAACCTGACGATGACTTGTCTACCAGTATGGGTCTTCTTCCAGCAAGGGCGGCAACAAATCTTCCTAAAGACTACGCTCATGAGGTCGACCTAATCAAAGCCAGAGAACTCGCACTCGTTTCTCATATGCCTACTTCGCCAGATCAAGCAGAAGGCATGGTACGAGTCGTTGTAGACTCCTCACTTGTCGATATTCGAGATTTGATGCTCATGAACAATGCCGTCGATAATCTTCAGCCGCTACGTGGTTTCGGGCAGTTTTTTGTGGGCAAGATCGCAAGCGACATTGACAATTACGTTCTAGGGTGGCACCTTGGTGCCCATAAATCAGCCGTTACAGTGCCAACTAATCACGTCATGAAGATTTCAAAGCTTCTCGAGCCTGCACTGGCTGTATCCCTATTGGGAGGCTTCATGGTTGGGGTCTGCATTCTGGACTATGAAGCCCGGGTTAGAGAAGGTGACAAAATTAGTGTGAATACTGAGTCTCCTCTACTTCGGTCAGCTCTATTAGAGCTTTTTCAATCTTATGGGGCTATTGTTTCTGATAAGTCAAGCTCGGACTTTGCTATCGAGACTGACTCAAAGAAAGGTATTTTTCTCAACGGCCATATCGTTCACGTCGAAGATATTCTGTTGCGACACGCTCCAATTATACTGCAACGAGCTGTTGCTCATCTCGAAAAATCTTCCATCGCCACATCGCCATCAATAATTGACATTTCTGATATTCAGACTGCCTCAGACAAAGTTTTAAGCCGCCCGCCATTCTCGACAGTCCTCACCCATATAGGAAGCAGACCGCTAAGAGAAAGTGTATTGATGCCTATGCAGAGACCATCAACCCTATTTGATGGGAACTCGACTTATATCATCCTTGGCGGGCTTGGTGGTCTCGGACTCCATGTTTGCTCGTGGATGGCCGCAAACGGTGCTCGACATATCCTTTGCCTCAGCCGTAGCGGTTCATGCTCTGTCGACAGTCAAAGACAGATTGACGACATCAATCGGAGCTACGGTTCTAATACTGTCGCCGCTATTAAGGCTGATGGTTGTGACCGTGAAGCCATGTATAACGCTCTGAGCATTATTCGAAAAGAAACTCCGCTCCGACCTATTCGAGGAGTCATTAACATGGCAATGGTACTTGGGGACGCACCGATGCTTGGTATGACCAGCAAGCAATGGGATCAGGCCGTTCAAGTTAAGATTATTTCCAGCTGGATACTCCACGAGCTAACCACAGAAGACCCACTTGACTTTTTTATCATGTTTTCTTCTATCAGCAGTCTTATTGGCAATCGTGCCCAGGGAAATTACGTTGTAGGAAACACGTTTCAGAATTCGTTGGCAAGCTATCGCCAATCTAAGAACCTTCCAGCTGTCGCCATCGCGTTGGGGGTCATGAGTAAGTACATAAGATATATTTGGAAAATTTATTTGGCTGGGCTAATATAGTTTCTACAGCTGGGGTTGGAGTAATCGAAGGCAAGGACGACATACTACGGACGCTCAGACAAACCGGACTTTCCCAATTGGAAGGACAGCACTTGAATAGCATTATGAAAGCTGCCGTACTCCCATATGTTCAACGGTCTACGTCGCTACTTTCCACGGGCTTTGAAATGTTTGAAAGAACCAACAACCAGATTAAAGCAAAGGACTACCAAACACAACTATTTTGGGCCGAGTATCCAGATTTCGGGTTCCTCTTTTCACACAATCTTGATTTGGCGGGATCTAGCGATGCCGACATCTCGTTACTAGAACAACTTCAAAGCCAGGATGGCCCCACTGCACATGCTACTCTCCTGAAAGCATTCAGTAAATCGCTGGCTTCCATGCTTGGTTATGAAATCGCAGCCATAGATCCAACGTCCGCTCTGGCAGCGTACGGACTGGACTCGCTAAGTGCTGTGACATGCCGATATTGGTTCTTCAAAGGTAAACACTGCTCTATAGATATACTCACGGATTTAATGCTAATCTGCCTTCAGAAACCTCCGTGGATGTTCCGGTTTTCGACATTTTGGGATGCAAATCTCTTAATGCATTAATTACTCGTGTGTTGGGGAAGTTGAGCCCGGATAGCGCCACAGCGGCATCAAATGTTTCCGCGGTTCCATCACCGAAACATCATACAGATTTAACTGTGCGCCCCATCTCACACTCGCAAAGGAGGTTGTGGTTCCTTCAGAACTTTCTCGAAGACAAAACTGTTTATAATCTACTCCTCGTCTGCCATATCTCGGGCACGGTCAATATTGAGCACTTCGCGAAAGCTTGGTCGCTGTTGGTGGAGCGGCATGAAGTGCTGCACTCGAAGATTGAGAATACTGTCGACGGGTTGCAACAAATTCCTATCGCCAATCCTTCGTTTAACCTCACAGTTTTAGAATGGGATGACATCGAAGCCAGTGATAAGGTTGAGTATGTGACAGAACTAGCCAAGAGTCACATCTTCAATCTAGAACAGGGCGAACTTGTGCGAGGATGGCTCCTCAAGTCTCCAGATAATTGGCGGTTCTTCCTATCTTCTCACCATTTGGCATGGGACCGAGCGTCCTCGCAGACTATCTTTGACGAAACCTCGAAAATCTATCAGGCTTTGACATCTGGTATCGAGATACCCTTGGAACCAGTCCCGTATCAATTCATCGACTATACCTTATGGCAAGAGTCATGGCTGGCGGACGACAACGCGATCAAATCCCATGTCGACTACTGGAAGGACAATTTGAAAGATATCCCAGAGTCGGTATCACTTCTTCCTAACGCTCACAGATCCAGCCGGCCATCGGTAAAACAACATAGTGTCGACAAGGTTTTCTTTGCCCTCGACGCCGAGACCACCGCGGAAATCAAAGAGTTTTGTCGAGTCAAGGCAGTCACTCCGTTCATGTTTTTGACATCAGCACTTGCAGCGCTTGTTCACCGCTTGACGGACGACAAGGATGTCGTAATCGGTATCGCTGACGGCGATAGAGGACACTCCGCATTCGACCGTTTGGTAGGGTTTACTGTTAATATGCTCGCTATTCGGTGCAGGTTTTCCGAAGACAACACTTATGATGATGTTTTGGAAAATGTTCGCGACTCGTGCCTAGGAGCCTATGAACACAGAGCTGTTCCTCTGGACTTCTTATTGCAAAAACTGAATATCAAGCGAAATACAAGCCATAATCCAGTTTTCCAGATCGTCGTCAACTACTTGGTGGAGGGGAAGTTCCCTCAGATTGATTATGGGTCTTTCCAATTCACCAATTATGATCATTACAATGCGAAGACGCAATGCGATATGGCCTTAGAGATCGAAGAAACTGAAGCTAACTCTTTAGAGTGTTCTTTCGAATTTGACAGTGGACTATACGATGTCGCTAGCATGGAAGAATTCGCACATGTTTTCAAAGCGATGGTGGCTAATGTCATCGTGGATTCCGCTGCTCTGTTAAAAGATGTTTCATTAGTCTCAGAAGACGACAAGGCTGTCATCCGACAATATCTGCAGCCTGAAGTCAGCATCGACTGTCTGTCCCTACCACTCTTCCCTACACAAATCAAAGAGACTGTCCGGAAGTATGGCAACAAAACAGCGATCGTCGATGAACGCCAGAGCCTCACATTTGACGAACTGAACAATCGGGCAAATCAAATCGCAAATTACTTGGTCAAAGAGGATATTAAACCTGGTGATTGTGTAGGAATCTGTACTGAGCAGAGCGCCGAGATGGTTGTCGGAATCCTCGGAATCGTCAAAGCGGGTGCAACATACACACCCATTGATCCCGATTACCCCGAGGATCGTATAAGCTCAATGATCGAGGATACGAAGCTTACTAAGGTCCTCGTGGACCGTAAAATCGAGCGCAGGGTCCAGAATCTCTTGTCTTGCGGCCTCAAGGCTTCCAATATTCTCGAAATATCAAGCTTCATGCATGAGGACACTTCGGAGCCAATACTTTCCAGGTCGGTAAAGAATAATGACTATATCTGCTGCATCTTCACAAGTGGCTCCACCGGTCGGCCTAAGGGTGTGAAGATTCGTCATGGAAGCTTGAGATACTGGATTCCCGGGTTCTTTGGGAAGATGGACATCGGAAGCGACGATGTTATACTTTTGGCGTCCGCAATGGTTTTTGATATGTCGATTCCTGCTATCTTTGGTATGCTTTTGCTTGGGTCGACGACTGTTGTAGCGACTCGAGAAGGTGAGAACTAAACCCCAATTCTTTATTTTACTTATTTATTTTACAAGCTGACTTTTTTTTCAGTTCGATATTCGCCCCCCTTGATGGTCGACTTTTTAGTAGACCATCAAATCAGCTCTTGTATTTTTACACCAACACAACTCAAAGCAATGCTCTCAGCATCAAATGCTGGACGGCTACGGTCCTGGTCCTCCCTGAGGAGCCTTGTTATCGGGGGTGAAGAAGTTACTAGCCATTTGCTTGCGTCTCTGACCGGCCTGGACCTTCCATTAGCTCGGATCTACAACGGATATGGGCCAACAGAAGCAACCGTTTGCAATTCTCTCATTGAGTAAGTCATCTTCCGAATAAATTTGAAAGACGCAGCACGCTAACATGATAGTAGACTTAACTCTACCGATATTACAAGGACTAGAATGCCTATTGGTGGCCCACTTCAACCATCCAGGTTTTACATTCTGGATGGCAATCTACGTGAAGCTCCCATCGGGTTCCCAGGTGAACTTTACATTGGAGGACTCACAGTCAATGACGGCTATCTCAATCGACCTGACATAACCGCTGCAGCATTTTCCCAAGATCCATTCTGTACGGAGGCCGAAATTAAAGCGGGTTGGGGCAGATTATACAAGACTGGGGATTCTTTGCGCTTGATGTCAAACGGCAAGCTTGAATTCCTGGGTCGAATCGGTAGCGACAGGCAAGTAAAAATCCGTGGTATGCGTACTGAACTTGGAGAGATCGAAAACGCCATTTGGGAAATCATTAGAAACGAAGTGGATGAAAGAGTATCTTTCAAATTTTCTCAAGTAGCTGTGGTCTATTATCGGGAGAGCGATCAGCTAGTGGCATATATGACATCCACAACACCTTCCACAGGAATCAGCAGCGAGATTGTATCTTTCTTTCGGCTTGGTTTGAGGGCGCGACTCCCCGTATATATGATACCCAGTGTTTTCCAACTTTTGGAAAAGATGCCTCTCTCGACCTCAGAAAAGACTGATTACAAAGCACTTGCTGCCATGGACCCTCCTCAGCAAACACCCATTGGAGAAGAAGAAATGGAATCCACGGAACCAGCACTACCACCTGTACAAAAGATTATCTCCGATGTTTGGAAACACACTTTGTCCCTCAAGCGATCCGTACAACCTACGGACAATTTTTTCGAAATGGGTGGTCATTCCTTGGTCCTGATTTCCGTTCAAAAGGGTATCGAAGCGAAGTTGGGAGTTACCATATCGCTTGGTGATATGTTTGCACAACCAACTATGGCAGGCATGGAAGAATTGGTACTGGCGCATCCTAACTACAAGGGAGACTTTGAGCTTATCAGCTCTCCTTCGAAACGTCTGGTGAGTATTTTCCAAAAGTCTATCGGTTTCGTATCAGGTACTAATACTAGACAGGATCATATTGATTGGGAAGCGGAAGCATCTCTGCCAAACGACATTGACTGGCAAGGCTTTAAGGCCAGCCCATCCAACACAGCGATTGTCGCCCTTACTGGAGCTTGCAGCATGGCAGGCGTCCACTTTCTGCACCATCTCCTACTTAACACGGATTGTAAAGTTTTCTGCATCGCAGTACCAGGGCAAAACGACGCCTCTGCCCTACAAAACGTTATACTTGCCCTTGAGAAGTGGAAATTGTACGACAGCTTACCCTCGGAAGCTTTCCAAAGGGTTTCCGTGTATTCTGGAAGCTGTGCGGACAAGACTTTAGGTCTTGATTCAACCAAGATCGCCACTCTAGCCAAGTTGATTGACACGATTTATCACGTCGATTCCGAAGTTAGTCTGTTGAAGAACTACCAGGACATTCGCGCTGCAAATCTTGGATCCGTGCACTTCTTGATCAAGCTTGCCAAGAGTGACAAAACGAAAAGCATACATTACCTTTCAACCTGGGGTGTTCCTCACCTTCAAAGCTGGAACACAACCCAGATTGAAGGGGAAACACGCAAAGATGAGCGAGACATGAGCAACATGGCTCCTGGTGCCGATAGCACCCTCGGTTATCTGAAGTGTAGATGGGCTTGCGAAGCTGTCCTTTTGAAGGCGGCTGAACATGGAATCCCTGTCACAATATATCGATCTTGCATGTGCGCCGGATCTAGGGCGACCGGCCAGCCTGTTGGCCGAACTGATATCAACCGTCGCATATTGGAAGCCAGTTTCCAAGTAGGCATGGTGCCCAATTTCTCGAGCCATAACGGAGGTGGTATGTCGTGGGTGTCGGTGGACTTTTTGGTACAGAGCATTTATCTACTTTCTCAGCTCCCTACAAACCCCACGCCGACCGCCGCGAAGGTTTACCATGTTATCAGTGGGCAACACAACCTTTACACTGACCTGCCAAAGGTACTCCAAACATCATATGCGGGCAACCCCATGAAGTCTGTAGATCCGGAACAATGGTTTTCTGCCCTGAGAGCTCAGAACGATACGGAGATGACTATGATGGCAGAGGTCCTAGCACGCTGGCATACGGCCGGTTGGATACCTTTCGGATTAGAGGCTCGGGAAACCTTGGAGATATTGAAGAAGAACGGACTGACACCACCCGTGTTTGAGTTGTCTTTTGTTAAAAATATGATTGTTGGTACGCCCGGATTCTCTTAGTCGGGACATCCATTCTGCCTGTACACACATGTATTTGTTTTTGTTGTCTTTTGGGAGTGTGAGTTTTTGAGTTAAATTTTACTTCAAATGTGTATATTCTTGTTTATAGACCACATTGCGAGATCTTAGACATCTCTTTAGCTACTGTTAGCGTTAATTGGAAAATATTATCATTAGAACATTCATGAATTCATTTGAATCAATTTCCGTAGCCTTGAGGGGTTTCGGTTTCGGGCTGCAACACCCCGTAAGGTCTTAGTTGGTCCTCGCCACGGTAAGGCGCTTGCACATCCTTTGCTGCAACAGGGGCCTTGTTTACTGGACTCTGCAGGTCTGTAGCGAATGCCCCATTAAACGTTCCATCCTTGGACGGAAGTGCGACCAAGTATGTGGGTGTTCTACTATGAAGCGATGCGTACTTCCAAACTCCCTGCATGCATCAGACGGGTGCTATTGTAACGCCCGCTATAAATTTCAAACACCGCTATAAACTCCAAGCAATTGATTACCCCATAATACCACTACCGACGGTATTTCGAATCTTATAAATCCTTTAAAGTCCCATATTATTAATTTTTCCACTTGAGCTCGCGAGAAATTCGATACCGCATTTGATAACCTCCCGCGGCTGGTACCGTATCTGAACGAAACTACAGACTTTACACAGCACGAGCACTTCAAGCAACACAAGAAACTTTTGGCTATAAGCACAAGCTGGCCTTGTAAACCAAACTCTTTCTACAGCATTAGGCTATATAGCCTTCCTCACAAAACAAAATGAATGTAAGCTTGACCCAATACAACTAGGAATTTGCCATAGCTTCTGTAGGGTTACAGGTCTTCCAGTTCTGACAAGTGATGTTTTTAGACCCCAAATAGCAATCAAGCTTTCTTCGATGAAATCACTTCCATTCACGCATACAACGATGATATAAGCAATACTGTAACAGAAATTGATAAGCTACATGAGTTCTCATTATCAACGGTCGATGAGAATGAACGAGTGGAAATCGAAAGAATGGCCAATGCTCTAGTCGCCGAGATGTCGAAGATGAATTCCATGATGACAAAGAGGATTCAAGGTCTAGCGAGACGAACAGATGAAACTTCAGACAACGCAAAACACGTCCAGCTTGTAGAGAAAAACTTCAAACAGCTGTTGCGCCGATATCAAGAATCAGAAGTACAATATATCAAAAAGTCGAGACAGCAAATGACCAGACAGATTAGAATTGCAAATCCGAACGTGACAGAAGAAGAGATTAAAGAGCTCGTGGAAAACGGAGATCCAGACATCCAGATATTTAGTGCTAGCGTAAGTGTGTTCTGGTTATCAGAAGTTTAGGGTCAAGCTAACGAGCAAATTATCGATAGACGATGTCTTCGAGTGCACGGCAAGGTAGATCTGCTCTGACCGAAGTTCACAAACGCCACCAAGAAATCCAAAGAATCGAGAGAACCATGGTGGAGCTGGCCGAGCTGTTCACCCAGTTGAATGGGCTAGTTTACAAGCAAGATGAGATTCTCCAACAGGTAGAAATACAGACCTTTGATATTGAAAAGAATGTGGGCGAAGCTTCCGTTGGACTGGAAAAAGCAATCGAGTCTCGCCGCGGTTCTCGGAAGAAGAAGTGGTGGTGCTTGGCTATTTTGGGTGAGAAATGGTACCCTTCGAACTTTGAGACAACTGAAAACTTATGAACTGACCGTCTGCTTTATAGTCGTTATTATCTTAGGCATACTACTTGCTACTCTATTCACACTAAAACCCTGGGAGCATAAATAAAAGCTTTCTATAATATCGATAATATGTGTCATCCAATTATGGATCTGAAGCCCCAGTTCGCCAAATTTTGGCGGTAATAATAAGGAGTATGGAATTTAGATTTTGGAAATATTAATGCCAAAGTGCTAGTACCCGTTGCCAACATAAGGATTACTTATCCTCTACGACTCTCAAATTGTAGTTTCATCTTAGGTCTAATTTTGACTAGAATAATATTGAAACTTGAATCAGAGATCAATCTCGAGATAGCAGATATATTCTAATAATATGTTGTTAATCTGTGCAAACTCGTCGTATTTATGAACTCTAACAGAACTGCGGGCAAGTTCAACCAGCAAACCAATGGGAACGGTGACCCTCACAGACGGCTGTCTGTGGGGATCACCGTACTCTTCGGCAGCTCGTCAACCCACGCCTCAGAAAATTGATGTCGGGGTATCCAACCAGCGAACAGATGAATTTCAAAACGGTGACCACCACAGAAACCTAAAAGGCTGTCTGTGGGGATCACCGTATTCTTCTGCCGCTCGTTAATACTTGGCGCCTGATAAGTTGATATGCCTAGCCAGTACACAGAGGCATACGGTGGCCACCACAGAATAGATAATAAGTATATATTGGAAAGATATACCTCTACTCCTGTGGGGACCACCGTATGCTTCGGCAGCTCGCTAGCAATCTCGGTACTTAAAAACCAATCAACATCACCTTTTGCTCAATACCAAAGAGACCTGAAAAGAATGACAATTTGTGAATGAGATAATACTCCATCGTTCTGTATAAATATCTGGCGAGTATGAATATAATGATGAGCAAATGGCTTGTGAGAGGCTTCAGAGAGGCTATAACTATAGGAAGAGTAGTGTAATTGTAGGGTGAATTGGATAGTCTGAGACTCTGGACAGACGGTCCATGCGGTATTTATATTTTTCAGAACACCTTCATCGCATTTTTTGCGCATATACAAGGCATATCCGATTCATAATTCCTCTACTAGCCGGTCCCATAACCCCTCGTGAAATGCTCCGCCTAGTTCCACAAACTCTCATGTCAATCTTATCACAAATGCGCCAGAAGATGCTATAGCACTAGCTAGTATGTTCTCTGCTATGATCATTCTTACGAGGAGTTGCTAGTCTCACAAGCCAATCGAAAAATTTCGATTATAAACGAGTTAACACCGAAAGGAATAGAAACGGGTCCATTTACGAAACACCGGACCCAAAAGAATTTTCTCAGAAAAACTTGTTCATATCACGAGCATGAGTTCCGAAAATCGATTGGCAACGATTGGTCCAAGAAGGAGATGAGCTCCTGACTAGTGCTGGTGTCATTAGACGCATGTCGATGCGCGATGTCAGGCAACCTGCTTCCAGGCCCGCATGTTTCAGAGGCTTTCCCGGTTGGATATTCCGGCCGCGCTAGTTTCTTATGCATCTATGGCCAGTTTTGTGCTACGTTTACGTTTACGGGGCTTATGCTAAAATTTTGCTATGGCAAATGCAATGCCACTTGATACCGACACGTGGAGGATCTGGCGATATCTAGCGTTGCCTAGATGGTTCCTCGACCCTTGTTGGACAGATGGAGACCCTAGGATCTAATGAATTTGGCGAGTAGAAAAGCGGCAAATAATTGCTACAATTTTGATTCTGCAATGGCAAAGTTACTTGGAAACACTAACGAGACCTTTCGGCGGCCTGTCTTTACTCTAATCGGCTATTTCGGCCGCCACGGCACGAAGTTCGGCTAGATAATAATTAGGTTTCTGAAAGCATTCGATTCCCGTTCTGGGTGAGAAATCCGGGTTCCGGATCTGTTCGCCAATCTCCTCGCCAATAACGTTCGTCCGCGATGCAATCTCGCCCCCTATTGTTGAGGTGCAGGCTGCAGGCTGCAGGCTGTCGGAACTGTGGTTTTTTTCGCGTTGCGTTTTTGGTTCTAGGATCTTGCAGGCCTGCCACAGGAGATGTCGGGGAGTGACTCACGAGAGCTGCATAATCTCCTCATTTTGCCAACGGAAGCGTTCGAAGCGGTGCGATTGAGGGGGAGAAACTCGATGAAGGAGGCGCATTGGCTAGATCCTCTGCTAGTTCCGAAAGCAAGGCAAACTCGACTTGGGAGATCGAAACAAGCGGTTGGTCTTTCAAGAGACGATTCGCGACCCTGAACCGCCGCCTTGCGAACGCAGGATTTTTGCGTTGTCCATACAAAATTACCACAAGCAACACTCTCGCCAGGGTCGTCGCATGTCGGCAAACGTTAATCCGTTCCGCCGGAGCTTTGATAGCGGTTCGGATTCCGGTGCTGAATTGACCTGCATTAGTTGTGCCCTCGTATATTTTTAGGATCGAGGTGTAGACCCGGTTTTAGCCACGTCCAGGCTTGACGAGGTGCGAGACCGAGCCACCAGTCGTCCGCTGCAAGGACCAGGCTGCGGAGGCTTGTCGTCCACTACTGCACCTCTGCACAGACGCAGCGTGCAGTACGTTGCATTTATCTCGCCGATGGATATTTGAATAGATGTGTTTTAATTCGTGATGCGTGCTGACCTGGGGAGTTCGCAATTCTATCTCACCGAGCAGCTCGTTTCAAAGGCGTTTGAAGTGCTATCCCATAGCCCCACCGGATACCCCTCTGTAATGCAATGCAGGCTAGACTCATAAGCTGCCCCTCACTTGTGCAAGTGAGGGGCTAGAAATGAGGGGTAGAGTGCATCTCATTTAGCCCTCTTACGTGGTACGTCGGCAGCTTTCGTATTGGCTGGTGTCGACTGCGTCCGCCCACGCCTGAGGCCGTCTAGCCCCCCTCAAAATATTTACCTCAATCCGATTTGGTAATATTGTAGCCGCAGACGCCTCCTCACTCAGTTACCAGCCAATCAAAACTGTATTTACAGAACATTATTTTGACTCATATATCAATTGACCTATAGATCGACATGGCAAGCGATGTCTTTATTTACGCGTAAATACGCCTGCGGGATAAAGATATACGGACAAACAATCATCCTTTGTAAACTACCAATAAAGACGCTAGTTCTACCTGCGGCCTACGCAATCTATGCGGAAGAGAGCTCTCATTCTATATGCAGCAGGCTAGGATAATCTAGTACAATTGTGGATACTTGATTTTCAAAAAAAAAATCCGGATATTCTTGATATATTGTAGGCCGCTGAATCAATAGCAAAGATTACATCTGGCGGGTAATCAAAGATTTAGCTTGGTTAATTGAGCCGAGGCGGATGGATAACACGGAAACATTAGAATTCGGACTGCTTCGTTTCTCATGAGGCTGAGATTGTGAAGTCACGCTGCTGCATGTTGCTTAGGCGGCCTGCATTGCAGTTACATAGTTAAATTAAATTGATGTGACTCAGAATTGTACACTGGCAAAGGTCTTATGGAAATCTTTCCGGCAGATTTCTGGGACTTTCAATCATTCCGTGCACTGGGCCAGAATACGGCAAAAACTGAATCCCAGAGTTTTCCAACAAGGAAAAAACCTGGATCACAATAGTAACGGATTGGAAAATATGATATGAATCTACATGTGCGTTTGGAAAACAAAACAAAAGAAAAAATGCGACCTTCTATCAATCCTTCATCTATAAGCCTCTCCATTATAGCCAATCAACTTTTGACCATTGATACCACCCCCCACCCCCCCGTTTCTCAACCAAGGCATCGTATATTCCCGTTTCTTTTCTTCCTTTACTGCCTGTGTCATCATTCTCGCCATAACGGTTTGTAAATCCATAATCCCATGGCTTCCTGCACCGTTTCCACCAAGAAACCCGTCAAATCTACTAGGATCGAGATTCATACTCATATCATCCAATCCAGCCATTCTTCTGTTTCTATAGCGATCATCCTTCCCGTTGAACCTGCCAATCTCGGGACCGAAATCTCCTTTGTGCGTTTGGGGAAAACCGAAATCATCGACCGAGTGAAATGTATTGCTTCTGTTGAGACCGTGACCGCCTCTGCCGTTCATACCGATGTGATGGGACCCGCCCCCCATATTTGAACTCCTCAGCGGGAAAGCGTGATGATCTTGGTGCGGTCCGAAAAAGTAGTCTGATGGTGCCGGCGAGCCCCTTCGCGATGGAATTGGCGTGTGAGAAGGTGTCAAGCGGTCGGCTTGGCCGACCATGCCCATATTTCCGTGCTTGGGAGGGTTTGTTAACACGCGTAGTTGGATCACGACGTGGTCGTGACCGTGGGTTTCTTTTCCATTCGTGATTTGTGACTGAGGAATGTTGTGATCTTGCGGCACGATCGGGTTTTGCGAAGTAGCGGATTGGGTGGAGTCAACGGTGACCGGGGAACTTTCTATAATCTTCTGTAAGACCTGTGGGTTTAGGGTGATAAAAATGCTGTTGTCGACCATTTGGTCTTCGTAAATACCGAGGCCGTCGCCTTCCATGCCGATGCCCGGGAGTAAGGGACGCGGAAGCTCTGCGAGAATGACGGCCTCGCGTGCCTTCTTACGTTTCTGGAACTCATTGTACTCGAGTTCGAGATAATCGCAAAGACGGCGAGAGAGGTGCCACTGGCGTTCGCCGTATTGAGCAAAGGTGATGTTGTGGGAGTTGGAACGGTATCGTTTGAAGAGTGTATCGAAAGATGAGAGGACGGGAAAAGTAAAGTCTTGCATCATCTGTGTATGAGCTAAGAGATCACCGACCCTTAGGAAGCGAAGGGATTCCTCGACATTGTCAAGGGTGTGCTTGATGTGCTTGCGGTAGCCACTGTAGGAGTTTTCTATGTGTTCACGGGTGGGGTTCTGGCCGTTATCGAGGCATTCGAGAACGAGAGAGACTTCGACAAAGGATTCCAGAAGCGTGAGAAAGGCGGAGATGTCGCGGGATCCGAGGTCTTCATCGTTGTATTGAGGGGCCGGACGATGTTGATCGCGTTGCTGGCTGAACTCGTGGCGAAATGGGTATCCGGCGACGAAGGCTTCCGAGAGTGAGGCACGAACATTGTAGGTTTGGCCATTTTTGAGGCGACGGAAGAGGGTGAATACTACAATCCGAAGGGCTTCGCTGCCCCCGAAGCGGGTTGGCGAGAGGAGGCGGGCTTCGTCGGGGTGCGGCTCTGGCGGACTAGCCCAGACGACCAGATCTCGACAAGGAGCAAGGTCGAATATAAGCGTGGATAGGCCGTTGGTGCGAGAATGGCGTTCTCCGCGGGCCTCGAGATTTTGGTAACCTCGACGGAGACGAGGGAAATTACGTTGAAGGTCGGAAAGGGTGCACGCGCCAATAAGTTCATCGTTCCAAACAAGGGTGACGGACTGTTGGCTCCCATGGAAATGCTTGGAGTTAATGTTCCCCATGTTTGCGAGGGTTGCCTGAAAGAAATATGGACGTTTGAATTGAACAAATGATTATCTTATGGAACAATTGGTGTAGATCTAAAGACGGTAATTGATAGAGAACAGATACTCAATAGTAGAACGAAGATTGGGATTTTCTGCTGTTTCAAGAATGGACCAGTGCAAGTAGGAGAGGTTAACGGACGAGTTAAATTTTCCGGATACTCTTTTCCCGCGAACCTTCGCTTTCTTATAGACCACAACAAGCTATCCGTCGATGCTACGATGACCATTCCTAGACCGGCCAGTAACTTAAATTGAACGGTGACACGGGAAAACTCAGTGTTTGCTCTACGAAGTCGCCGTCTTGGAAGCCGATACAAGATAACTCCAAAGATGCAGGAAGTACGGTAAAGGTGAGGTATGAGGTGCGGCGCCATGTCGAGAGCATTTGATAACCGCTTGGCCATTGCTATGCATAGCTATGGGAAACTCTCAACTGATTGATTTTGGCTTGTGTAACAACCGCCAGCTGTCAGAAAATACCTCTAACCGGTTAATGTTATTTGGCAACTTGAGCCGCTCTTCAGAAACCGGATACTTACGCAAATACTGAAGAATTTGAGAGGTCCATGCATGTTATACAGCAGAAAACTTCTAGAAGGACTGCCAGAAAAGGTCGTGGCCCACCAGAACCTAGTTTTCGTGAACTTGTGTTGTTGGTTACGGTTCATAGGTCTAACTATGCCCTAGCCAATCGTATGCTCTAAATACAATGTTAAAATTAGAAGGAAACTCGATATGAACCGGCTAGAGATACAGGAAGATCATTCTATTACGAATGAGTACCATATGGCCGTATACATACATAGTAAGACCGGATCAGTCCAATCGAATGCAGTTTCTGTTACGTCTTTGTATGAATACAGACCTGGCTTTTCACGTTTGTGTTGTCCCATACAAAAGTGCAACAAGGCAACCCAACAAAGAGCTAGAAACACCATGTTTTAGATCTCGTGATGTAAATTAACACTTCTTCGCAGAACTAATACTTTTAACTAGGTTGCAACTTATTCGCACTGAAGAACAAAAAACCAGGAATACCACCACCTCTAAGGGCCGCATTTTTTTGCTTCAAATAAGGAGCCGTAAAATAACTAGCTGCAAGTTTTTATCGTGTTGACGCTTTGGGGAACGTAAGCTAACTTGAGACGTAGCTTTGACGGGAAGCTGCATACTGATCCGACGCTCCCAGGGTATTTGATTGCCTCAACAGTGAGACCATCGCAGAGAACCTTCTGGTTTTTCACCTCCCCTCCCATCATCACATCATCATCAAGCAGTGGTATCACCAATACAATCTAAACCCCGTCGCGTGGTCGCTTTCCAGCGATCAGGCAGATCGAACCTGATCAGCCACCTGACATATCGCTTTAGGATAATCTGCTCTTCGTGGCCGTTGCATCCCATCCGAACCCCTCCTATCCACCTCCGAGTATCTGTTGGCTAGCTCGGACTTCACAGATTCGACATCATGCCTGTTCCTAAGAGACGACACCAGAAGGATCCGTCTTCTGAGCAGAGCCCAGGCACCGGAGAGTCCTCACCATCCCCCAAGCGTCAGAATCGGAGCTCGAGTATCCCAGCTCCTACAAATCCTGTTGGACATTCACCGGAAGTACATCGCGCAACTCGACGTGTGCGGTGGTTGCTTCCACCCGAAGTCACACAACCGGTGCCAGCAAATGTCCAAGTAACCCAAGAGACGTCATCTAACATGGACCGACAACGAGAACGAGATGATGGATCAAGACGCCATGCCAGACAAAGACATCCTGTTTTGACTAGCAATCAAGAACTGGACGATACACCAGAGCTGAGTACCACAGCTTTTAGGGCTAGTACTATGCGCCAGCGCCGGCCTATGCAGCCTCCCACTCTTGTATCAGCAGAGGATATTGAAGAAGCCTTTCGCAGAAGAAGCCTAGACCTTGAATCTCGATCCGATACCACGAGTTCGGCCGATCCGTCTGAGGCTGTTGATGGTCTTTCCCTTGAAGAAACAGAAGCTGCTTGGGGCGGATTATCGGCCAATGAGATGAGAAGGCAAATAAGCATGCTACATGCCCTTGAAAGACATAGACATGAGATAGACTCGCCGGCAGTTCCGTCTCTACCGCTCGCCAGTATAAGCCCCGCTGGTACAAGAGCCACTGCACCTAGAGTTGCGACTCCAAACCCTTATGCTGCAAATCGATTCTTGAATTCAGAGGCAGCGCGGGCCCCAACGACTTCTCCGAGGCGCCCGCAGCCTATTATCAATGAACAGCCTCCACAATTGCCCACCCACCCTCCGCGTACCGATCTGCCGCGTGCAACTTCACAGTTGCAAAGTCGCGGTCACCGCCATTCTCTTAACTCACCTCAATTCATTGGTTCAAGAACTTCTCGTGACCACACCACACTTACAAGCGGATATCTGGACTCTGGAAGAGTGGGCATGAACTCCCGCCTAGCTCAGTCAAACCAAGAAGAGCGATTGTCTCGAACAGAGTGCCATCGATATGCTCCCCCACGAGGTCCAAGCGACCCCTCAAACGCCGACCGCCGCCGCGCAGCTGAATTGATGCAAGGGACGACTCGTGAACTCGTATGTAGTCTGCCAAATATTCCGCATTGAATGTTGCAATACTAATGAAGATCTTGTAGAGCTCTCGTAGTTCGAGCGTCGTCGAACTTGCCCAAAGGCTGGTTGCATCGCAAGGTATTGAGCGTCCACATTCTGAACCGCCATCTCGAGTTGTCGGTCGTTCTTCACAATCGGTTACTAGATCAAGGAGCCTCACCCATAAAGGCAAAGGCTCTGCTCCCAACAACCGCTCTTCCTTAGAGGATCGATCAATTCGAACCCGTGATCGACCTTCGGAAGGACGTATACCATCTCTCTCACAACAAACTCATAGACAGATCGTCGACCGTAGCTTCCGGTACTCTACAACTAGGGATTGTTATGAGGCCAACATTCCGAGTGCGCATTGGATGCATAATCCAAATACGCGCCCATTGTCTACTACCGATCCACATTTTAAGAATTACCCCTCCAATCCTGACGCAACCCCCTTCCTGCACCACAGTAGGCTCATGCCTTCTCAAGCAGAGACTCCGGAAATCCGCCCGGACGAGACTCCTGAAGATATGAGACAACATGAGAAGGAAAAGAAAGAAATCGCCAAACAGCAAGATTGGGAGAAGAGGAAGGATGCTCGGCTGGATCGCGACTGGCATCTAAAGTATAGCGGGCGTTCTCAAAGCGTGTACGAAGCAGCCCTGGCCGGAGTCTACGGTGACGAGGGTTCGGATGAAGAGTTCATGTCTACGAGAGAATACATGGCCAACCTCCGGACCCGAGGAGGTAGCAATGTTGGAAAAACGAGGAGGAGGAGGAAGAAGACGGCCAAGGATGAGGGTGAGATAGATCCTGCCCTCAAAGAGGAAGATCCTGGGGAAGGTCCCGAGACCGACCAGGAAGAAGATTAATCATCTCATTATCTTACGTTTCGATACTATATCGCTATCAAATCACCCTTATCCCCCTTGTATGTTGCCTTATCGACACAACATTCCTCTCTTATTACTGTATGCACATGAGCTGTACTACCCTGCTTTTTACTTTACCCCAATGCACTTTTTTCTCACTTTACCGTGGAAAGCTTCTGATTTCAAATATGCATGAGGTATCCCATGTAAATAGGCCGCCTCTCTTAACTATCTTACAACGAGAGCGTATGAAATGACAATAGGAAACATAAAAAAATCCGTTGAGTTGGGAACGGCCGTATATGGGTCTGTACAGAAGACCCTGTGATAATTCTAGATAGGGCAGGGTATAAATTGGTACGACTTGGAAACATCGCACGTCCGGAGTTTCCTCCGAGGATTGCATATATAAATGGGAGTAGGTCATGCACGCAACCTGTTTTTAATTTTCTCTCCCTTTTTTTGGGGAGGGGTTTTGGCAACTTTCTCGTCTTTTATTCTAGCTTCGGTTGCGTTATTTGGACCAAGCCTCAGCGGTACTAATGAGGACAGGATCAAGGACGGCTCTATTGGCTTTGAACTGGGCCCCCTGAAATGTGACAATCTTGCCTAGGAGATCGGCGTATTTCTATTTTTTTGGGATTGATAATTAGCGGGCCAGAACTGGATATCCCGCTCGATCGAAGCAGGAAGGAGGAAATGAATTCATAAAAACGTACATCATACTCATTCTTGAAATCCCGAATCAGACCCGCAATCTTGGCCGGTAGATCAACGTTAGTAGTCCTGGGCCTCTTGATGGAAGACTTGGCTGCTAGGACTAAGTGAAGATCTTTGGCGTCGTTGGTGAAGGATGTGAAGGCGACGCTGATGCCGACGACCGCGGTATCAGTCGGTGCGGTTTTCCCCACGAGGGCTCTATTGGCATCTCTGATCTGTTTGATCAGGGCTTCGTAGTCGTTCAAGGTATCCTATGGGTTCCGGAGGAGGTTAAAATTATCAATTCTTTTGGAACCGTAGAATCTAGCCTTCCAACTGGAACGTTTCACAGAAGAGAAACAGCTCCTTGGGAGAATATTTTATCCCACGTACATAAAGAATACCCTTGCCGACGAACCACTGCGGGAAACTTTCATTGACTAATCCGTCTGCGACGATCTTGATGGCTGTAGCGCTAGCTTCGAGGCCTTTGATGGTGTTTACGGTCAGTTGGGATTGGAGGTTTCCGAAAAATGGAGTACCGAATGGGACAGCGAATGCTGGCACTGCGAGAATGGCCCCAACGGCGAGGGATGTTTTGAAGAAACGCATATTGGAAATTTGCAGTCGTACAATCGTGTCTCCCTAGAGGTAACGAAATGAATGATACCAGTAGAGGAAATCAAAAAAAAAAAGAAGTTAAGTGAAGAATGGACCTAGATCTTTAGGTTCGGATCGGAATGAAAGGAGCGACTCAGGATGGGCAATCTTCGCAGTGGGTCAATAATATATAGCGCCACCGGAGACTGCTAACGGAGGGGCATACGCCCACCTTTTATAAATACGATAAGGAAGGGGGAGTCAAGTTGAAAAACCCAACTGGCAGATTTCGACGGCTCCGCCTGCCGTCCGCTTTATAAATAAGCTACAACCGTGAGAAACCCAAGCGCACGCTACACCGGCCATATAGTCCGTCTCATATTCAAGTTGCCAATTCGAAAAAAACTACAAAGGCACGCCGTTGAAGAATCTGCTAAATAGCATTCCCATCTCGTGCAATCAGATGTCTAGGTCTCAACCGGTACCAATGCGGCTTGTTCGGGTCGAGAATCAAATATTATCGCGACGGTCCAATTGGATCCAAATGCACGAAGTATTTCGCATCGAGTTGTAGCGCCTGCGACTGGGCCTTCTGTTTTCTGCGGTAGGGTTTGTGACAACACAAATGTTGCAACAGGCCGGGAAAGCGGCCGGGAAAGTCGTCGCTGGGGTCACCCGCCAAGCGGGAAGCTCGCTGGCTTGGCGCCCGAGTCAACTCAAGTCGACTTGGTTCGATGGCTGGCCAGTCGGACCAAGCCTCTGCTGCTGAAGCTTAGATTCTTGTCTTTTATCGGATTCGATAGCCGGGTATAGGTACGGGCTGCGCGTTCGCAATCGCCCCTTCTCCCATTTTTGCATGCTGAATTTATCAGGATACGTACGCATGCTGCAGGCGGGTTTCCCAGCCTAGTTCTGACGTGACCAGGATTTCCCGACCGAATGTCCGCCTTCGACACCAGCGCATCCTCGCTCCCGACGGAAATCTGGCTTTCGATCTTTGAGCATATCAGCCGGCGAGATCTCAAGGCCGTTTCCGCATGTTCGAAACGAAATAGAGAACTGCTCGTGCAGGTGCTGTTCAGCAGAGCCAGGTTGACCGAAAAGTCACTTGCAGCGTTTGATGATGGCGCCTTGGCGTGCCTCAGAGAATGCGTCCGGTACGGAAGCCAAGTGGACAGCTTGGACTACACCCGCCGTGGATTTGGAATAATCGGGGCCGTAAAAGCTAACAAAGGGAGTAAAACTTGAGTTTCAGGCATGTAACTTTTGGAAATATGCGAATCCATGACGCCTACGAAGCCATTCGCTTATCCCGGCTTTACAGCAACTCGCTGTCTCTGTTCCCAAATATAACGAGTATCGGTATACCCTTCATCTCCCCTTACTACGACTACATATTCGAGCCAGTTCTCCTATTCGGATTCTTTAACATTTTATATTCCGAATGTCCGGCAATTCACCAAAACCTGAAAACTATAGATATCGACTGCGAGTACAAAATCCCCGCAGCAGGCTCTAGGAATCGGAGAATGGATTTAGTGGACATTGGTGGGATCGTGGAAGACGGGACGAGTCTGATACTCACGGAAAGAGACGTCTTGTTCAACACTACACCCGAGTATCCGCCCAATCTGGAGGAAATCGCCTTTAGGACGAAAGACTTTTACCTGCAGCCGCTGGAGTTCGGGGACAAATCTCTGCCGTGCGGATTCGTGCATCACTATGCTGGGACACTCAAGAAGTTGAAGATCGTAGCGGATTTGGATAGCCGATATGCGATCCGGACATTTGGGGGAAGCAGACGGGATTCTGACCTCTTGCCAGTTTATCAGTGCCTCGAGGAGTTGGAGCTCATGGTGCCGTACGATGTTGGTCAAGGAACATACCTGGATATTGCCACGATGTTTCCGAATGTTAAGGTGTTAAAAGTGGATGGGAGGGCGGGGGAGACCGCCTATAGAGTTCCCGAAGAGGTGGTGTATACAGTGTTGAGGCGTTTGAAGAAGTTGAAGAGGGTGACGCTTCCGTGCCCGAAGTTTTTGGTGTTTAGTGAGGATATGGATAATTCGATGGAGCAGTGGGTAGATAAAATACAAATGGCCGATTCCGTAAGAAGGTTAGTGAACAGTGGGTTGGACAGGTTGGAACGGGTAGAGTTTTGGTCAAAACGGATATCGATCTCTAAACTACCGTGTTCTGTTATTTCTATTACTTGCGAGATTTTGCGGTTGCGACATAAGAACGAATTTATAGTAGGGGATGTGGTTGATATCACGAGCGTGTACTTTGAGTCGCTTGAACGACCAGCGGAAGATGAGGAAAGAGTGAAGGAGAGCTCGAGGACTAGCCGTTTCTCACAGGTCAAAGGTTTCATCAAAAAAGCGTTATCAAGAGCGTGATGTCGTATCTAAGAATATGAACACAGCCTAGGCCTTCTATTTGGAGTTCCGGCGTTGGCTTGTTGGTAAAACGCTAAGCTTTGGTCTTACCTTTCTGTGGAGCAGTTTACTACGAGAATTGACCTTGGTAAACAACGAGATTGCTTCTCGTAGGCTCAATGTCGTGTTGACTGTGTGGTATTTTGGAACCAAAGAAGCATTTCCGGCTGTGCACTGTGATTATCTACGCACATCATCATGCTGGCGTCTTCGCCATCCGAGGATACTGTAGCTTGAAGGAAAGATATCGATAATGGAGCTACTACTGCTTCCTCGGGAGCTGCTACTCTCGATTTTTGATGAGCTAGATTTCGGAGATCTCAAATCTCTTTCTGTGTGCTCCAGAATCTATAGCGATTTGGTCCGCCCGCAGCTTTTCCGAAACCTGAGGCTGTCGAAAGCGTCCCTCGAGGCTTTCCTGAGTGGCAACCTGAACCACCTGAGAGATCACGTTCGGTATGAGAATGCCCCCGGATGTTCAAAAAAATCCACCAACCCTTTCATGAAGACCTCGTGCAATTACTAACAGGTAAATCGCAACCAGCCAAGTAAGGTTCACTGGCCTTCGAGACAAGTCTCTTAAGGATGTGGTCTCCCGATCCCGACTCTACTGCAACCACCTGCACATATTTCCTAAAATCACGGGTATTCATATTGCGTTCCAACGTAACTACGAAGCGAGCTTTGAGTCGGCGGTGATAATAGGTATCTTTTCGAAACTGTCAAAGCTACGAATGTACGATAACCTCAAGAGTTTCACCCTCAGATGCACGCACACGTATCTTCGCCTTTTCGATAACGATTTTGATGGCGACCTCGATGTTTTTTACAGTCCCGGCGGATCGGCAGAACTACGATACGCGCTGAGCGATAAAGACGGCGAAGTAATAGGCCGACCGAGAGCGGAGATGCACATGGAACCGGATTTTGTCAAGCCGCGTTATCCACCCCATCTGGAGGAGGTTCTGATGGAAACAACCGACTGGTATCCGATAGCGCAAGATCCAGGCCCGAGAGGCAGTTATTACGCCGCCTGTGCCTTCTTCGAGGATTCGAGGACAACTTTAAGAAAATTGCACATAATAGGGGTCGAGGCGATAGCGATAGACCCAGAACCGCGGAGGTTAAATTTGCTGCCCGTTTTCACGGGGGTCAAAGACTTTTGGATCAACCGACCGGATTGCATGACGCGGGAACACTACGATGATATAGTGAAAATGTTTCCAAACGTGGAGCACTTGAAGATAAACACTGGTTCCGGCAATGTGAGGCTGTTCACACAGGGTAGACCGATATATCCAGAACTAGCAGAGTTGCACAAGCTGAAGAGGGTGGGGTTGAGATGGCCGGCAACCGGCAGGTCTGCGAGGTGGATTTACGAAAGCGATATAGAGGAATCGATCGAGACTTTCGTACGGGGCGGGTGTGAAGAGCTGGAAGAATTGGCGTTTGAGAGGAAGAGGTTTTCGGCAGGGGTCAATATCGATCTGGTTATTTGTAGGATTATGAGAGAGGGAGGAGGGAGGCTGAGGTTCAAGTGGGAGACACAGGCGGGGCTCGTTTTCAGCGAGAAGATGCACAACGGGTGGAACACCGACTACGGGTACCCGAGATCGGAGCCGGAGCCGGAGGGGAAGCGGGGGGACCACGATTGAGTTGATAATATCAATAATAACACCAATAATAAATCATCAATATTTAGTGTGGAGCGGTCAACAACGAGACTAATCATCAATAACAATACTACGTTTAGTCTCGTGATGAGGTGTATATAAGTATACATGTGTTGAGTGTGGTATAATTATCGGCCCGACAAACTGTTGACTTGCGGCTGTTCGGGATGCCGAGGCGCCCTCTCAATTTTGCCGGCCGCCCCAACAAACTCGCCCAAACCAAACCTGCCTGCCTGGCGATTTGGCCGACGCACCGGAAACCAAAGTAAATTGACTGCCAGTCTATTCCGTCGAACGACCTCTCCAATCCTCCTCCTCCTCTCTCCCCATCCCACGCTCTCGTTTCCATCCTTCGATTCTCTCTGTATCCATACAATACCACTCCTTCCGCGTTCTGCGATCCCAATCAACGCTATCTCCACCATGGTCGCTGCGGTATTTTCTCGAAGAACGGCGCTGCTGGCGTCCAGGGCCGTCGGACGGGTTAACAGTGCGACCTGCTTACGGAGGTCAGTGCCCCTCTCTTTCCATCGATCTGATAGACGGATACCAGAGAAATAAGCTCCGGCCGTTTTCTTGGCAGTTTTGGATGGGTTCCGGTCTTCAATTGGCGTTGCGGATGACGATAAGCTCGGGAGCCTGTTTGGCGTATATCTATGGATATCTATATTCAAGCTAACACGACTACTCACGACAGCAACATTCCCCGGAACAGCTTTCCCTCATTCGCCAGATACTATGCCGACAAGTCCTGTACGTGTTTAATCATCTCCGATCGTCTCTTTGGGCTCCGAGCTAATGCCGTCGTCCATCAGCGCTACCGTCACATACCATTATCAACATGCCCGCCCTATCACCCACCATGACAGCAGGTAACATTGGCACCTGGCAGAAACAACCGGGCGATAAGATCTCGCCGGGTGACGTCCTGGTCGAGATTGAGACGGATAAGGCGCAGATGGACTTTGAATACCAGGAAGAAGGCGTTCTAGCCAAGGTCTTGCTGGAAAGCGGGGAGAAGGACGTTGGTGTTGGAACCGTATGGCTTCCCGTCTCATCCTCAAGATGATACAAAATAAAAAACTGCAGTCTATAAAGTGCGATATGCCGCTGACACGAGAAAATAGGCAATTGCCGTCTTGGTCGAAGATGCTGCCGACGTCGACGCCTTCAAGGACTTCACGGTGGACGACGCCGGTGGCAAGGCTGCCCCCCAAACGGAAGCCAAATCGGAAAAGGAACCCGAACCGTCGAAAAAGGAAAGCGATTCCGCTCCTGCACCGAGCGGCCAGGAGTCCACGTCCACCGGCGGTCGTCTTCAGACCTCGCTCGAGAGATTAGATGGCCTCGAGTTTATGGCGTCTCCCGCCGCCAAGGTCCTCGCGCTGGAGAAGGGCGTCCCGCTGAAGAACGTCAAGGGCACCGGACCCGGTGGACGGATCACCAAAGCTGATGTTGAAAAGTACTCGGGACCCAGCGGTGGTTCCGGCGCAGCCGCCGTAGCTCCGACCGGGCTCGAGGACAAGGACATCCCCCTCTCTGGCATGCGTAAATCAATCGCTACCCGCCTCCAGAACTCCATGCAAACGTCCCCTCACTTTTACGTCAGCTCCGAAATATCCGTCACCAAGCTCCTAAAACTCCGAACGGCGCTCAACGCCTCCGCCAAGAATGGCGAGTTCAAACTCTCCGTCAACGACCTGATCGTTAAAGCTGTTGCCGTGGCGCTGAAGAAACACCCTAATGTCAACGCCTCCTGGCTCGACAGCGAAGGTGTCGTCCGTCAGTACGCTTCGATCGATATCTCAGTCGCCGTTGCCACCCCGGTCGGTCTCATCACTCCCATCGTAAAGGCAGCCCACGCGAAGGGCCTCCAGACCATCTCGGACGAGATTAAGGCCCTCGCGGTCCGTGCCCGTGACGGCAAGCTCAAGCCGGAGGAATACCAAGGCGGTACCTTTACAATCTCAAACATGGGAATGAACGATGCCGTTTCGCTCTTCACCGCCATCATCAACCCACCGCACGCTGGTATCCTGTCCGTGGCTGCACCAAAGAAGGTGGCGATTCCGGCGAAGGATGGCGGTATCGAGTGGGACGATCAGATTGCGTTCACCGGGAGCTTTGATCACAGGATCGTGGATGGGGTTGTCGGTGCCGAGTTTATCAAGACCTTGAAGACGGTGGTGGAGAATCCGATTGAACTGTTGCTGTAGATTAATACCATCACCTTTTCTCATATTTGGCATGAACACACGCACAAAACACACAAATACACACACACACACACACACGCAAAACGAGGCAGGTGGGAGGGTTTAGTAGGTTTGCTGAAGATTTAGAATTTATAATTCTTCAAGAATATCTTTTCAACGAAAGAGGGATTAAAAAGCATTGGGTGGCCTGATTGTGGCGGTAGCTTTTTGCGGGAGAGGACGAGAAGCGTATTCTTAGTCTCGAACATTATCGTATCTTTTAACATATTTTCTTGCATCGAAACTTGCCTCGACCCTTTTTCTTCCTCCCCGTTTTCTTCTTGTACATTTTCACGGTTTCTGAATTGAAAGGAATTCAACGCATAATGTACACTTTGGGGATATATATACCGTTTAAAATCGTAAACAATGGGAAGGTAAGCCTGGAGTGCTACTACGTGGGCATTTCCTGCTGAGCATGCCGAGCTCATAATTGCGTTAAGAATTCATATCAAGTGTATCTGGTATACACAACTAATTTACAGTTACTGACATTCGGCACCCTTGACAAATAAAAGAATTCATATATAATTGTCGCGTTCATGACGAACCATCGTCTCATTAGAAATTACGGCCAAGGGAGAACACCTCCAGCAAGAATAATACATTCTAAAACATATATCCAAAGGGGATATCCTAATCGCACGCTTACGAAAACACCGTTCAATTTTACTCAACTCCCGGAATGTCCGGATATAAACCTGTTAAACTTCACGGATCCCTGGTGACGACATGTCCTGCCCCGGATAAACGTCACTTACATCCCTCCTAGGGTTCGAAGAGTAGACGTCCTTGCCGTCCCAGATGCCCTGATTGTTCGGATCCGCGGGGGGCGGAGCGGGTGGGATCATGGCTTCCCGTTTTCTGCGTTCGCGGACCAGGATCCAGAAGGCCAGGAGGGCAAAGATGCCGAGGACGGCTACGCCACCGATCACGCTACCGGCGATGAGGCCGGCGTTAGGGCCACTTTTAGCCGGTAACGCTGTGCTCGAGGACGATGATGATGAAGAGCTCGAGGTTGTCGAGGCGGTCGAGGAAGGGTTCGTGGAGGTTGGAGGTGAGGATGTGCGGTTCGAGGTTGAAGTGGGAGGTGAGGATGTGCGGTTCGAGGTTGAGGTGGGAGAGCTTGTTGTCGACGAGGGAATGCTGGTTGGGGAAGGTGACGGGCTGGGGGAGGGAGTAGGCGAGGGACTAGACGAGGGGGTAGTAGGCGAGGGTGCAGGCGAAGGGGTCGATGTGGAAGGATCGGGCGGCGGAGAAGTGGAACTGGTCACAGGACCCAGGTTATCGTTCTGAATCTCAAACTGCTGCGAATAATTGTACTCGGGTGGGCTCGCATCGTTCCCTATCCTCAGCGCGTACGTGCCGGCGGGGATGGTCGTGGGGATGTTCCAGGCGAACGAGCCGGTGTTGTCGATGCTCGTGCCAATGTTGGCAAAGACGCTCAGGTCGGTAGACGAGCCGGACACGAGGTCCAGGCTGACGGTGCCCCCGGCGGACGACGTGGACGACCACGTTATGGTGAAGCTGTCGCCCGCCCGGAGTGAGCCGATCTGGCCCGTGAAAAAGTTGCTGCTCTGGGATACGACGAGGTTGAGGGTGCAGAGCAAGGTGAGCAAGGTGGCGAGCACGGATCGCACACCGAATCGAAAGCGCATCATGGTTGGCGCCCTCGAATGCAGAGTTCGAGTTCTGTCGAACTTCTGGTCGGTCGCGGTATCGATATGTCGATATACTCAGGCCAGGGGTTGTGTAGGCATTTCGCGAACGAATTGGCGAAAACGTGCGAGGCTATGGACATTTATCGCTCGAGAGCCAGGAAAACTTTGCTGGCGGAGGAATCGAGGAAATGCCAGGGCGCCGGAGTCGTGCAGCTTCCCCGCTCCGTGCGCCTCTCCCTTTATAGCTCGAGTGCTAACGTGCATGATGGCATGGCATGGCCTGGTGGGTTTGTCAAAGAGCCTCAGTCCGTAACGGAGCGCTCGATGGCGGATCGAACACATTCTCGTACGATTCGATTCCTGTTCAGCCGCACAAGAGAATCGGACAGCTGCGACCGATACGACGGTTTGCGGCTCTACGAATCCATGGATGGATGGCATCCTTGCCATATCTTGAACAAAGGAGCTAACGTTACGATTCATCCTAGAAACATTCCAACCGTCTGCTCGCTCAGTGCAGCCTCGAACTCAGGCGCTCGAGGCAGAGAAATACCGGATTCACACCCGGTACGTATACCGCCATTTCGCATGTAAATACCGACAAGTACGGGTGGGGCCGATTGACCGATTAACCCTGCGACTGCAGCGATCCTCTCGTGGCGATGCGATTATTTTTTACCTTCTGTCTGTTCAAATATAATATTGGTCTCCTGATATATGAGATGCCAGCACCACTGCATTCTGCATGCATGCATGTATGCATATGCCTCTGCCAAAGCGGCTGAGATGAGGGGAAGAAGAGGTTCTTAAACCCCCTATCCTCCCGCGAGATGAAAATGAGAGAGTCTCCCAAAAGAGAATTATTTGATACCCAAGCCGAACCAGGTACCAAACGTCGCGTCGGCAGGCTGTTTAACTTTTGTAGCCGCTAGTTAACATGCCCGAGAATCTATCGCTTTATCGGCATTAAAATCCATAGCGGGAAGATTTACCAGGATACCATATATAGCGATCCTATTACTCCGCTACAAGGCCGCCAACCTTCGAAGCTTCGCAAAACCCAACACGTTATAGCGATATCCGCAGGGCCTCTGTCCGTCGGGGCATTGTGGTCCCAGGATGCGTATCTCGGACATCAAATACGACTCGCGATTCCACTTGTTAACGTTGGCTTTGGTTTTTGTGCTCTCCTGTCTTCAATGCTGCGAGGCTCAGGCGACGGTCAAGTCCAATGCCATTGTGGCTCCCATCGCTGGAGACGTTGTTGACGCGGGTTCAGACTTTGTGATCCGATGGACCAATATCTTGGGAGGTCAGGTCACTTTAGTTTTGATGACTGGTAACGCCAACTCCCTTTCCATTGTCGCCAACATCGCGATCAAGGTAGAAAATAACGGATCGTACACCTGGAGCGTTCCGCGAGATATACCGGCATCGACAAGCTACCTGATACGAATATCGTACGACAGCAATCCGAATAATTACAACTATTCCGACAGATTCATCTTATTGAATGTCATCCGGACCTTCCCAGCATCGACCTCTTCAAAATCGTCCGGAACGCCTACAACATCTTCGCCTCCGGCGGCGCCTACTTCTGTCACATCATCACCACCAACCTCAGCTTTCCGATCTTCCAGCTCCAGCCGGTTACCATCATCAACCCTCACCCGCTCGAGTACCAAAAGCTCGGACCCGACAGAGACCTCTCAAAATACCTCTCCCACGAGCTCCTCTGGGGGTCCCGGAACGGGGGTCATAGTCGGCGCAGTGATCGGTGGTCTAGCATTGTTGGTAGGCGGCGCCCTCGTAGCCCTGTGGATAATTGTTCGAGGCAGACGAAGGCGCGAAGATGTGATCGCACCAGCACCGGCGCCGGCACCGGCACCGGATCCCAACAATCAATCAATCTGGGAGGGCAAGAATGTGTATTCGTACAATCCGAACCAGGCGACGCCCGATATATTTCCTGGGCAGGGGCCTTCGCTACAAGACGGGCAAGCTAGCTCTCGAAGATAGTCGGGCCCTGGCTTTTTAAAGTGGGGAAGCGGGTTTCATTACTTGGAACCAGGGATATTAATAAAGCATACTTGATTAGTTAAGCTTAGATCTATTTGTACTTGAGCTCTTGTAATTCATTTTCTCTGATAGTCTCGGGGACGCTACCTTGCGAGCTTGGTTTCCCTGACCCAGCCAAACTTATCAATATGGCATAGCGCACACAGCATAAGGTTTGGAAGCGAAACTATGGTTTTGCCGAGGTTCTGCAACACATCTGCGCATGCAGCGCTATTCCGACCTTGTCCTCAATGCTAATTAGCTAGCTACATTAGACCTTGCAATAATCTTGCTAGAACTATTGACCATTGGCTGATATAGCTAGTGCCGGTGTACTCTTCCCGTCTCGCTAAGTAAATTTTTTTAGGGGAACATGCAGATGACAGACTGCTTAGCTTTGCGGAGTGATGCAATTGAGAGAAACTGATGGCATACCTTCTGCAACACCCACTCGCCAACCAGCTAGTAGCTATTGATCTATTTGAGGGATGTACTATACCTACAGTTATCAGAATTAAGGAGAAAATCAAGATTTCTAACAAAGACAAGACGTATGATTGTGAATTTGGCCAATATGGCCAATCAACCGGGCGTCTGCAAAATGTATTCTATTTAATCAAAACCAAGGCAGTAAAGATGCCATGGAGATTCGGGTAATTTTATGAGGTATATGTGCCGCACAGGAACTTAGAAGTTGATATAACGTTATACCCAACCCCAGCTTTTTTTCTTTCAAAAATTCAGTAAAATTAAAGGATTGCGGGGATATATGAGAACCTAGAAATTAGCGTGCAAAGTATGGCATAGAGAAGTGGATGAGAGAACGTGCAAAATGTACGCGTGTATGAGACTTGAGATTTCTGTAATGATGATGGTATTGTTCCACAACTCAATGGAACCCCCCAAGTTTTTGCCCACCGACTGATTTCGGGCACTTATGCAATTGCATGCAAGCAACAGTTCATAGTTCCAGCTGCAAGTTTGCGTGAGATGGAATTACCCGGTTTTCCATTACATTATGGGACCAAGTAACGGCAATGAGGACCAAAATATATAAAAGAAAGCTGTGTAACCTGGTTGATGAATTTGACTTCAACTCGCAACAACTCACTCGATTCAGGGATTTACCCGTAGTGCGGATAGATGCGACCATCATGCATATGAAGTATCTTCTACACCTCACCCTCGCAGCACTTGCAAGCGCGAGCGTCCTCGCTCCACGGGGATGCGCTGCCGATAACTGTTTGCGAGGTAATTTTATTGATGTATCAGCGTGCTACCCTAACAAGCAGACATTCAGCTGATCAAAATCCTTTCGTTCTGTCACATAGCTATTAGGAATACCAAGCGGCCGGGGGCTTCGGACTGTTCTTCATATCTTATAGCTGTCGGCGCTGCGGCTACTGTGTGAGTGTTCGGTATCCTCTCTAATACCTCAACATTCATTCTCATAGAATCCGCATCATTCGCAGCTCGAGCACCACCACGGTAACCATACGATATCCGACAGTGGTCACAGAGACCCATATAATCACGACAACAGACCACTCCACGCCCATAGAGATCGTACAATCAACCGAAACCGTCACGGCGACCACGGACGTCACCACTTTCGTAGCGGGAGGCGATGCGCGGAAAAAACGCGAAGTGTCGACCGGAACGGCTCCCCTCACGCCCTCTTACGCATCACCTTGTTCCGGTATCGCACGATTCACCAGTTCGTGCTTCTGTTTGACCGGTTTCACGCTTCCTACCGTCACATCAACCGTCAAGTTTACGACCAACTTTATACCACCGAGCACTTATACCTACGTGGTAACCACGGCTGAGGTGATCACGGAGCCGACGGTCACGAGCACGCAAGTTACGACGGTGTTTACGACGATGACAAATATTCATATTATAGTCACCGGTGTAGCTAGCGATTGATCCTGAGACGCTAAGCTATAACCAAGGCTACCAGGGTCTTGATCTAATAATCTAGAGTCTACGGAGAAGCGAATGTTTGTATTTTAATGGTTTGTCAGAAAGCGAAAAAAAAAAAATGAATAAAAGATGAATAAATCATTAATTTATACGCAGATATATTATCATTTTACGTATAATTGAATTCGTAACATATTGTTTACCGCGGTCGGAGTTGGGTTTTTGGTCTTCAGGCGGGTGTCGTTGAGGTAGTTTCGGAGTTAGATTGAGCTAATGAGTGAGGTTTTGTTGGTGCCATGACCTATCATTCACAGCATATGAGCATGGCAGTAAAACTTCGCCCCAAAAATTAAACTTGTGTTCATTTCGGTGCCAATACTATTTTGACATCAGACGGCCTCAGAGCATATTCGTTGGAGTAGTTGCACTAGTCGACGGCCTGGAGGTATTTTTGTGGTTCGAGTCGTGAATGGGAGAACGATGATGGTGTTGAGGTTCGCGGCCATCGGATTCCGGTTCCTATTGCTTCACACTACCCTGTAAGCCAAAGTTTCTCTTATTGGTTGGGCTCATCGGGAGGCCCCAAGGATGGCTGTTTGACTGACTGTATCCGGCAAAATCACATTCTAGTAGTCTGGCGATGCGTGCCTACGGCTGTGGCGAGGAAACAATGACCATCTCGCGGAAAGAGTGGGAGAAGTACTACAACACAGAGAGATATCACATTCGAGAGTTCGCAGCGGCGATAGAAGAGATCGATTACCTCCAGCAGAACAAGTGTCCTTCCCGCCCGGAAGAACTGGAATACGGCGATCCGCGTTTCCACATTCTGCCATTGATAGAAAAGTTGATGATAGCTCGAGTTGACCTCGATACACAGCTTGGATTTCCTCTGGAAGAATCTCTCGTGTCGGCGAGTCTGGCGAGCTTGCACTCCGACCAATCGGTGTACGACGATGTAGACCAGAGGCTTGTGTTGAGGAATATACACGGGGTGGAACTGCTGGCGGACGAAGAGTTCAACAAAGTTCAAGCCTTTCTGGTGGATATGGATAACCTTTCCAGATTGAGGTATCCGCACCCGGACGATTACGAGATCAATGTCCACAACCTGGCGGTAGAGATCGAAGACGGTGCCTACGATGGAGACCAAGTGGTGACGTACACTGTCGGCGCGAGGTTCAATCTCAAGGAAAGATTTGAAGGATTGATCAGTTCGCTGGAGGCGACCGTATCTGCGTATGATGTGGAAATCGATATGAATGACGTTACGGATCAGGGCCAGTTGGATAAGTGGTTCCCGCCCGAGGACACATTCAGGGACGTTCTAGGTGCGTTGATACGGTGGTCGAACTGCTGGATCGAGGGGCTTCAGGTCGCATTGGATGTCTTGAAGACTATCGGACCACCGCCAGAGGAGGAGAAGCCGCACAGGTTCGGCCGAATGGGTCGCACGGCATCCAAGATTCGAAAGTCCGTCTCTGGGATCTTTCCGGAATCATGGCGCAGTCGTTCGCGGGGCGGCTCTTGCAGCAGGGACGGCAGTTTAGACAGGTTCTCTCGGGACAAGAATACCTTGGGCTAGATGTGAAAGCCTTGTAGTTTTAGACTTGTGAGCTTATGTAGTGTAATTGAAATTGGGTTTGCTTTGTTCCTTTAACGAGACCGGATAGATTGTCGAGTGCTATCTTAATACTGTGTTGCCTTTGTTGTCGTCGCGCCGGAGCACACGTGCTTACCGAAAGCTCTGGGCGATTATTCCCGGTAAGCTCCCCGGAGCCCGGGAGAGAATTGTGGCCAGTTTTGAAATTTGCAGGCGGCCGACGTCAACGCCTCGAACCTTCCATAAGCCCTCTTAGCCTCCTATTTCAATAAAGACCATCCTCGACGACGTCTTCGCCCCCTTTCCTCCCGACGTTACCTGGAGGTTGCATCTTAATCCGTATCTATGGGACCGAGCCTTTGATATCCAACTGGCAGCCCTTTTTTAGCCTTCAACGGTTTTTGCAGTTGTGATCTCGTCTGCATTATCCCGCTTGGCTCGTTATCACGGCACAACCTGGACCCTTTCCGCCCCAAGGCCTTATCAATTATCAAGTGGATAGCGTCGTAGTCCAACCATCACCGCCGCCACCTACCACGCACGACTCGAATTAACCGCGGGCGACGCCTGTCCCCCCCGTCGGCTCCTTCTCATCGTCCGTCATGTACGCGCTCTCCCATCCCGCGATTCTAGGAACTTTGGACTAACATTCCCGTCGCTAGGGCTTCCTTTGTTGAGCACCCCCAGATCGCTCGCGCGTCGCTGCATAACCCGCTTCCTACCTACCTCAAATTCTACGTCTGGCCCTTCTTCTCGTTATACCCACTCTTTGGCGCCATATATTATCCCGCAGACAACTACGAAAAGTACATCCATAGCTCCGAGTTCACCTTTTTGTACCTGGGCGGTATAATCTGCTTGCAAACATTGCTATGGCTCAGTTGTCAATGGAACGTCAACATCAAAACTCTCTTCACTACACGGGCGGTATGTGTGCTCTGTAATCTATGGCATTCGTATGTGAGCAACAGCTAATGAAATCTGCGGCCCAGGCTTCGGACATTTTCTCCGCCAAATTGGTCAAAGTCATCCCGGTTGAGAACTCCGGGAAGGCCGAAATATGCGAAATCGTTCACGATAAAGTACGCTCCTTCGATATATGTTCAATCTGCTGTTTAAGCCGCTAATATCTGTTCCCGATCTAGTCCGGACCGAAGGAGGAGCTATACTTCCTCTTCCAAAAGCGCCGATTCCTCTTCTACCCGGAGACTGGCAAGTTCGCGCCCTTGGTGTACCCTCTCTCGGCGACACCCAAGCCTGCTCTCGAAACTTTCCAACATACGTTGGGCATCCATTCAGCATCCGAACTTTCCCACTTGAAGCACCACTATGGCCCGAATACGTTCGATATTCCCGTTCCGACTTTTACCGAACTCTTCAAGGAGCACTCAGTGGCGCCTTTCTTCGTCTTCCAGATTTTCTGTGTTGGGCTTTGGTGTCTGGATGAATATTGGTACTATAGTTTGTTCACCTTGTTCATGCTCGTCGCCTTCGAATCTACAGTCGTATGGCAGCGCCAGCGAACTCTCACCGAGTTCCGTGGGATGTCGATCAAGCCGTATCCTATCTTTGTCCGCCGGTTACGCGAATGGGTTGAAATTCAAAGCGATCAGCTGCTCCCAGGTGACCTTGTCAGTGTGGGGAGAACAAAGGAAGACTCCGGCGTTGCTTGCGATATGATTCTCATCGAGGGAACTGTTATCGTCAACGAGGCCATGTTGTCTGGTGAATCGACACCTCTCCTGAAAGACTCCGTTGCACTCCGACCTGCGGATGCGACCATCGAACCTGAAGGCTTGGACAAGAATGCGATCCTGTACGGTGGTACCAAAGTTTTGCAGATCACACACGCGGCTGGCGGCGAGGAAAATCCCGAGACGAATGTGAAAGTACCTCTGGCTCCCGATAATGGCGCACTCGCTGTGGTTACAAAGACCGGATTCGAAACCAGCCAGGGTCAACTTGTCCGAACTATGATCTACTCCACTGAACCTGTTTCTGCCAACAACGTCGAAGCATTGCTGTTCATTCTGTTCTTGCTCATTTTCGCTATCGCGGCTAGTTGGTATGTCTGGACTGAAGGTGTCCTGCAAGAAAGGAAACGGTCAAAGCTGTTGCTCGACTGCGTTCTTATCGTCACCAGTGTCGTGCCACCAGAACTGCCTATGGAACTTTCCCTTGCCGTCAATACCTCTCTTGCGGCTTTGAGCAAATATGCAATCTTCTGTACCGAACCTTTTAGAATCCCATTCGCTGGACGTGTTGATGTCTGTTGTTTCGATAAGACAGGTACACTTACTGGCGAGGATTTGGTCGTTGAGGGTGTCGCTGGATTGTCTGCCAATGGATCTGCCTCAAATGGATCTGCTGGGGATATCACCCCTAGTTTGCAAAAGGTCGCGGATGTCGGTTCGGAAACTACGTTGGTCCTAGCTACTGCCCATGCCCTCGTCAGACTTGATGAAGGCGAAATCGTCGGAGACCCTATGGAGAAGGCTACTTTGGAAGCTTTGGGCTGGACTCTTGGCAAGAACGACACCCTGACGTCCAACAAGGTCGCTACAATTTCTGGAAAATCCTTCGCGCAGACCGCGAGTATTGTTACTATCCGCCGAAGATTCCAATTTTCATCTACCCTCAAGAGACAAAGCTCCGTCGCCACAGTTTTACACAATTCCGATGGACGCCGTATTCGTGGTTCGTTCGTCGCCGTCAAAGGTGCCCCTGAAACCCTCCGAAAGATGATCGTCTCTGTTCCTGCGGACTACGAAGCTACTTTCAAATACTACACCAGACGTGGATCCCGTGTTTTGGCCCTCGGATATAAGTTTTTGTCGACCGATCAAGAACTCGGAGCTAACAGGATAAACAGCTTGACAAGAGAGGATGTAGAGTGCGATTTGCACTTTGCAGGCTTCCTCGTTCTGCACACCCCGCTTAAAGACGATGCCAAGAAGACCGTCAGAATGTTGAACGAGAGCAGCCATAGAGTCATCATGATCACTGGCGATAACCCGTTGACCGCCGTCCACGTCGCGAAAGAAGTCGAAATTGTTGACAGAGACTGTTGGATTCTTGATGCTCCCGAGGACGAGAACAGCCCCCATGATTTGATTTGGAGATCGGTTGACGAGACCATCATGATTCCAGTCAAACCTGCAGATGCAATCGACCCCAAGATTATCGCCGACAAAGATATATGTGTTACTGGGTACGCTCTCAATAAACTGACCGAAAACGCCTCGGCTATCAGCGCTCTGTTACGACATACTTGGGTTTACGCTCGCGTTTCGCCCCTCCAGAAGGAAATCATTCTTACTGGTCTCAAGGCTGCTGGTTACACTACTCTCATGTGCGGTGACGGAACAAACGACGTTGGAGCTCTAAAGCAAGCGCATGTTGGCGTCGCGCTTCTGAATGGTACTGAACAAGATCTTCAACGAATCAGCGAGCACTTCAAAGTCACCAAGATGAAGGAGATTTACGACAAACAAGTTGCTCTCACCAAACGATTCAATGCCCCAGCACCGCCGCCACCACCGATTATTGCGCACTTGTTCGCACCTGGTCCTAAGAATCCTAATTACGAAAAGGCTGTCGAACACCAAGCCAGAATTCGTGGCGTTCCCATCTCCCAGATCCCCGTTCCAAAAGCAACTGAAGAGGGGCTCGAAACTGTCACAACTCCCGGTGCCGCCGCTCTCCAATCCCAGAACGCCCAGACATCAGCCAATAAAGCAGCCGGGTTTGCTGATCAAATGACCAACATGATGATGGATCAAGAGCTCGGTGAAGACGAACCGCCTACTATCAAACTTGGAGACGCGTCCGTCGCCGCCCCGTTCACATCTAAGCTTGCCAATGTCATCGCCATCGCCAACATTATCCGCCAAGGAAGATGTACCCTCGTCGCCACCATCCAGATGTACAAGATCCTTGCGTTGAACTGTCTCATTTCCGCCTACAGCTTATCGGTGCTCTACCTCGACGGTATCAAATTCGGTGACGGCCAAGTTACGATTAGTGGTATGATGATGTCCGTCTGCTTTTTATCCATCAGCCGTGCGAAACCCGTCGAGAAACTTTCACGCGAACGACCGCAACCGAACATCTTTAACGCCTACATTATCGGTAGCGTCCTCGGCCAATTCGCCGTGCACATTGTCAGTCTGATCTACATCTCAAACTACGTCAAGAGAATCGAACCGCACGTACGCCCGAAGGATTTGGAAAAGGAGTTCGTCCCTTCGCTCCTCAACAGTGCCATCTACCTCATCAGCTTGATTCAGCAAATCTCCACTTTTGCCATCAACTACCAGGGCCGTCCGTTCCGCGAGTCCATTCGTGAAAACAGAGCCATGTACTGGGGCCTCGTTGGTGTCGGTGCTATCGCGTTTATGTGCAGCACGGAATTTATCCCGGAATTGAACGAGAAGTTGAGACTGGTAAAGTTTACCGATGAGTTCAAGATGATCCTGACGACGAGTATGTTGCTGGATTACGGGCTCTGTTATATAATCGAGAAGAGTTTGAAGTGGGCGTTTAGTGATTACAGGCCCAAGGTATGTGCTGGAAACAACCACCCTTTTTTAAATGAGTATTTGCTAACGTGTATTTGCAGGATATCGCTGTGAGAAGAAAAGATCAACTCGAGCGAGAAGCTAACCGGGCTGAAGAAGTTGCTCTCGAGATCAAACCGCAAGCCGTTCCCAGCTTTATGAAGGCGCCAACAGCGCCTACTGTGCCAATTTCATCCGCTTCAGGATCCAAAACAGCAGATAAGAGCGGGCTGAAGAGGTTGAATAGGTGAAAAAATCACACCGAGAGGGATTTCGCAATGACTTTACGATCCTTTGGTTCTTTTGGAGAGGTTAGAACATACAATAGAGCTTGAAAGACATAATTGAGTAGTATAGATGGTTACAAGGAGATGTCCTCCTAATTTTTCGCTTGGGGAGAAAGAAGATTCTGTGGTATTTGGGTGGTTTTATTACACCAATACCATTATTACGTTGTAACGCCACTAGTCACAGATATTCTTTAATCTTTATAGCTCGTATAGTGATAATGCATAGTATCATAAGTTTTTCTCCTGTCTGAACCGTCTAGTGATCCTTGCTCGTGAAAATGGGAAAATGGGAAAATACAAGTAAACAGAAAATAATCTAGCCATCGAGGAAAGAAAAAACCGACGAGTCATTAATTACGAAAGACCAGCGCATACAATGCTTTAATTTTCTCTTCAAACTGAGAAAATGTAGGGAAAGATAGAGTCGCAAATTAAGATGGTACTACAAGTATGTGCACGAAAAATATAAAATATCAAAACGAAAGAGTCCGTTAGGCTCTTCTCCCAACTGAGAGGGGGAAAAGGACAGAAGACCCACAAAAAGGGTAATCCAAAAAATACTCAAGCATCCAAAGTTTTATCTATATCACCGTTTAGTTGTCTTAATTTGTGCCCTTCTCCCTTACCGGCTCATCACGCTGCCGGCTCGTCTCCTTGCCTTTGTAGCTCCCGCTCCACCTGTCCCAGCGCCATTGACGACGGGTTCGATTGTCTTAGCGCCCAATTTCATCTCTCCGACCCTTCTCAGGATTCCCATCAACGACTTTCTGATATCTTCGCTCAGGTCTTGTCTCAGCAGTTCTACAACGACAGGGTAGAAAGCCGCCACGTTTCTTTCGAAATCGGCATCTGGGAATGCGATATACCCTTCCATGACATCCACTACAACGGGTTGCCAAGCTAGAATGTTTCGATGCTGTGTTTCTCGGTCAAGAATGACGTATCCGTGGATGATATCAATGCACAAACTACACAAAAGTTGTTGGTAAGTATTTTATCTTGTCACGGAATCCATATTGGGAATACTCACGGCACCAAAGCCTCCTCCACATCCCGCCTGCTCTCCCGCCTCTCGGACTTCTCGTCCCCAAACATTCTAAACAAGATTGAAATATAGGTCGACGCGCTCGTACTCTCTTGCTTCAACAGGTTCGGCGGCTGCTTCATGAACCCTTCTCTGAACAACTTCATCCTCAGATCCTTATCGTTGTTGAATTTTCTGGCAAAGGCAAAACTCTTTTTGAGGAGCGACATTAGACGTAAGAGCTCAGGTGAAGGGATCAGATTGTAGACATCGTCATTGGAGAAGAGTTCGGAGACCGTTTCGATCATCAAACCCTGCAAAACGCACTTGGTGATTATGCGAGCGAAATAGCGTTTACGGGCCGCTGTCACGGGCACGGCGATCTGTGGCGTCTGCTGCGCGGGACGGTAGTCTTCAAGCTGCTGTTCTTGGGAATTTTCGATACGCATGTCGACCTCGGCCGGTTCGGGTTCGGGCTCCGGCTCCGGCGAGACTACTGCGGAATCTTTCTGGCCCGCGGACTCTAGGTCAATCTTGAGTCCGTTAGCCCCGTCATCCTGAAGAAGCTCTTGCTCCTCGTCCAAAGTTCCGGCGCTCAGGATGCCAGGTACGTGGTTAGGCACCGCTGTAGAGAGGTTATTGATCGCACTGAACAGCTGATGGGCAGTAGTTCGGTCGAAAAGGACCACAAAACCCCCAACAATCTTGCCCCAATGCTCTCTTTCCAGCTTTTTCACATTGGTTAGAATGAGCTGTTGTAGACACGAACTACCGATACGCGCAATAGTGTCGTTTTCTTGGCATATGCAGGTGATCAAAAGATCTAAGAACCCATCCAACATTCGTGAGAGGTTGGTAAAGAAGTGGGTAAACAGCCCGATCAAGTTCCTAAGAGCCTGTATCATCGTCGTGGACAACCAAACTGTCATATCCTCGTGATTGTTGAATCTCGACATTTCGCTTTTGCTCTTAAGAACCATAAATATCGGAAACAAGAGCTGACGGCAGACGAGATCCCAGAAGGCTTCCGGATATGATCCACCGTATGTAACCAGTGTGTCGAACAGGTGATTTAGTGCTCGACTACGAACTTCCAGGTCCTCGCCCGTCATGAGAACATCATGAAACGCAAACAACACAGGGAACCAGAATTTGACCATTGGGTCTTCCTTTGCAGTCCTGACTTTGGCTCCACCCATGACGCTTTCCATGCCGTTGCCATTTTCAGTCGCACCATTTGCACCTTCAAAGGCTGCAGACTTTGGAGACAACGGGCACTCTGGGGCATCAAGCATTTTTGGGACGATTGTCTTCAGAATTTCGATTGCCTGCAGAGAGATACGTTGAAACCTCAAGTTCTTGGCAAACTCGGTAAGACATACGACGAGATCAGAAAAAGCGCCTTGCGCGACAATCACGCCGAAGCGTTCTTTATAGATAGATTGGACAGATTTGAACGCGAATTCAACAATGTTATCTACGTCAATCGTTTTTAGCTAAAGACCTCTGTCAAATTATAAGAGAAAGAGTACTTTACTTACCATACTGCTCTTTCGCTGCAAAACTGTACGTCCCAAACATTGTCCTCCAGCCTGACTTGATCATATTACCTCTCGCCTGCAACATTTGGTTCAAACATTGGAGCACCATATCCTTCACCTTTGCGTGCGAACTGTTTGCCATGACATGCTCAAACGGTTTAAGGAAGTCCTTTTGGAATCTAAAATGTGGTAATTCTTGAATTTCCAAGAAGCGCATACTCAGCTGTCGTAACGAATCTAACGCGAAGAACACAATGCTGGTATTGGGCAAACAGCCCACATTGTTGAAATGTTCTCCGAGGATGGCCCAGATATTTGACCATTCGAACCTGATACGATTCATGTTGTAAAAACTGATTTCTACCAGCTTTTGCAAACTAAACATGCGAGGATTTTCGCTCGATGCGGAGGACTGGACCTCTTGCCATGAAACTTCGCACAATGCGCGTACAAAGTGGACGATGGCATCACCGTTGAGTTTTGAGCTGTTTGCAAATATTCTGTCCACCGCTATAACCACCTCTCTGCTCCGAGATTCCTCTGCGACATCGGCGGAGTAATTTGGCATCTTGTTGCGTATCGACTTGGAAGATCTGGTGGAGTGAAACGAGGTGCGTCTAGTGTCATCTGAGGCTCTTAGTGATTTGATCATATCTGGTAGTGTACCCTCGTCGACACCTTGCGAGATGAGCTGGAATCTCTCAAGCTGACTAACAGCGAGCAAGACATCCTTCCATGACGTTTTCAAAAGATTGCCTTCCGTCTGGGCAACATCCAAGAGTACTTTCAAAGCCTCGACATTCTTTGGTTTCATCTCGCTCAGGTTGCCCAACTGTGTGAATCGCGTGAGAGCCCCAACAAAAGATATTCTTGGCAACTCAAGATCAAAGAGACAACTAATCTTGATGGCCAGCTTGAAGCCTTCCATGCAGAGTCTAATGCTCTCCAAGTCTTGAGAATCTTGCGTGGGGCCGCTGAGGCCGCTCAAAAAGGACATCCATACTGTTTCAAACATCGGACCGATATGTTTAAAACTTGATGCGTGCACGAAGCGAGGGGAATTGTTCGTCTTTTTCGAACTGGTTCTCTGCGATCTTAGCAATGTCTTGAACAGCTGTTCCGTCTTGTTCGCCATCTCCTCGGATGCCTGCATGTACGCTTCTCTCTGTAGGTCCCTACCCACGGTAGCCAAAGCCTGTCCGATTCCGGCCGCCAGACCGGCGTTCTTATGGGCAGACTCTTTGCTTTCACGTATCGCATCCTTCTCATCCTCTAAGATAATCTCATTTTGTGCGATTTCCTCAAATATGCCGATGAGATACTCCTCCGGCAAATCAGCTGAGTCATTGATACCCCGATTGTTCTTGATAAAATCCTCCTTAGTCATTCGTTTTTTGATCTTTGACGAATGTTGATCAACGTTCAACATGATCACTGAGTACGCCAGGACGTATGCGGTATCAGCATTTGCAAAGGCGTTTGGGTTTCCAGAAATATATCTTTCAGCAAATTTCAACATCAAGCGATCAATCTTTTGAGACTCTCCCGGTAATCTGAATGTTTGAAGGAACCGGCGGAGGGCATCAACATATCGTGTTCGCGTAAAGTCGAGAATATCAACGAAAGAATGCATGATATCAATGTTTTCTTGGTCACCTTCACCAAGATATTCACCAATCTTGCCCTTATCGAGAATAGAGTTATGGCTCAACAGAAATTCTGCAATATCACCTGGTGCCTTGCTCTTGATGAAACCCTGTTCTACCAGCGCTTTGACACCATGCTTTGGCTTCTGGTTGAACTTTCTAGCACATTCTGCCAGGGCAATTTTTCGTAACTTGGATTTCTCGAATTGACTCGGATCGTCAGATATAGCGAGACTGTTGAGGTCGGGATTGGAGGAAACGCGTCGTTCAAGCTCGAGTTGTGGAGTTCCAGGTCCACTGTGTCCCTTGACCGGAGTGTGGTCTAAGGAATCACGGTTGTCCACTGATTCACGAGAGTTTTGAGTAGAGGCGGCTTCGATGCCCTTCTGAGCCCAAGATACGAGCGAGCGGAGTGCTTCTACAAGACACTCCATGCTATGGCGTTTGAGGATATATTCTGGTGGGTATTGTCCTTCTGTGTGATGACCGGGCGCCGGGGCAGCTCCGATCGAGGCTGTGGAAAATGCGGCAGGTAAATGCATAAGATGATAATGGCCATCGGGGCCTCGTCTGGGATGGTTGTCAATATATGCCTGCTGTTGCAGATTGCTCATCCCTACCGGCAACGCTGCAACCTTTGAGATGTGTTCGATAATCCGCTGGAACAAGTTATCCAGGGCGGTCCTATCACAATCGTAATTGAGGTAAATTTCAACCAAGGCTTTCGGATCCGATGAAATACGTTCGAAGAGACCCAATATAGAGTGCTTCTGCTGGAGATTGGAGTTCTTGTTTTCGATGATTGTGAGATAGATCTCCTTTATAAACACCTCGAGCTCTTTCTACATATTATAGCGAATTGTTAGTCACGAGTTTGCAACGGTAATTGGGTAAGGTCTTACCTTGAGAGCACTTCTCATATCTCGAATAACGAGCCAAAATATCTCACTACAAATTTCAAACACCCAGGGTACGGCACTGGCAGCGTTTCTGCTTAATGAAAGACACAAATACTGTTTGATGGCTTGCACAAACTGGGTTGGCTTCTCGGTTCCACTCGCTCGGATTGTTATAAGCGGATTTGCGAACACGGGGGAGTGCTGCTTTAGGATCGTGAGGATCAGATGTAATGACAATAGCTTACTCCTCATCCCGTGACATTTGAGATCCGCAATCTGCTCTGGCGGCAGAACTTTGATTGAGAGCTTGCACATTGCTCTGAAAACAAGGAAGATGTCCTTGGTGAAAACTTCATCCTCTGCTTCATATACCGATAGCTGAGAACCCTCGGGGTGTAACTCGATTTGGTTGCTCCCGAGTGCGCCATTGCTGCTATGCGGTCGCACAGTTATTGTTGTCGGAGCACTATCCATAATCTTTTCGTCGTCGAAGCTCTTCCTGTGCTCGAAGCTCTGGAGGGTGATTTTCTCACCAGGCGTGGCTGGCGAGCCGTTCGGTTGGCTTTGAGCATCTCCAGCGACACTCTCTTCGTCGCCGTCATCTCCACCAACCGTGCTCGGCGGAGCATTTATTGTTACCGTACTGCCACCGGCATCTTGCATTCCACCCAACTCCGCTCTCGCTTCCCGTGCCGCAATTCTAGTCTTCATTCTCTCAAATACAGCATTAACCATTTGCGTAAGCGCGCCCTGTGCGACTGTCTGGTTCGTCGCGTTCCGGCTGAGGAGGAAGATGTTGTACACCTGTCGAATGGATTTCAGAAGCCCAGCACCGTGGACTACGAATTTGTCGTTGAGTACGGCAGAGAGGAGAGCCTTGATGATTTGCATTTGAACCTTGTCATCGGTGACATCGCCGATAAAACAGGCCGCTATCGTATCAATGGCGCGTTCGATCAAGGGAGATGTTGCCGTGGATGATGGGGATGTGGTGAAGTAGCCGTAGGAGATGAGCTTGTCAATGCTATCGAGGGAGGTAACGGTGAGAGCGGTGGTATGCGTAAGGCACGCTAGTCGCAGTGGTTCAAATACTATTTCCGGATCAGGTGCATCCGGAGTCATGTCCCGTATAGCTTCAAGGGCACGACGGGTCGCCTCTGCCAAATCTGCGCGTCTTCTGGCATCGCGACTCGCTGCAATTGTTTCGAGGGTTTGGACGATGAATACGGTGTTTGGAAGATGGTATCGAACCGGTTGAGCATGGCTAGGGGTCGGATTTGAAGGGCGAGGTGGGACTGATGAGGATGAGGATGTGGGTCTGGCCGAGGGAGACGAAGGGTGAGATGAGGGCTCTGATGATGTAGTGACGATTTGAGGAGTTGGACTGGAAGGGCCTTCGGAGGTAGGGAAAACCCGTTCGCCGTCAGCGTCAACATCGCCAATCACGTCCGATGGGTGACTGCCTTCTATGCCCAGGCCCGTGGGTTGTGGTGTTGATTCGTCGGATAGCTCCTCTGTGATAGCTCCTTCGCTTCTAACCGTCTCCTCTGCATTAAAGGTCGGTGAAGGAGCTTCTTCGGTACTCTGGCCGTTCAGAGAAGGCGTCGCTTCAGGTATCAGTTCAGCGGCCGTGTCTGCCTTTTCTGTGTCGGCGGGAGCTGGTGGTGGAGCCTCCTCATCCGTGGAGGGCTCCTCTGGTTGCTGCACTTTCGGCACCTCTGCATCGCGATCCCCGTCAGCGGACACCCCATCATGGTGATCAATTATCTCCAGATCATCATCATCGTGCTCAGAGAGGGCGTTTTCGATGGGAATGGCGATGCTCTCGCCTTCTGGAAGGGGCGGCTTGCCCTCTGGATTCGACATCAAAGGGGGTTACCCGTCGTTTCCGGGCGTATAAAACGAACGAGGGTTAGCAATAGCAGCAGCGGCGTGAAGCGCGGGATCCAAGTGTGTGACCGGCACCTAAGCAGTTGGAAGCATCGAATGCGGGACGAGCAGCAGCCGTTCGTGTAGGGGAGGAGGGGTACGGTCGTGGAGATGGAGATGTGGTGATGGTGAAGCTAATAAGCCAGGTGTCTTGTGCGCTGAAGCCACCGCGCAACCGAATGTTGAAGAGGTGAGGTTACGTTACGCAAGCTAGAAGCCAGGCAGGTGCACTTTGCTTTGAGGATTAATTTCAAATGCCACAGCCGAAGCAATCCCTCAGCCTGAAACCGGCGCAAGACTCCTGCCCAGAAAGAACCTCCGGGTTAGGAATCCGCCCTGGTATGTATGGATGCACTTATGTATGTATGTTCTATTTCTGTCGTCTCGGGGCGTCCATGTCTTTGCCTTCCGGGCCCCAGCGGGTCCACGCAGCTTACCCGGTCCTTCCTTCAGCCTCGCCCGACGTCGTGGCCAACACATCTTCGATCTTGACCTTTGAGGCAGGTCGCAACATTGAAGAGCCACCAAGCTAGAGTATACTCACGCTTCAATTGAGACTATTGTTTACGTTTCAATCTCGTCAGGCAGACTCGGGGGCGGGCACGATCCATGAGTCGGTCCGTCTTCACCCACCTCGAATGGGAATGAATCGTCATCAAAGCACCCCACGGGTGTATTTACCTTGACGATATTGCTCTCACTCTGACCAGTCAGCCTCACAAGTCCGAGGCGTCGCGCCCTAATTCGCCCATACACACTGTAATGATATATTAAACTACATCCAGAGCTACAGAGCCCCTCGATTGCAACAGGAATCGAAAATTTCTGTTCCGTTCAAGGAATTAACCCCTCCCTTACTCGTTTCCCACCTTCCAATCCAGAATGTATGCGCATGTATATCATAACACCGGGTAACAAAATCAGCTTTACATATGCATTATTGCTAAATAATATCACATCTCCGCGGTCCAAGGCGTTCTCCGAGAAGCCCAGCTTTCAGACGGAACGATCGCAAGAGGAGATACAAAGGATATTCCAACTACAGCGTCCAATTGTAGTTTTCTCTCCGGTCGACTACCGCCATACAATGTGTTGCGCAAGGAAATTCCTCCCGAGACCCCGAGGTTTGGACAAATAATTTGGCAAAGCACCGTGATGTTAGCTGAAAAGAATAATGTAAGAGGATACCGGATTGGGTAATTGGAAACCAGAACAGGAAATCGATATTTCATTCATAGTAGAGAGCTAATGCTAGTTGTTCCTGACAGAGATATCTGAAGCATGACCGGGAACTTGTATGCGTTGTTATCTAAGCTTATACTACCTTCATTGAGTCGAATTTCCATTTTCCGCATATAAGCAAGCAACGAAATGAGCACCAATCTTATTGTGGTGATAAATAATATACTGTCTAACCAAACTCGTCCCAGAATATCAGTCTCACGAGAATTAACCTCTCTGAAGGAGGACTTACGTAGTTTTAAACTATCACCACCTATGTAATGTGCAGCAAGCCTGAAATACAGACTATCTAGAATTCTAATACTCCTATCGATCCTTATCTACTATCCATTTAATATAAATCCAGTATGAAATATATTCAAAATATCGGCAATATTGTATCAAGTTTCAACAATACTAATTATTGACATCATAATCATTCAACCAATGACCTCTTAGGGACTATGAATTGTTTACGGATACTTGGGATTCATTCTCCTTCACATACTATTATGAGTAACTAAAAGTTCATGGGTGTAAAGCCACTAAGTCACGAAATAGGCAAATTCGTAAATGAGGATAATTGTGCTTTCATTGTGTTCCAACTGTTTAGGACCAAATTAAGGCCTTACATGATAGTCGAAGCTTTAAGATGTGACGTACTCCCACGAATGCGACTCGTGGGTTACCTCAGCTTCTTTGGGATGATATCGACAGATTACTCGTTATCATCACTACGGGCCAATCCTCCCTTGCGGCCAATCTCCTGTACTTCTTCGGTTGGGCGACTTCCAAAACCATGATCAGGGCGCGTACGCTTGTCCTCAGTTCCGTCCTTCTTCAAGCCACCGTGCTCGGATGGTTTGTAAATATCGTCGGGTTGGGTGCTTCCTCCCTTGCGAGCAGTTTCGGCCACCTGTTCTTTATCCTGTCCACCGAAGCCGTGTTCGGGATTGGTACGCTTATCAGGAGTACCTAAATTTCGTCAGTCTTCAGGTCCTCATCTTGGATTATAATATCCGAGTTTTTATTATAGCCAGTAATAAATTGGTAATGGGGAGATCATACCGTCTTCCTTCATACCGCCGTGCTCAGTTGGCTTATAAGTGGACATGTTGATAGATTGGTGTATATATCGAACAAAAGGGTATTGAATAATATTTAAACGTTTTGGTTTAAGGAGATGCTTATTGATGTATTGTATTGATGTATTGTATTGCTTGATGCTGATGATGAAACGAGAAAAAAGGGAAGAATAGGAAATCATGGACTATTTATGCTCAATTGCTGCCACTTCGACACGGTGAAGTGGAAGAGTTGCCTAAACATGAATAATACAATCATCATACAAGGCATCAGGATTCTCGTCTGCTTTCCGTCATTGGCCAACGGTATATGATATCATGACTTCTGAAAACGTAACGCGTTGTCATGATTTTCCAATTGCCGCTATGATATTGGATGTTCGATCTTGATGCCGTTGACCGACAGGAACTACGATCTTGTGTTAGTGGGATAATCAAAGGAGAATCTATTGGACCATCGGAGTATTCACCGAGATCGAAGAGGTTGGTACAGAGAACCAATACTCATAGATATTACAAAAGATCAAGTTAACCTTTAGTCAGCACCTATGAACAACTTTTTTTGCATCATACTACCTGGATCCGATCATTCCAGCTACGAAAACTTTGGTAAAGATCCACGAGCCACCCGATCCTAAATGCATCGTGGTCCGGTACCCGGGTGCCTGGATCGAGACCGACGGTTCATTGTTATTAAGCATGCATGTTCCTCATGCAAGGGGGGTCTGAGACCATGGATAGCTCCGGGGCTTCCATTAACCGACGCGTTTTATTCCACCCGGCTGGTATTGAAACCTCATCAATTGTGTCATGACTCTCCAGAAAGGGACCTGAAACGTCATAATTACCTCGAATACCACACAGTTAGTTGCGTTGTGGGACCAGGCCAGAAATTCAAAAGCGTGAACCGCGACAGATGTGAATCTTTGATCCCCACAACTACTAGTGCCGGATTAAATAATGCGAGCAATCGAAGAAAATGATGTTTAATACAGATATATGGGGGCGTGATCGTGATATCCTTGAAACCAGATCCGCTTCGCGTACCTCAGAGGAATTGTTGCCGGTTCCGCACAAATTTAAAGTGGGTCCGTGGGTCGCAATTGATCAAGATGCACACACGTGCCCACTCTCAAGTCGCGCGCCATACCATTGGGCAGCTCCATGGAAAGGCTTTCTTTTCGGATAGTATCAACTCTCTTTGTTGCCTCTTATGCACACAGTCCTTTTTGCATTACTAAGTTCTAATCTTTGTTCCACCTTTCTCACGGCGGATGCACCCACCACTGAGCATTCAAGTAAGCCGAGAAATAATATCCCGCAGCGTCATCAATGCTGTCATTTCTGCTACCAAAGACTGCCATCTCCAACATTATCAGAATATTGCACAAAATGAGTTTAATATTATCATGAAGGTACCCTCTGTATCGTGCGTATGCTGTACGTACCATATGTCTTCAGCTGAGACCTTTTATCACTGTCCTAAAATGAACTTCGGAGAACCCAGTTGGATTCCCCATAGGACTCAATGTGATTCTAATTTTTAAGAGTTTTAAAGAGTTGCAAATGATAAATATTAATTCAATAAGTGGTTGGCAAAAGTAAGGTAGCGCGTGAAGGGTTCAATTCTAAAGTTGGGATAAAAACTATTGCACACTGAGGAATGCTCGGTGCTGACTGATATATTGCGTCTAGATTGCACGTAATGTGATTTCTAAAGGCGTTTAATGGACAAATGAGCCTTCAAGTTGCTCCCAAACATACTGGTTAGGAAACTCCGGTCTCAGGCGTATCACAAGCCCCTCTGCCAATAAGTCTCGAGTTCTATCCTGGATACCACCTCTTCACTCCAACAATAACCTACATAAATTGAACCGAAAATGTTCGTATCAAACTCTAACAGCTGCCTATCCTCTAGGCACAACTTCCGGCATGAACCATCTCCAAGCCCGTCCTCCAAAACGAGCAAGTCGTCATCCCGATATATGAGCTCCACAGACTCCACCCGCCAGTGCATCGAATCGCAAAAGGCAATTAGGTTGCGTTCATCTTCTTCCGTATTTCTAGGTTCTAGACTCCTAGAATTTATTGTAAATCCAATGCTTTTGATATTTGGAAGAGCAGAGGTGAAAAACTCCCAGCTTTTCCGGCATGAAAACTCCTTGGGTTCTGATTCATGGGGCATCGCCCAAGAATATTCGCTGTCTTCATATTCGCCCGGACTAGCGATCACGATGTGATGAATCGCTTGCCTGATTACCATAGAAATTACAGACACTATCGTATAATAACTGAATCCATGGAAGATATGTCTGCCGGATTGAATTAACCACAGCATTTTTGTGGTGAGTTGGTCTCTCCGAAACGGGTTAGCTTTAGTTCCGGGTTTGTTTTCTTTGGGAAAGTCGCCAAGACGGGTTAATAATCCGGCCCGAATGGTGGACGCCGCAGCCTTCATGTCTGATGAAAGGTACTTGCTGACAGTTAGCAGGACGGACGCTTTATACATATCATCCTGATTCCTATTTGATAGTATCGGCAACCGGGAAACATCACTGATAATTTCGCAAGGTGATATCTAAGAGAATTAGACATATGAGCAGTTCAAGAGATTGGCATGGACAAAACTTTATTCTGGGCTCGAACTCAAACGTACATGATCCAATCGATCACGGTGGTTGCCGGATTCCAATTCTTCTAGGTTGATATCCGCTTCCTCTACCACCCCTTCAACCAAGCTCGGAGGCTTATAGTTGAAGTTGACAATGAATGATATCACGTATTCGTATATTTGAAGGCGTATCTCCCATGGGAGAGTGAGAAGGCTAAAGAACCCGAGGTAAACCGAAATTTGGTTGTCGGGTTACTAAGTTGTCTTAAAATCCAATAGTAGATGGGATTCCCACCTACCGACATAATTCGGGTGTCCTAGATCGTGCGTTATCCACAGGAATGGTTCCCTTGTGTGGTTTCCGGGCTATCGGTCCGATAACTTTGCTGTGCATGATCGCGGGCTGGAGAGCTTCTCCGAGGACGCCGAGCTTTGAAGCCATGGTAAAGAAAGATAATACGGTGTTCATCCAACCAGTTGCAAAGAGTATGAGCATGTGTATATTCCGAATTCGGGCGGGAGGGGTCCCGTGTTGTTGTTGTTGTGTTTATTATACAGTCACGTTCGCGTTCTACAGCTTTCACACAGGAAGTTAACATGAACTTCGCCTCAAGCTTTCACGATTCAAGTCTCGCAGCGGTTATCAGAGGCTATGGTATCTTAATTTAGCTAGCAATCAATCGATGCAATCCAAACGTGAAGGGAATAATACCATCAGCCACCCAGGTTCTCTCAAAACTCGGACTCATCCTAAAATACTGCTATATCTAAGTAAAGTATATTATTGCCATGAATACTTAGGAATCGTGGGTCTAGGTAAAACCCACGTTACATCCCAAAAAGCCAATTCAAGACACCCAGATCACTGTCTTTTGCTTCAACTCTGTCGCCGTTTTGATCGTACAAACGAAACAGGGCCCTCCAATTCTTCTGACTACCGCTGCCCTTCCCCTCTCCGCGCACCAAGCTCTCGCCAAAACCTCGGCTCCATTACCTGTAGCATTAATAATCACTACATCTTCGTTTTCGGGAGTGTATTCCTTTAGTTTTTCTGCTTCTATTATATTGCCGTAAAGACCCAATTCCCTTGCATGAACCTCGTGGTCCCCTTTTGGACCACTTGAACAAGCTGGCGGGGTTGCAAAAACTGGATTGGTGAACAGACTATAAGATACGAGCTGTCCATCAATTTCAAACGTGATGCTGGCTCGATATTCAGTACTTCTCTCAACAATTTCTGGGTCACTGGTATCAACCCCTGACTGCAATGGCAGCGCCTTTAGAATTATCTTCTTCACCATGGTAGTGCTGGCCATCTTCTGAGGTATCGGTGGAACCACCCAGTTTGCCGGGTCTTTAATTTCAAGGATGTACTTCTCAAAATCATCGCCAGAATTGGGTCTCAGACCTTGATGAGATACACCTCCTCCTAGGTGTATCACATTGTCTGCCGGGTCTGGGGGATCCACGAGCCCAATTCGCCGTGCTTTGACTCGTATATGTCTACCCTTCTTGTTCGCCCGAATCTCGTTGACAAACGGTGGATCAAAAGTAATGGTTGGACAAGGTCCGATCCACCCACATAGTGAGACCACCCCAGGTAAACATCCCAAGACCCTTCCAAGAACGTTTCTGATCCGATGGTAGCTCTTTAGTTTTGTTACAAACCCACAGTCATAATATGGAGCGACCCCTTCGCCCTTGACGCTCTCCGTCAGTAAGACCATGGCACTCATAATCTTTAACGCCATCCATTCTCCTGGTAGCGTAAGCCCAAACACCCAATCCACAATGTGGAACGGTGTCACTTCTCCTCCTCGTATCTTCCCATATACGTCTTCAGCCGCTTCCCGGACTTCTTGTAACCACGGCCACTTCATCTTCTCAGCAAAGACTATCAATCCTTCCACCTGTCGTTCGTGGACTTTTGAGTGGAATTCAACACTTCTTCCGATAATATCGTATTTTTCGTCATTATGCTTCTTCTCAAGGGTCATAGCCAAGTCTTGGTCAATCTGCGCATTTATAAACTCGATTTTTGCTGTAATACTTGCAGCCACATTATCCAGCTTCTTTTTTGTACTTTCATCGGATCCTAAACTCAACCCGAGTGCCTTCTGATAGGCTTCTTTTGCTCTAGTCAGGTTCCCAACACCCAAGTTTGCATCACCCAATGCTGACCAAGCAAGCTTTTCCTTCGGATCGAGTCTAATTGCGGCAGTAGCATCATAATGAGCCTGCTCGGGTTTGTTCAATACCATATATGCCAATGCCCGAAAAGTACTATACATGGAAATCGAGTTGTCGATCTCCATCGCGTCGGTATAGGCATCGACCGCCACCTGCCACTCACCACGCTTACAAGCTTCGTGGCCATTGTTCATGTGCTGTTCTGCTTTTGCTGTTTCATCTGGAGTTTTCGCCTTCTTTATATATTCAACTGGAACTGGTGGCTCGGAGAGCTCGATCCCGACATTGCTGAGCCAGAGGTCTTGGATAATCAAAGAAGCGAGAATCCGCGCTGTGAAGCCAGAATAAAACCCGTCATCTATTGTTTTGAGGCGGAGGGCTAGTTCCTTCGCGAGAACGAGTTGGTAGAGGAAGTTCCAGATGCCCATTATGCCTTCGCTGCGAGGTTGAGACCACTGAGTTGCGATGCTTGAGATGCTGGTGAAGTCTGTAAAGATATCTCGGCGGTTGAGCTGCTGATAGAAGTCTCCAATGCGCATTGGAGAATTGTCGGGGATATTGGCAATGTAGGTTACACTTTGCATATGGCCATTTGTGGTATCGAAGGTTAGCGGTGAAGTTCACAATCCCGCGCTAAATACGATTTGCAATCGATATATCTTACCCCATGTTACCAAAAAACTCTTCGAGATCATGCTTGTCTTTCTTCGGAGTCCATCCAAACTTTCCCCCAATACTCTTTTGCAATTCTTCCATCCGCCTTATGAGCTGCTTCGCCGAGACGTCAGGTAGTGTCGCATGGGATACAAAAACGGTATTATCTCTCGGCCTCCCAAAAGCCACCTCGTAATCCCAGGCTTCCATTCCGAACCCTTCGAGGGTGCATGTACCAGGATTGATATTCTCGTACTTTGGATTGCTCTCAATATCGAATAGTACGCCATCCTCAGCAGTGTCAGTGTTGTATTTCGAGGCGTTGGCTTTCATATACTTGCAACGGTGGTATAACTCTGTGTGATCAAAAGGTTAGATCGACCGAAACATTTCTAATCAAACTCAAACTCATGTTTCTTACCAAAGCTCCTATGCCCCATTTTCACATATCCCATCGCTTCATCTTGCCAAATATTCGGTACATTTTCATCATCGTAATAAACGCTAACTTTAACCCGTGGAGAGTAGTTTGTGGACGGAGACAGAATAAGACGGATGGCGCCCTGATCTTTGGCTCTGATAAAGTCCTCGACCTTTTCGAGCTCAGCCCAAATTCTTTCATGTTCCTCTTTAGATGGATTCAGTTTTGAGTTCGGAGGAGCGGTTGTGTTTGCAGAAGATGGCGAAGGCAATGGTATTGCAGGCTGAGGCTGCTGGTCATGGTTTGAAATCTTAATTTCTTCCATATCTCCTGTGATAGAGCCTAGATCGCCCTCACCAACAGGTACCAAGCTCTCCAATACATTAATCTCATGGATTACTTGTTCTAGTTTTAAAGCCCATAGTTCTGGTAACTGCACTACCCACTTTTGATCTCCGTCGCTACTAGCGCTGGCAGAACCCCCCTTCCCAGCAAGCTTCTTGAATCCCTTCTTCAAAACATCTCCTACTCTGTGATTTTTCTTATGCATCAAACCGCACTTGGTTACCATCGCGTCATCGTTTGTAAAGTCCTTTTCTAGTTGATACAGAGAAGACTGGACATTTGCTCTGACTTCGTGATCTTTGAATACTAGGCTAAAAGGTCCGGATTTACCGATACCGGTGGTATTGCCCCATACCACGAGTCTTGATCGCTCTGAGGCCCATGGGTAAGGTGCCTCGATATTTGCGAAAATCACGGAGAGCTTGGCGAAAGAATCCGCAATCGGTTTGGTTTGCTTGGTATGCTCCATTTCGATGACCTGAATTAGTGGATATATTGTAGCGCATAACCCCAATATATTGAGGTTTTTAATACGTATTTTTGAGAGAGCGCAGTAGCTGGGAGAAGAAAAATTCCCGAAAAAAATAAAGCGGAGGATGCGGAAAAGGACAAAATTATCATCATCAGGATTTGAAAAGTAATTACCCATCAACGTTATGCAATTACACCTCTATCCCGCCAAGGTCTCTTGTAGTCAAAATTCAAGGCCACGGAGTCAGACTCAAAGGCAGCTACCTAGCCAAGCTAATTTGAAGCTCGCCAGCCAAGGACCCAAGTTTAGGCCGCTGCGCCGCCCAATCCGACCCCGAAGCAAGAAGTTATCCGAGCCAAAATAGTCTGATCATCATGCGTGCGCTGTTTCATCCTGGCCCGAAACTAGCCTTTTGAAAGGCTAAAGAAGGTAGTAGTTCTAAATTATCTAACGTTATGTAAATCCAATATAACACAGCAATAACCAGCAACTCAAATGTTGCACATGCATACTCTGCGGATTTTATGCATTCGGGTTTTAAATGCTTGAACAGCTTCATAATTTAATTATGACTGTTAATTTAAGGAATTCGTCTCCATTCTATCCAACTGTATTTTTCATCCGACACCTGAAAACAACAAATCATATTCCATGGGTTTGGAATTGCTAAACCCTCTATTCTACATTTACAGTATCCTACGGACCTGGCTCCTAAATTCAAGCATAAGTGACGAGCCAAATTCGTGATAAAGATGCAAGGTATTCTGGAGCTTTATAGAATATTTAGCCTATCGTAACTCAAAATTAAGTCTCAGTCGTGTAAAACCGCAATGACAGACCACTGTCATACAACAATGTCATCCAGCGTTGCGAGAATCCTCTCAATATACACTAGGCCAACCAATACACCATCTCGATCCAGAAGATCAGAATGATCCCCAAACCCACCATCGAGACATTTTAGACACATGAGAACGGTATCACGGTACTTGTTCCCCAGTGCTGGTGCAACCGCGCTCTCAGCTCTTTTATAAAATATGTTCAGAACCTCGGAAGGGGCCTTTAGCTGTCGGGTTTTCCGATCAAAGAATCTGCACACTTCACGATTCTCCCCGTATTTTAAGCCGCTTGTGCCTACCACGGGTAGTATGAACGAACGCCAGAGAGCGATCTCCAACAAGACAATTCCCAAGCTGTAAACATCATGTAACATATTGAAGTCGACTTCAGGATGCATTCCTTGCCTCGTCGGATGCCTATATATGTTTTTATACCATTCGTCATCTCCAGCACGTGCGGAAGCTTCATCTTCTTTTCGGGCAAAGTCAAATCCCATCAGGAACAAGTCACCAATTTCTTGCGAATTTTCGGACTTGTTGGAAGTTAAGGAAGATGGGCTGCTGTTTGTTTGAAGAATGATGATATTTTCAGGGCGTATGTTCTTATGAACTAATTTTGCGGTGTGAACATAGAGAACTGCAGTCGCGAGCTGTTGGGCGAGTTTTATCCGAGCATTGATCGAGAACCGTACGCCAGCATCATTTTCCGGGGAAAGGAGCAACTCTCGGAGCGTCTGTGGTTTAGATTTGCTGGAAATATTTTCGGGAAGCGGAAACAATAATTCGCATCGATTCGCTCTTGGAACGGGAATGAATCCGCTGCAGCGCATCATAGCCATAGAAGGATCGGTTCCGTTCAGTATGCGGGCGATGTCTCGAACTTTCCTAGTATCGGGAGTTTCTTGTTTCCTATATTCGATCAAGGCCAGCGGCAATTCTTTCTCCTCCGACACGATGACCTGGATGTCACTATAAGATAGCCGGAATCTTTTACCGGCGGGGATATCTTCCAGATCGAGCAACAACCGCGTGCTTCCAGTATCATTTAGCCTACTCTGAATCCCCTCAGTCAGACGTTTTACCCTAGCCAATGCGCTGCTACCGTTCACCCTATCCTTCGTCAGGAGCGGCGCAATACGAGGGCCTCCAAAGAGAGCGGCAAACTGAACCGCACGCTGAAAAAGCAACTGGTTCTTCTCCACATCTTCGAGATCTCTAATGACCGTAGGTCTACCAAAGGTTGAGTACCAAACCCGCCGAACGTTCCCTTCCTTGTCTATCCCTCGCTCCAAAGTTACTTGAGCGTTGTCGAGAGATCCAGTCAGACGGGATAACGTCTTGTGCAAAAGATTGCAGAGCTCGTACGTGAGCTCAGGCGCGGCATCCTTCACAAATCCGAGGCTTACATCGAGCTGTCCCGAATGGATATCGTGCAGCTGAAGGTCATCCGCATGAAGACCCTTGGCGTTCTTATATGTGTGAATTTTCAAGTTTAAACCGTGAATATTTTTGATAGTCTGCTCGACAAGAGGAGGAATAGCGAGGGCTACACCGATAAGCTCTAGGGCCATGTTTTATGTCGTGTAGACCTGCTTTATAATTGGTTCGATTGGGAGATTATGAGCTAAATTGACTCTTACAGGAATTCATATTTTGGAAGACTGCTAGGACGTACAGTCGCGACTATAATATATTAATAGTCGGGAAAATATAATAGTGCGGGGTATGTACACGTATGGCGGAATCGAAGAAGTTCACATGTATCCATAGATGGATATATGCACTTCATAAGTGGATGATATCAGCCGCGTCGATATGCTATCATAGACATGCATTATGGCCGGTGATCAAATCGTTCCAGCCTTGCGGCCAGGGTCTTTCCCGCCTGAATCAAACTACCCCTCTTCATTCCAAACAGCAACACCAAAGTAAACATACACGCTCTGTATAACTGGGATCGATACTGTGGACCTTAAATGGTAGAACTATAAGGCATGTCATACAAAGCTGATCAGAGAGTCAATTTGATGATTCCTGCTTCTTCAGAGCGCGGGGGACAGAATGATAGGTCATCTGAAACGGAAGAATCTAGGGAACCTCAAAAAGCAGATCAAGCTCCCAAGTTCAAAGAGTCGGGTTCTTCCGGCAGCTCTAGAAAACCTATCATTCTAACTCCAACTAGAACTTCATCGATATCGTCAAGTTCCCTAGGACTTCCTGCCCGGAGGCCCTACATCGAAAGCGACTCTTCTTCAAACATCGTTAGCCCTGGAGCCCAAATTCAACCGCTCATTCGCATTGAAAGGCGTGCCCCTAACTTCAAATTTTGGGAACCCAATCTCAAAGATGTTGAGATCTCATTTCTTAGAACCGTGGGAAGAGGGAAAGTTCCTATCGCCACTCCGGAAGATGTTCAACTCGATTCCATCGACAGAAGACTCGATACTTTATCCCGACACGGCGCCACCATGCAGGTTCACAAAGGAAAATGGAGAGGAGAAAAGGCAGCTTTCAAGTTTATCCGGAGGGATTTAGTTCCCGACGGATCGGAAGAAAGCATCAGAGACGCGGAACTAGCGTACAGGCGGGACATGTACGACCTGAACTTTGAGTTGCAGATAATGTCAAAACCTTCCCTGAACGAGCATCCGAATATCACACGTCTGCTGGGAGTCTGCTTCGATACCCCGGCGGGCTCTTTGGAAGCGTTTGCGGAGCCGGGGCTCATCGTGGAGCTCGCGCACGAGCGGTATCCCGATTTGGGATCCTTCTTTGACGATAGGAGCAATCCGGACCGGCCCCGTCGGATCCCCTACGAGACGGCCGCGCATCTGATCGCGGATATCGCGGACGGGGTGCAGGTTCTGCACGATCACGACCTCGTTCACGCCGACCTCAAACCCGGGAACGTACTCATCTTCGCAAATGCCGCTTCGCCGGCCGGCCTCACCGCTAAAATTGCAGATTTCGGATTTACCGGCATGACCACGTATACTGGCAAGGGAGTACGAGCTCCTCTACCCGACGGAAGACCGCGAGGGGGTACACCGGAGTGGAATGCGCCCGAATGCTTGAAAGTCGAAGATCCTTCGAAAATTTACAGCAAGTTCCTTGACAACCATCCTGAGTACAACCGTACGAGGGATATATATTCTTTCGGGCTACTTGTGAGTTATATAGTCCTGGACGGGCAAACACCGAAAGAATACGTCGAAAACCTCACAGATGCCAAGTTTTCAGGTACGATTGTCGACATTGTGGTTTCTCAAATTGAACGGTATTGTGGTTTGGAAGAAGCGGGCCAGGATAAGTCGATCAAGAGTGCGGCTATCAACATTGTTCAGGAAACCCTGAGACTGGACCCGCAGGAACGCAAGGAATCCTTAAGATCTTTAAAACTGAGAGAGGTGCTGCTTGGTGATATGTAAGTCTCCTCTGGCCAGTAGCCACTTACTTTTTACATCCACCATTCAAAACTAATAATTTCATAGAACCGCTCCATCAACCTGGCGCACGGAATTCTTCGTTCTAAACTTCGAGCTATTCCCCAAGTCAGCGCACGAGTTCCAATGTAGCGGGTTACACGACGCTTATTGGGCCTCGCCTGCTTACTTTCGACGGAAAGTGCACGAGTCCTTCAAAGCACTGATGGAGGGCGGATCGGGTCTGCCGCAATACGTTGACCCCGAGATATTGGCTTTACTAGAAAGTCCGGGACGCCGATTGACAGCCAGCTAACGAACTTATCTCCGATCAACTATCCATTTTCCCGATTTGGATATTTCCTTGATGCTGCCAATAGCAAATTCGCACTCGGCGATGTGAAGAATCGGACATATAACTCTGCGGTAATCAAGATTTCCTGGGTACCTACGGCGCTCACATGTTGCCTGTGTTGTAAACTGTATCGGGCTAGTTTCAAAGCCTCCATGTGTAACCAAGACCCTTGTATCTGTCATGAGGCATACCCAGAACTGCAACGATTTCCGTGTGCATATGTTATCATATATATATACAAGCCTTTCCACCATCACTAGGTGATCAGTGGCTCTTACCTCCAACAAACAGCACCGATTCTGTCGTGGGCACTATGAACCGAGGAGACGTGGATGAAAGCTCTCATACAGTGCAATTTAGGGTTATGATTCCAATTTCTTTGATTTCATTTTTCGAATGAGATCCCCATTTCCTCGTTCCTGTAGAACTAGTTTAACAAGGATAGCTTTTCCTTTTATCCGTTACAATATTTCTTTTCAAGCATCGAACCCCGCATTAACAGAAAGACATGATTTAATAGGGCTGTGCAGCTTCCGGACTCGTGACGACATGTTGTAAAAAGAAGTGCAAAGAAAGTCTTTGTCGGGCGTGTCAAGATGAAAATAGGCAGCGAGGTAAAAAATAAAAAAGAGAGAGCTCCAAAACTAAAAGACAAGAAAAAGACACGAGTCCGCTTCGGCTAAGTCAACAAAGAGGATATAAATTACCGAGTAGCAAAATGCGAACCATGGGCCTTCTGCTCCCTTCCGTTCTGAAAACTCAGATTTACTTTCTCTTCTTCTTTCCTTGTACAACCTTAAAGCTCCCGTTTCCGAGGCCAGCATCTCCAGCTGCAGCAACCCCTGCCGTAGTCCCGGCAGCGGCGGCAGCGGCGGCATCTCGACTCTTCTTTGCAACTTCACTCCACCCACCACTGCTCTTGCTCTCGTCGCCATGACCATGATCAACCACAACTCCCTGCTGAGCGAGCTTCCTGCGACGGATAAACTCCTCCGCGAATCTGCGCCCGTCAATGGTTGTAGACTGCTGGTACACGCTATCACTGATTAGATCAACTTCGAGAGGGAATGACATTATCATGTTAAGAAAGTCGTCGACTGCGTATTGTTTTGGTTAGCGCTTGACTCCAGAATCGCCAAGGGGGTTTATATTTACATACCGTTCACCCCTTGATTTAACCCCTTCAGGTTGATTTTGGACCATTTAATAAATTCATCATTGGCAGTCTTTTGTACAGTAGCAGGACCAGTAGCTGCAGGGGTAGCAGGTTTCTTCCCAATCTTGGTGGCTAGCGTGGGAGCTGTTGTGGTTCGAGGCTGAGGAGGCGGGGGACTAGCCACCGTTGCTGGTCCACCAACTTTCCTCCCGCCAGCACCGACTGTGGTCCATACTCCACCGGGTAGGTTGCTAGAAGGGTTGGGATTAGGCGGCGCGGCGGCAACTTTAGAAGCCCATTCAGCGCGACGAGTAGCGGTTGCTGGAACCGGCGACGAAGAAGCAGGGGTCTGCGAAGCCGCTTGGGCTATCGCCTTGTGCTTTCGTGCCTCCTCCTCTCTCTGGATTTGCGCAAGTGTCTTCTTGTTGATAGGTCCGGTTGGCGCCTTAGCAAGAGGTTTTGACCAAACGCTTGTGTTTGCGACGACCGGTGTGGGTGCGGCCCAGGTGGATGAGGATGGAAGTCCAGAAGTTGGAGTTGTAGCAACAGTGGTCGAAGCAAGAGCAGTCTGCTGAGCCTGTTCTTGACGGCGAGCTTCAAGGGCTGCGGCTTCAGCTTTGGCGACCTGCTTGGCCTGGTTTTCCTGGATCTCCTTGAGAGATGGACCTTTCTGATGAGAACCTGAATCAAGGTCTTTTGCCCAGGGTGCAACGGGAATAGTCTGAAGCTCCGCAAAACCAAATGATGGAGATTTAGTGACAGAGTGGGCCGTGGAAGGTCGGGGAGAAGCGACCGGTAACGGAGCGGGGAAAGGGAGGGGCATAGCGGACTGAGAAACAACGCCCCAGGGGTTCTTGGGAGGTTCGGAGATAGTCGGAGGGGTGGAGGATTGGAAGTCAGAAACATGATCTTCATTACGATCGTCATTCAAAGATTCGTTGGTAACGCTTGGTTCTTTCGTACTTGGTTCGTCGGTATAGGTACTCAGGTATTGCTGTTGTTGTTGTTGTTGTTGTTGTTGAAGTCCCGGACCAGCGGAATAAAGAGAGGCAATGGTCTCATTAAGTTCATTATCGGTTGATAGAGGGAGGAGGTGAGGTGGGATCGCGTTATAATCAATGTCCGCGGGGAGATATGAGAGACCCTGACCTGATTCGAACTGTTTGCGTAAACTTTCCTCGTGCTGCTGAATCTGGAGCAGATGTTGTTGCTGAAAGAGGTCGTATTCATCGGCGATGGCGAGCGCCGTACCGGTCATATCGGGCCTAGCATCGTTGTCAAAACCTACATCTTGCGTGATATCTACAGCATCATCGCCGGCAGCTACCTGATAGGGGGCCATATCCCGTAGGCCTCCGGCTTGCTGTCCTTGGACCGGACCCTGACTGCCAATCTGCTGCTGTCCTTGCGTACCCACAGCTTGCTGAAGCAACTGTGCTCGCTGCTGTTGCTGTCGTTCTAACAACTGCTGCTGATTTTGGTACTGTCTAGCCATCTGAGCTCTCTGCCGCTCAAGTAATTCTGCTTGCTCTCTGGTTGTCTGCTGCGTTTGTGATCCAGCACCGCTGGTCCTGAACCCCTGAGGTGTCTGAATAGGTCCGGGGAATCCACTGGGCTGACCAAATTCCTCTCTGCTCGGAGCGAACGCATCCAACGACGGGTTAGACGTCGTGGATCTGAGTTCACTGAACGGACCGGGTGCGTTCGGCGGGGCACCAAACGCGCCCGGACTTTGGATATTTGTCAAGCTCGGCTGGCTGTGTAGGCTTGCCTGAGATGGGTGGTGATGTAAAGATTCCTGGCTCATACGAGACATATGCTGAGCGGCAGCGACTTGTTTTGCGATAACCTGCTGCTGGACAAGGTACTCTCGCTGTCGGGCCATAAGGTATTGTTCCTCCTGTTTGCGCCTTTCGAGAGCGTTCTGCTGCTCTGCAGTCAGGGTGGTACCAAAGGTAGGAAAGGCGCCAGGGAACGGCGGTTGGACGATTCCGTTGGCGGCATCAATAGTATTTTGGCCCCAAGGACTTGGCGTAGCCCATCCGGCTCCAGGAGGGAAAGCTTGCCCCTGCATTGGGATCAAGAAGGGTTCCCTAGAATTCCCGACCCTGCGGATAAATTGTCCAAGAAGCTCGAACTCTCCGTCTTCCTGTCGCTTTATCATCAGGTCTGGCTGGAAAAACCCTGCTTTATACCAGTCGTGCATTTCAAGGCCTGAAAACGGGCCTTGGATGATGCCACTGGGATCCTTGTAAACCCAGGTAATCTTATCGGGCATAACCATGACGTGACCACCAGAGTTACGTTGGGAAGATGGCTGGTTTGAAGATCCAGGAGCAGCCCCGGGAGTGGGAGCACCGGGCGGGAACTGCTGGAGCGAAGACACGGAATTTTGATGGGACAAGGCTGGGAAGGATGCCTTTGGCTGGATTGTTTGAGCCTGCTGCCCGTCAGGATCGCTTCCAAAGTACGGATTATCAGCGCCCATAATTCGAGAGGTGGAACCGAAGATACTATCGGAGGAGTTTCTGTTTTCCGGCTTCATATTGTCGGCCATGCTAAGCGCACGGAACGCCTCGGTGGGGTCGAATCCACCGTCATCGTCAATTCTTGATCGAATCTGTTGACGCTGTTGCTCCTGAAGGTGTTGCAACTGTTGTTGCTGGTCGGCAGGGAACAACTGGCCGAGTCTACTGGGCCTCGTTGTACCAAACACACCAGAGCCTGTCCCACTCGGAGTTCCGATGCCAGAAGAAGGTTCGCCGGAAGGTCCAAAGAACCCGGAAGGCAACGTAGGCAATCCAGCGGTTTGAGGGGTACCGGATCCGAGAGGACCATCGCGGGGTAATGGAGGGGCAGCCCACATTCCAGGTGTTCCAAGTGCGTTGCTGAAAGCGCCCAACCCCCCAATACCGGGGAGACCAGAGTTCATGATGCCGGTACTAGATGTCTGGCTGCGATCGCTCCCAGCGGCTGGCCGAAAACTACGAAGGCCACTTGCGCCCGCGCCATCTTCATCGCCAGCAACATCCTCAGCTTCCGGGAGTGGACTCTGATACGGGTTTGTATCGGCAGGGGAAAGAGGTTCCGATCCTTGAGATCCAGACATGCCGGTACCCATTTGAGTTTGGAGATGGTGGAACCCAGATAGTGGAGTATGCTGTCCTTGACGTGTCGACGAAGGGCTCGCGACACTGCTTCCCAGGGTTCCAAAGGCACCACTACCACCAGTCACATTTCGTGACGGGGAACTCAAGAGATTACGTCCAATAGGTCCTACAGAAGCTTCGCCAAAGTAGGCGGAATCTGGGCCGTGAGAATTGCGCAGTTTATCTTCTAGCGGGTCATCGATATCGAGGTCTCCGGGCTGAAGAGATTCCCGAGGGTTGTAAGGGTCCGTATCGGTACTACCGGGACGGCGTCCATATTCGTTGTGACTGAAATCGGGTTCCGCCTCAGATTCCCTGGAAAGTCGTTGAAGAGATGATTCGTAAGCCGCGTGACGTTCCGCGTCTTCATAGTTGTGATCGGCATCATCCTCGTTTTCTTCTTCAACCTTATCACCGAGGAGGCTTCTTCCAGTGGCCTTTCCGATGCTTCCTCCAGCCTTCTTGTCGCCGCCATCAGTTTTAGCGACAGGAACACCGGAATTTAGCACAAAGCTACCAACACCGCCGAAAGCGCCATTCGAGAAAGCGCTGTGAGCAGATCCGCCAGGAGTAACGGGGCTCGCAACACTCCAGGGGCCACCGCTAGCCTGGCGTTTGAACACGCCACGGCCAGATCCCGAGCCCGACTCGTCATTATCACGTCCGTCGTCTACTAATTGGCTGTAAGACTGTGACCGACCAACGAATCTATCGAACAGATTGCCGGACTCTTCGCCACGATCTGTTCGGCGACGACCGATAGGAAAGGGATTGTTGTCACCTGTATCCCTACGTGGACGATTGCGGGCGGTTGGAGAAGCTGTACCGGGAGGCGGAGGGTTACCCGTAGACGAAGAAACGGACACATTTGATTTGTGGTAGTTGCTGTTCAGGTTGGTGGCCGAAGTCGAAATTCGCGGTTGCATTGGCTGCCCCGGAGGCCCCGATGTACTGTTGGGACCGCCGGGTGTATTGGGCGGATGATGGGGCTTTTGGACGGAATTAACGCTTTGGAAGAGTTCTTTTTCCTCGGTCGTCATCGCCTCGAACGAAACCGGACGCTGCTGCCCCAAGGGGTCCCAGCAAGCTTCCGTGCCGTTGCCGTTACGCTCCTTCGATCCCCACATACCGCCTCCAAACAGCCCTTCCTTCTCACTTTCCCCTAATAGTAATTTGTTGATTTTACTATTATCGGATAGCAACCCGTTGGCCTCCAGAGCCTCATATTTGTGGAGCATGAAATCCTTGGAATATTTGTAAGGATTCGATGCGTCTCTGTTCGTGGTATGGGGCGGTTGGTAAGTAGTTGAAGATGAAGGAGTCACCAACCCTGATGAAGACACTGCCGCCGATGCCGACGAAGGATATTCTCTGGGATGGTGGGTGAGCGTCGTGGATAGCGACGGACGCCGGGGACCCGACTGATTGGATGTGGAGTTGTTGGCGGGGGTATTGGACGACGAGACACCATTGGTGGGCCGACGGAACCTGGTAGAAGATCTTTAATTAGACACCGATCGAAAGGAGCCTATTATTCGCAGAGAATGAAGACTGGGAGAGCAGCGATGCCACGTCATAGGCGAGACATGCGGGATTGCGCAGCACAGGCCGCCAAAAAGTAGATCAAATAATCTGATCGTGTGGCAGGTTGCTACTTTCGGGCACGACAGATGGAATGGAGGGGTCGAAGAGGGGCAGTAGGTGGGGTGGAAAAGACACACGGGATTACTTACCACTCTGACTGTTGACTCCCAAAGGGATTTGGTCCCCCTGAAGAGGAGACGCCGTTCCCTATCGAGCTGGCATCTTTCGATGCAGCGGAGTTTGTAGAAGAAATGCCTGATGGTTGTGTGGACATTTTTGCGATGAATATGCGATGAGAGATGGGAGAGAGAGCCGGTGAAGGGCTGGTCTGATATATCTCTGGTCGTGGATCCTGACGGGTAGAGAAGAGAGTTGTATGACGCGAAGGGGTCGGATATCTGGTGACCGGGCGAGGATAAATGGGAGCAATGTGTCGACAACTGTATTGTGCTCTTTCGTGGTAATTTAAAAAAAAAACACACACACACACAAAGAGATAGTCGGGACGTGGAGATCGCTACCGAGTTTGACCGGGTTCTTCTTGGAGTGGCAGAGCAACCAGCGAAAACGATGGCCGTATTGGATCGGAAGGTTTGTAATAGAACAATCGACGGGAGGGTGACCAGTAGAATCGCAAGGTTCGAGAAGGGTTCGATATCCGGGGAAAGGGATCCTCGATCGTGAACGTGCAACGGATCGCGACAGTGTAGGCTCGAGGAGAGTCAGGGACCAATAGGATACGATTGAGTAAAATCTCGAGGAGAGACGGATGGCGTCGGAGAGATCGTGTGACCGGAGCGTTCGATGGGCTTGGACGTTGATTTGTCCTGATGGAGAGTGCGGTTGGTGGTTGTATGGGAGTTGTGTGGTGGTGGTGGTTGTGTGGTGGTGTGTGTGGATAAATAAAGAGGAGAGAAAAATCGTCGTAGAAAAGAGAAGTTTTTCTTTTTGCCTGGAAAGGGCAACTCTCCAAAACACTCCACGTCAAACACCCGCAACACTCGTCCCAACGTGAACCAGCCGCGCCAACAGGATATAAAAAGCAGCAGCAGCACCCGTCGCCGCTTTTTATATCGCCGTGTCCGGGGTTTTCAGTCCGGATGGTTTTGTTTCCTTTGTGCAGCAGCAGCAGAAAGTACTTTGTCTCTCGCAGAGAGAGCAGCTTTTTTTTATTTTAAATTTCCTCCTCCTTAGAGCAGCAGCAGCAGCAGCAGTTATTCCTTCTTTTTCTTCTCGTGGGCAGGTTTGCTCGCAAACGGGACCCGAGATCGCAGCAGCAGAGATGGATGGCCAGAGCAGAGTTATACCAATACGGCGGACGGACGGATAATGCAGGCAACGATATCAAAAGACAGCAGAGAAAACAGCGCTAACGGAGGGTGTATTCTTTTTGGAGGTCTAAGGGAGCAAAGGTCCAAGGCACGCAGCAAAGCAACGAAGGACGAACACCGGGGCTATGCAAAGAAGACGATTTGGGTAAAAAGAGAGCACTTAGCTGTTCTTTTCACGACTATTAAGTAATGGTATGTATTATTAATGCTTTTCGCAAACTGAAGAAAATTCGTTGACACGTAGATACGTTATTTCGGCACTAGCGGACGTTAGTCGAGGGCGGAAGGTTGGTAGCAGATCAATCGATGTCAAAGTGCAAGGGCGTCTATAGCCGTTGGAATGGGGCGGGCGCCTGAGCAGCGGACGGACAGGGTGCCCGGCACGAACGAAAAAAGAGAGCGAGAACGAGAGAAAAGCGACAGAGGTCGGGCCAGGTCGGAAGCGGCGACGGAGGGGAGGGGAGGCTGCAGCTTGGAGCGGGGGAGGCGATGGGAAGGGAATGCGAGGTGCACCGGGTGGTCGTGTGGGTTGATGAGGGAAGGACGACGTTTTAACGTTTTTCCTTGGCCGGGGATTTTTGGGTAACAGGCGACCGGCCAGCCAGAAGAACAGACGAACGGCTAGACGAGACCGGCAGGTACCGACAGTCCGAAAATAAAAAGAATCGAGCGAGAGGAGAAATTCGGCGGAAAGACGTGTCTTTCGGAAGCAGTCTAGCGGGAGATCAGAGTGGATGCTCCGTCAGCGAGGTCGTGGTTGAGGAGACTCGTAGTACGCTCGAGCAGGACACTCCAATTGGAACCAACAGACGAGCGAGCGAACGAACGAACGTATGGACAGCAAACGACGAATAAACGAAGATGCCTGCTGCTTTGCGTATAAAAAAAATAAAACTGCTGGGAAAAAACCGAGCTAAGGGAATGGGAGAACGGGGAAAGGAAGCAGAACAGGTATTGAGCCCTAGCAGAGATAAGTGATATATTGCTTCCTATCGCGAGAGAACAACATAGGAATTCCTCCCCAAATGAGGCTACACATAATTGAGAGTCTCGTCTCTTGCTTTTTTGCTTTTCAAACTTTTTACTTTTTTTTTCCTTCTCTTCCATTCTCTCCCAGAATTTTCTGCAGGGCTTTTTTTCCATCGCCGAAAATTTTTCTCCAAATTGAAAAAAGTTAATCCGGAGGCTGTAAAGGGAAAAACTGGCGCTGAAAAACAAACCTGCTCACCGTTTTGAAAGAAGAAGAAGCCAAAAAAAAAGGCCAGCAAATGTGAAAAGTTTACTTACGTGGATGTTGGGACACCTGTAGATGACGGTCGTCAAAGAAAGAAAAAGAAAAAGAAGAAAAAGCGAAAGGTCAAAGCTGCACTTGCGAACGGAATATTAATCTGCGGCTCGTGGTGCGGCATGCCATTTTTATACTCTTCTCTCGACGGGATGCCACATATACATGGCGACAGCCAGACGTCAGTCGACTCTGGTGGCGTCCATCGCCAGCGATTTGTCGCGATTCAGCAGCTGTCGCGAGCATCGTCCCGACGGTCGGACCTCCTCGCACGCAAATTATAGTTTGCAGAGCTGCCGATGCGCGACGGTCAATGCTGTTTGGAGCCCATCGACATTGGTGGACGGTAGCTACTGGCAGCGGTTGCAACGCCGCAGAACTATATTTACAGCGATTGACATGGTACCCGGAAGCCACGTTTTTAGGATTAAATCCGATGCGTCTCGACTCTGCATCTCGAGCATCACCGGTCTTATTTGGACGGCTTTCAATGTTTGCCGGTTTCGTGTTTGTGCAACGCGACTTTGTTCGAAGGAGCTCTCCCACGCCGCCAGGCCTGAACTGACTGGCCTCTGTTCCTAGTGCCTGCATGCTCGTGGTGGCGCAACCACATTCCAAACTTTGTGACCCCTCTTTCTATACATCTTTTGATGGATGGCCCCTCTTCTGCAATCGCGCGTGAATGAACCTTCTCTATTCGCTAAGACTTTGACGGCAGCACTGGCAATCCCCGTACCCGTCCAATTGAACGAGACCACGGGTGGACCACCATAAAATGGGAACTGTCATATCAATTGCTCAATGATGCTGATATCGCCAGTTAATACCAGAGTTCCGGTATGCATTGTGCAACTCGAGTTTTTATTCCTGATATCATGATCACCCGAACGCCCCGCCTGCTGGCCCTGACCATGACGCCCTCCCGCAGTGTGCAATAGCCCCTCCTCGAGTCTTTTGAAGAATATCCGAAGAATATTTGATGATATAAACCGCCCCACCTCCTCCCTGCTGCCTAGCTGCGAGCTGCGTTCTTCCTTTGCAATCGTTCCTTCTCGACTGGCAAACTCGCCTGTGCAGCTGTTCCCCGGTCGCAACTAGCAAGCATCGCAGCTAGCGCCATTGTTAACTTCTGCTTGCTTCTTATGTGGTTTCGGTTTCATATGCAATTCAGTCAGTTATCCGACAATACCCTTGAACAATCGATCCTCCACCAAACTTATATCGCCCGCCCGCTCCAACTACCGCTAGCTTGGCCACTATATAATCAAAGTTTATAAATCCGCCCGATATCGCACCCCGGTGACTCATATATTCCATCGCAAGTTCCACCGACTGGACGTCCTCAGATATAAATTTCATTGCCAACTGTCGCAGGCTGAGCTGGCTAGGTCTCTGTCTCCCAATCTGGCCGTCTTCCGTTTTCGAGCCTCTTTCGCGCTAACCCCGCGTGTAACCTCCAACACCCCGCAACGCACTTTCTCCAACACCGCTGCCCTCCATCATCCCGACGGCATTCGAAGAGAGGCTGGTGTGTATAATCCCATCAGGCTTGACCCGTTTCGCAGAAATCATAGAGACAAAGACTGTTGTAATACTTGAACCACTGCTCATTTACAGACTAGTTACCAGATACTCCAGTGTCCCACTATATACAGAATGGAAAGCACAACCCCCCCAACACCCACTTTTGGTCACTCCCTCCGCCGCCATTTTCTCTTCCCGGAAAACTACACAAACCTGAACCATGGCTCCTTCGGCGCCATCCCAGCTACCGTCCTAAACCATCGCCAGAAGCTCCATCTGCTCTCCGAACAGTACCCGGATAATTTCATGCGTTACCATTCCATCTCCCTCCTCGACGAGTCCCGCGCCGCACTCGCAAAGCTTCTGAACGTACCCACCAACGAAGTGGTCTTTGTCACAAACGCCACTTCCGGAGTCAACGTCATCCTCAGAAACTTGACTTACGAGGAAGGCGATGTCATCCTCCATTTCGGTACCATTTACGGTGCGTGCGGGCGTACCGTGCAGTACATCACAGACACCACATCGGCGACGTGCACTTCCATCCCGATCTCGTATCCTCTCCTGGACTCTCAGATAATCTCGCTCTTCCGTTCCACCGTTGCGGAGCTCAAGGACGCCGGGAAGAAACCAAAAGTGGTCATCTTTGATACCGTGAGCAGCATGCCCGGCATGCGATTCCCTTGGGAGAAGATGATTGTCGCCGCCAAGGAGGAAGGAGTGTTGAGTTTGATCGATGGCGCTCACGGGGTGGGAAACATCAAAATTGACCTCGAGGAGAACAAGCCCGATTTTTTCGTCAGCAACTGTCACAAGTGAGATTCCTTTTCTTCGCATATGATATCATCAGGTACCGACGTAAAATTTCATATTATGCTAACACACTTATAACAAAGATGGCTCTATACACCCCGCCCTGCTGCCGTTTTGTATGTCCCGTCCTACAACCAACACCTAATCACAACCTCCATCCCAACCTCTCACTACTACATCCCCAAATCCCAAGCCCAGTACTGGTCCCCTCTAGCCCCGGGCCTGAAATCGAATTTCGAACTCCAGTTCGAATTCAACGGCACCATTGACGCGACACCCTACCTGTGCGTCCCCGCCGCCCTCAAGTTCCGCCAGGAAATCGGCGGCGAGGACGCCATCAGGGATTACTGCAACACCCTCGCGTTCGACGGTGGCGCGCAGGTGGCCAAATTGTTGGAAACGGAGGTGATGCTACCGGATCCCACGGCCGTGGACGGCGGTCGCTGTCCGATGGTCAACATCCGTCTGCCTCTGTCGCAGATTCCCAAGAGCGAAGTGGAAACGGTGTACAGCACCTTTACCAAGGAGGTCGGACTGAAGGAGAACACTTTCGTGCAGGTCTACGTTCATAACGGGAAGTGGTGGGTCAGACTTAGCGCTCAGGTGTATCTCGAGACCAAGGACTTTTTATGGATCGCGGGGGTGTTGAAGAAGGAGTGCGATAAGATCAACGAGAGGGTCAAGGGTTTGAGCGGTAACGGGGAAGCCGTGCAGGTTGCCGGAAAGGAAGAGAATGGGGAAAAGGTTGGTGGGAAGGAGCTCAATGGGACCAACGGGAACGGAGTTACCAATGTGCAGGCGGACGAGGTGCAGAAAAAGGTGGTCAGTGGAGTCGAAAAGTTAGCGGTGGGGGAGTTGAAGGTCAGTGAGACGGAAGGAGAGAGCGTCGCGGTGCATTAGCGGAATCAAGGGATCGAGGAAGGTTCATTATTACCAGAAGTATCTTTTTTTTACTTCGATTTTCAAATTTCGTCCTTGAATTACTATCTCTTTTGGAATGCTTTCTCAGGTCTGGAATCCTTTATTTTTGCGCCAGCTTGACTCGATCGCATCAAATCCTGCATCTTGAATCGCTTATACATATCTCTCATGCCACTGTGCATTTGTCTTTCCGAATTAGTTTTCCGTATCTTTACACGTTGACACAAATTTTAAGTCGTCTCGTTGACCAGAGACAAGATTTTAAGCACATTTACGTGTTCCTTTTTGAATCTATATGTTAATAATTTATAAAATTATGTCAAACTAAGAAAACAATATTTTTTGGCTAATGCTTCAGTCTGCTTAAAATATCCCCCTCCATAGATCGATCCACAGCCTCAGAATCATAAACAGTCCCAGTGCAAGCATATCTCATGACCCCGTTACATAATCCTAGTCCGGCGATTGCCGATCTGTGCGGGGGACGATCAAAAAGCATCGGGTACCCAATAGCAACCTCGGGATATGACACCAGAGTTCGAAATCAACGGCCCGATATCGGGAAACAATAATCGAGAGAGAAAAAAGCGGCTGCCTAGGACCTCCTGCATATGCGTCTTGATGCCGTTCGTAGCCGATGGGGGAATATCGTGCCGTGACTCCAGATGAGCTGCGGACCCGAAGGTTAACTTTGCGGGTCTTGTGATATAGGTGTACCCGGGCACTAAAGTTGAATCCGAGTTCCCGTCGACCATAAAGTCGACCGATAGTAGAGGTAGATAGATACCCACTTGTCGATTCATTGGTGATACCAGAATTATGATATGCAAGGCTCATCCTGTACGCAGCTGATAATATCAGAAAATACTACGCTCAATCAAGACCCCAGCTTCGTTTCAACGTTCATTCAATATATATTGTCACATGAAAAAAAAGAGAAAGATACGTACGTACACCGCAGCAATATAAGCAAAAAAAAGCTGAATCATTAATTTGTTTATCTTCGCGCGCACAAGAAACCGAACGAAGACACCAAAAAGGAAAATTCAAGCCCCGCAACACGAAAAGCCAACGTTTCTCTCAGCTAATGTAACAAAGCCAACGATTCCTGTGTATTTATTCTTCTGTTCTACCTCCTCGACCGTTATCTTACTTTTCAACTCTCGATCAACTTCACAAACCCCTCACAGGCTTCCGGGTCTCCAACTCCTACACGCCGTTCAACGCTTTCCTTTGCTGACCTGCTCAATTTACTGAGCCTTCCTTTGCGTCTTGCTGGGGTCAAAGTCCGTGTACGATGCGAACTTTCGAGCTCCGTCCTTAACGCTAGCCCATACATTGCGAGCTGCGGGTGGTGCTCTCGGGTCAGCGACGTAGCCATCGACGAGACCTTCCGCGGTGTTCAACGCCTGCCTGACAAACGGCGACTGGGCAACTCTGATCCTGAGGAACACGGTGTAGATGATCAACAGAATCCACGAGTTGTAAAAGATGAGGCAGCCGAGGAGAAGACGGCCCCAGAGCGCCAGTTCGAGATTGGCGACGATGGACATGGAGGTGTCATAGTGCGATTTGACAAACTTGGAGATGGTATCCGAGATGACATTAGCTCCGCCTCTCTTTGGTGGTTGTGGGGTTGCTCCAGCGGCGACGGGTGCGGGAGCAGCGGGTGTGGTAGGTGTGGGGAGGAGGGTAGGGATCAGAGCGGTGCGGAGGTAAGTTAGGAAGTGGAATGTGGAGTAGATTGTGAAGGGGAGAAGGGCGAGGTAAATCGGGCTTGTGAAGAGCCAGATGAGAGCCATAACTGTATGGCCACGCGGTTAGTTTTACACTTTCTTTTGACGGTCATTTGCGGTGATAGCATACCCAAATATTGGACATTCTCATCGCCGGTCATGGCGAGAAGGTGTTGCTGCAGAGCGGGGCGGTTAGAGCCGGCCTGCTTGATTCTGGCCCTGTAGGCCTTGTAGACGACGATGCCATAGGTGACCGCGCAGGCGAGGAAGCCGATACGATAGGAGACTTGAGCTGCTGTTGTGGCGGTGTTGAATTTGATGAACGAGATGGTGTATCTGAGGGTCGCGAGGAGAAGGGTGAGATGGCTGCGAGCACGGCCGTGTTAGTAGACATGTCGGGTTGTGAAAAGAATATATTTTCCAAGAGCAGGATGCTTTACCCGATGAACCAGCCGAACTGCAGCGTTTGGGCGATAGCTATGAGACGCTGGGGTAGAGGTGCCGGCCCACTGGCGGGCTGGGTTGTCGGAGGTGCCATTCTTGAGGAGATTTTCTGAGATACCAACGGAATTGGTCGATAAAGAGGAAACGATAGGAGCTTGACTTTTTATTCAGAGATTGGTGTGATTATGATATCTCGGGTGGGAGGTATAATAAAGGAACTGGTGATTGAGCGGCTGATATACGGGGGGGCGGTGGAGAGGACGATGTTGGAACGGTGTTCTTTGAAGGAGGAATGACGACGGCGGTTTTGGTGGGGCGGCCGGCTGCAAACGTTTTTGAGGACAGCTGCTTTCGAGCACAAATTCTACCAGCCACACCCGAAAAGATAACAACGTCAGCTCTTACGAACGGAAAGATCAAGACAGATTATTCTTTTAAAAGACCGACTGCATGGGAGCGTACGACTCTCACGACGGGGCCGTTCGTTCCATCCATCCGTCGGATGCGCATGTGGAGCGTCCGGCGCCAGCTCTCGCAGCAGATGTGACGCACATGACAAACTTCCAGCGCAGAGAGCGAACAGACTCACAACAAGGACAAACTCACCTGAGAGGACAGCAAACGTAGCCGATTGTGATGGTAGTGATGATGGTGACGATGATGATAATGAAGCTGAGAATGAAGGTTTTGGGCAATGTTGATTGTTCTGCGACGGGTCTTTTAAAGCAGCGCAGAGGGACCGTCTGTCCTGTGACGATGTTTCAAACAAGGAAAACCTCATCCAAACGTCATCATGCGCGCAAATCTGCCCACTAAACCCCACCAGCCACACCAACTGATGCTCTTCGCGAAAGCCCCGTGGCCAGCCCTCCTCTCCTTGCCGGAATCCGAGGCCTATCCATCTATCTCTCTCTTCTCTCCAATCATTTCATCGCTCGTTGAGGAATTTGGTCTTCCGATGTGGCGGTGCGGGTTCAAGGCTGTGGCGGTGCGAGCACTTCCAACAGCTGCAACGCGGGAACTTGAACAAAGAACAAATTAGCAACTGAATGCATTCTATACGCTTGAGCCTCGTCTAATCCTTCTCGCCGTCTTGATCAAAAATTAAGGTAAATTTCCAATATATTTGTGGAATTATACTTATCAGAACAGATTATACCGCGTCAATGCTAGCTATAAACCGGGTTAATTACTTCAAAAAAGGATTTGCGGCATATCATTTTTTTTGGAAAGCTTGAATGCTATCAATAGAAGATAAATATATATACGTCTAGTAAGTAAATAAAAAAAAAAGTGATTCGAAACTCCGTCGTATTTTGGTATGAAAAGGAGGGGTTTACTCTGGTACTTTGTCTCTCGGTAAGGTGAGTCTGGGGATGAGACCAGTCCATTCCAGTATGATAACTAACACTCAAAACCGCCCGAAGACCGTTTTGCCTGGTCCAACGTCTACAGCAATTGCTTGATTCTCAAACCGACCGACTGTCTGTTTTCCGTTGACAAGTACTCGACCGGACTGGGAATAATTACCCGCTTTGTTCGGGAGTAAAACGCGAGCCGTCGTCCCCACCGGAACCTCAACTTCGAGCACCCCGTCTTGGTATATCACAACAACGGGGCCATGAACTGTTGGAACTGTGCCGCGAACGGATGCTAGGATACTAGGCTGGGGTGCGATGAGGAAACTTTTATATCCTGGGCTCAAAGGACGCACACCTAGCACGAATCTTGATATTATATTGGCAGGAACCGCGCCCCAGGCGTGATTCCAAGTCAGATTGCTCTTATATTTGGCATCCCAAGCTTCTAGAGTCATCGTCGAACCCAGCTCGATCATATGCCACCAGCCCCGGTCGCTGCGGGAGGTCATGAGTTGCAGCGCATAATTGTCTCTACCAGCGTTATAGAGAGCTTCCAACAAGTATTGAGCCCCGTACACGCTACATGCCATGCCTCGAGATTCTACGAAATCGGCAACCTTGCTCTGCTGTCCCGGGGGTACGAGGCCGAACGCCAACGGGAACATGTTTGCGTGGAGGGAAGCATGATTGGAGCCCTCGCCGTCGATATAAACACCCCGGGTTCGGTCAAAGAATGTGCTATTGAAGGCATCGTAAACTTGATCCGCCTTTGTTTGGAACAATTGGGCATCTTCAGCGCGGCTAGTCGCATTTGCAATGTTAGCCATTTTGGAAAGTGCGTGGTAATAGAAGGCGTTGGCGACTGTGTTAACCTCCGGCCCGATTTGGGTGGCAGGGTCGTTCACGCCGTCCACCTGGTTGTAGCCGTCGCGCTCGCCAAACGGCCAGTCCACGATGGCCAAGGCTTTGAGTAAGCCATCCCCCCGTGCCTTCTCTATCAAGAGTTTCTTTTTCAGCGCGTCATAGTTCTTGTTGGAGAGTGTGATATCGCCCGTCATTTCGTAATCGGCGGCGGCCATCATGGGCATATGGAAACTCCACTCCGTTGGCCAGGTCGGATGGGCCAACAGATACTCGATCGAGTAACGGGCCACTTCAGGGTTGGCATCAACGGCCATATGCGAGATCTGGTTGATATATGCATCGCCTTCATACGGGATACGCTCGCGTTCCCCATCGATATACACGCCAAAGGCCGTGGTGGCTTTCATGGTGTGCTTGCATAGGCCCCAGACGGCGTTCAGCGTTTCGTCCGAGCTCTGGAAAGAACTCGCGCTGTCATTGAAGGCGGTGTGCAACCAGAGCTGGCGAATCGAGTTCGTATCCAAACCGGCTGGGGCGTTATCGATTTCGACATAGCGGAACACCGTCACTTCGCCAATTTCAGGCGGCGTGTGCACCGCCTTCGGGTTACTATGACGAGGTTTCGTAGGGATTGTGAGCTGGTAAACGCTCTGCTGTGGTTGAGTCGTGAGGGTCAATTGGCGATAGTTGACGCTTCCGGGGGGCTTGCGATCGATCGCACCATTCGCATCCAACTTCTCACCGAGACGGATGGTGAGAGTGGAATTAACGGCCTGACGCAGGGTGATCTGGAGGTTGCCGTACGCATCGGCCCCAAAATCGGCGAAGACGGTTTTCCCATCCCGACGGAACCGAACCGGGGCGACCTGGCTGAACGTCGCCTGTGGTTTCATCTGCTGGGCTGTTACGAACAAGGGAAGAAGGAATAACAGAATCAGCACCCGTCTGATCCATCCCATTTTATACAGCTAACAAGCGTTCTTCTTGCGCTAAAACCGGATTCTGTTGATACATACTTTGAGACCACGCTCGATGCGGAGGGAAACTTATACAGATGCGTCCTGTTGATTCTGCTCGATATATATATATATATATATATATATCTTCCGTGTTTTTCAATAATCGTGTCCCACTCACTTAAATATTATCTGCGAGGATGAATATCATCCAACTCTGCCGTTGATGCCGAGATATGTTACAATCTCTTAGCTAGCCCCCTTACTTACGCAGGCAGAAGCCATCAAGTGACTGTGACTGGCCCCTTACCCCTCTCTGATCAACACACTCAAGATAATCATGATTAGCCCCAAGATATGTAAAAGGCAGTTCCACTTGCGAATGGCGAACCGTCTTTCCCAATTGATATGTGTAGTCCCCTCTCTTCTGACACTAGTACCTTCTGAGTAATCTATCCATCAATTGATCTCAAACGCCACCAACCCGTCCACCAACGCAATGCTTGCCCTTGCGCTCGAGATCTGGATCTCTTGTAGCGCGTTGTTGCATGTTGAGCGTAGTCGCAGGGGCAGGTGTCGGCGAATGCTGGCAAACACACTTTCAATTCGTCGTGGCTGAGGGGCTGTCTTAGGAGCAAAGCGGCCAACGTGCCTAACGGATCCTCCGAATTTTATTCACATCTGGAAACTGTGATATCAAAGCCTTGGTTCGAGGTTTGATTGTAACTTGAAATGAATTGTTGCGGTCTGCTATTTAAATTTGTGGAATTTAAATAACATTTGCAAATACTGCATGCTCAAGAGGAAAACATATTTGACTAACCGTTCGGGGCTGAACCTCGCGCCTCGGAGGACTCTGGTTCAGAAAACCGCGGAATCCGGTAACTCCATATGCATGCCATTAATGCTGACATACTGCTATCACGTATGCAAATTCAAAGCGGGCTCTAAGATTTCCGGTTCGGTTTGGTGGTGTACGTCGAGACAAGGATTCCCAAACTACACAACACATCAACGTGGGCTCAGAAGCAAGCGTCAATGTTTATTTTCAAAGGTGGTATATCGGGCCAGACATTCCGAATATTTCCCCAAGCAGTTTCCAGCAAGATAACGATGTCCCGTTTCTATCCTACCGATATTGGACCACGTGAGTAGAGCCGGCCCAAACCCTGGCTTACAATATAAGCACGGAGCAATGATCACAAACACTGAACCGCTGCGTCCAAGAAGGAAGCCGGGAATAGTGGAAGGAAACTTCAAGAACTCAGCCCATGATATCTGTACATGCAATGGCGGCACAAATCATGATCGGCAGTGTTTTATCTCTTCCTCGAGCAAAGCACGAGTTCGACGGACACAACCCTCATGCCAGTCGGCCGCGTCCCTCTCACTTTTATCGAATCTCTTGAGATCAATACCGATGGCCTGACAGGGCGCATTTTTGCTTTCTTCTTGGCAGGGGTAGTTACCTCGCAACAAATTTCATTGGCCAGCGAGTATGAATATTTCAAACTTGTACCGGTACAATGCAATGAATCGGCTGAGGACCCCGACGTCATGTGGACGATAATATCGCAGCTTCGCTGTGCTGCATTGTCGGAGTTCGGAACTGTGGGTCTTTCTCTAGTTGGTTGGCAGTGGGATGTGCACATTGATTTGTTCGGGTCCGGTCAGTATACCGGCATCCGGGCAACGCCAACCGTTCTTCCTGGCGTAGGGCTGAACCGGCGTTTGAGTGCTATGCGGACTGTCGCACTCGGGAAGAGGACGTAACACAAATAAGTTCACAGGCAACTTTGCTCGTGCAGCATATGATGCGCAGCTTATGAGAAAGTTTCGTGGTTTGGAAAGATGGAAAGCAAACGGACGTAAGGTATTCAGCCGGGCAGTGCGATTCGATCCAATCGGAGACGGCCACAACGACACATTGGGACATCGAACAATCTGGACCGACGACCACTACCACAAAGGAAACTATAGATGATGCGATATTCTATAACAAATTAGACATATATCACATTTCCCGCTCGATGAGCCTGCACAGCTATCTGCTTTGATCACACAAGCCAACAGCACGGCATGGTGCATTCAAATTTGCGTTTACTAAAATTAACTTGGAAAGCCAGCTTTTACTGACACCACTTAACTTTGACCGTGCATATAGAAAAAAAGTGATCGCATGATGATAGAAATCTAGAACCTTGTGGGGCGTGACTTTTAGCAGGTGCCGCCTGGGACTTTTGGGCTGGGCCGTCAATGTTTTACGTATCGAGGTAGATTGCATGAACAAATAAAAAATACGTAATAATATTTCCCCCAAATGGCTGATAAATCAATAGAGCTGAACTGCTGAATAAGGTTTTTCGTCTAGGCTACATCTTGTCCTTGTGATCGAGCGTGTTCATTGTGTTAGCGAGCTTTGAAGCTGTTTGCGAATTCAGCCGGAGGGATTCAATATAGAATTCAATCCCAGTGAAACCAAAGTTACTGTGATCGAACCGTCTACAGTTTCTGTGTTTTTCCAGAGAGAAGCTCTTAATATGCGCGTAACTTATCATAAAGCCGAATTTATGACATTGCTATTTAGATACTAAACAAGGATAGAAAAAATGAGCTGGTTCACGAACTGCGTGAAATTCTCCATCGGTCCAACATTAGAATAAATTCATCGCCTCAGTTTATCCCAATACTACCTGTACTGGCTCTGCAAAGTGGTTGACAACCAAACCCTTGGCATCAGACCACACCTCATCTATGAGTAACTTGTAAGTTCCTGGAACACCCGTATTTCCTGTCACCGCGACACTCATCCATCCTCCCGCAGGGATGGTCAGGATGCTATCTTTTGTACCAGATACCTTGATGACCCAGTTTGTTTTCCTCCCACCGACGTCCAGTTTACTCGCGATACCGATCTCAGCATTCGTGATACCCTCTGATTGAGTCAACTTGACTGTGCTAGTAACCTTTGGCGTTGGTGCGGGATTTGGCTCAGGGTTTGGTGTGGGAGGATTCGGTGTAAGAGGACTTGGTAGGGGACTTGGTCCAGGAAGGTTTGGTACCGGGTCCGGTGCAGGATGCGGGGTAGTATTTGGGATCGGATTGGGTGTCAGTTTTGGCTTCTCCTCATGACCCGACGTCTCACTGACACCTACACCTACACTAGAGCCTAGCATTCCACTAGCGATATTATGTGTGGCTTTACGCTCAGTCTTTAGCATATCAAGCAGGGATTGCCTGTGAGGATTAGGCGCAGGGCCTAATATAATAATGAAATTAGCAGTAAACGTTCTGAAAGGGGTGTTAAGTTCACTTACTCGTGGGTGGTGGCTTCTCTGAGGCCGGCCATTTCAAACTTACACCATGTAGGGCTGTTGTTCTTGCGGCTGCAGATACTGAACTTGTCGACCCCAACTTTGCTACCGGTGGAGCAGTTCTAAGGAGTGGCTGTGGAGCGGCAGGACTACCCGTGTTTCCTTTATCACCTGTATTGTCAGTTTCTCCAATGCCGTTGCCGGATGAGTCTGTGATAACAAGCTCAGGCTTTTTGCTCTCGTCGACAACCTCGAAGGTTTCGTTGGCAAAGGTCTCTCTCCCATCTTTTGGGTCACTGCTAAACCCAATAAAAAAGTATTTCAATAAAATTGGTCCGGAAGTTGTATTTGTCCCCTTAAATTTGAATACGGCATCTTTGGTTAATGCTACGCCAGTGAGACTCTGATCCGGCTCCCAGCTCAGCTTATGCTTCATTTGAGTGATTTCGCCAGTGGAAACGATGTCATCCCTCTTGATTGGCACAAATGCTTGCAAAACCGTTTCTCTGCTGGGTAGGGTGAGCGGTTGACTTTCCGCGGGGAGCCTGTGAAGATGTTAGTTTTGGGCCGATATACGCTGATGACAGGTACCCAGGTCCACAAAGTTACAGACTGGCAACTTACTCTTTATAAGTAACCTCCGCCAGAAGACCACCTTCGTTGTTGAACATAATATTGTCAAAGTTGAGGGAGCCCGTCGCCGGGTACACAAACTTCCCGTTTCCTTTCAATTTTTCTCGGACGTTATTAATCGCCGCAGGCAAGCTATTTGCCATGTTATCAGCGACGAATTTCTCTATGAGCTGGGCCACACTTGCGGGAGTAAGCCCCATTGAATTTGTTGTGCGTTTCACAGAGATGTTACCGTTCACTGGAGTGGCCGGGTCGATATCGAGACTCAAAACCCCGTTTGAATCCTGATTGATCAAGAGTCTGAGGCTCCATGTTATGTCGTAACGCTCGCTGCACAGTTATGGTTTTTAAGTTCTAAATTGACTCTAGGAGAGAGGAAATTACGTGAAAATGACTTACTCCAAGAGAGCGGCTAAATCGCTGAAATCCTTCGGTGATACTTTCCTCGCCCATTCGCATCTTTCGTATATGTAAGAAACCCCTGATATGGTCATATCAGTCTTTCCAGGTGTCCAAGTTAGGGTATTTGTTGTGCTCGCTGAAGCCATGAGAATACGATAGTCAGTAGACGATTAATTTGTACAATATACCTTTGCCCTCGCCTCCGAAAATATCAGCCACTTACACTCGCAATTTACTACTCGAGCGTCTCCTTGTTCTTGGATGGCGGACGTCACTTGTAATTTCTCCGGTCTAATATTGGTTTTCGTCCACCTGTATCCAGTTGGGTGGTCCGGTTCGTTTGGGGCAAACTGGAAGATCGAATCAAGTGGGCTGGTATGGCTGGGGTCTGATCCGTTGCCAATTCTATAAGGCATACCAACAGCAAGCATATTACCGTTATTCGCGCTTTCGACGATAAATGCCGGAGAGTGGAAAATATCCGTTGCATAATTTAGGATTTGAAGTTCTGGTAAGAGATGAGTGGCAAGAAAAAGATCATGGCTAACCATGAAAGTTGCATTGATCCCCGGGTCATTTATAGTTGCTGGCGCCGTAATAAAATTTCCTGACCACACGAGCTTCGGTTCATCTGGTAGAGGATGATTCTTAACCATTTCGCAATACATGAGAGCGTTTCGACTAGTTCCAATAGATGAATTGACAGGAGCACCTTCGCCGGCACCCTTGTCAGGGTTTTTATATGGAAAAACCTGATGAGCTAAAGCGGTAGGCACTGTGGATATTCGTAAGCCCTAGTCAATTCCCAAAGGACCAAAATTATATGAACCCTGGTTTTGATCCGTTAGTTCAGTATTGATCACCTACCATATGTTGGAAGCGTTGATGGCGGGTCTGAATAGTATGACCATTGTTAGTCGCGAGCAATCATTGGGCTCAAATAGTTATCGATCTTCATATTTTACTTACTGGTGGGAGCTCTGAAATGATACCCGAGCGTATTTCTGCCACTGTTATCTACTTTTTCCGCCCAAGCCTCCAGGAAGAACTTTAATCGGAAACCGGCCATGCTATTATTTGCCATCCAGTCTGCAACGGATATTTGGTTGCCATCTTCGTCAATCGCAACCGAAACTTTGGAGTCGAATCGACCCCAATCAGATGCTAGTCAATTGGCAGCATTTGCACCTAGTTAGGCTTGAGATCGTTTCGGCACAAAATTGTGGATAGACTGATCTATCAAATATGACACTCACATGAAAGTGCCAAGAACAAACGCTCAGCGGTGTAATCTCCAGGAGCAAAATTTTCTTTCAGCCATGCGTTTTCATTAATCGTTCTCTCTCGAAGCTTCGGGTTAGTGATCGTTGAGGGATCTTTGATCACGAACTTCTCAAAGTTAACCTCGACTGCAAGTTTCCAGCCGTCCAAGGTCACATCTAGCCGACCTTTGTCATCTTGAACGACACCCTTTTTCACACTATAAAGTCGAGGGTGACCAGACGTTAGTATTTATAGATATAAAATAAAATACTTGAGACTGAAATCTATTTAACAACTGAGGTGAAATATTTTGACCATTGATTGATCACAAGCAAAAAGAAAACTGGGAGAGGATACGAGATGGTGGAGCGTAACTCACTTGACCACGAACAAGAGTTTACTAAAGTTGAGCCCGTCTCCGGAAGGAATAATGATAGATGGAGGATCTAGTTCAAGATCACCCGTGCCAATGAATGAGTCACTCATATAGAGTTTCCCAAGCTCAGGATAGCGTTTATAGAGGGTTTGGAAACTTTCGTTGACAATAGATTCTGATAACGCGAGAACCTGGTCGTAGTGGCCTTTCCCTGTACGGGTAGTTGCTTCAAGGCGCGATAGGAAGTCACTGTCTTGAGACATGATGCAGTTGCTCTTGCAAACCCAAAATATACTGGAGTAAAGAGATATTAGACTGTTTACAGGTTTTGAAATTGGAAAGTAAAACAAGATAGAAGTTGAGTATGCTTTGCACAGAGGCTGCTTCTGGCTATTGAGACCAAGGGTATGCCTTCTTCTATGGTCAAGGGGAACTACACCCTTGGTTCTTATAATCTTTATCAAATAAATTTCTGTCAGTGGGAATGCTAGGGAAAAATCAGCGCTCTAACCCCCCATGCAACATCTTCAAGACAGATATAGCGGCATGAGCGGGTATTTGCAGGGTTTAGCGAGGCAGGGCTGAACTACTTGCTGTGCTCTTTCCACACGGCCGGCTATTTGTGCCAAGGTCTGTTTCCTAAGAATCCAGCTGCAGATGTACCAGTACTGTACTACAAAACTGGCAGTGGCATGCTTGATACCAGCAGCCCCGTTCTCGCATCCAAATGAGCAGCAAGAGACGGCACAGAATTTCAGCTGAAGCAACTAATGCTTCGAGGCTTGCATAAGGCATATTTGGCGCACAAATCAAGCCAAAATGACAAGGATGTCAGTAAGAATGTGTTGAACCTAGTGCATGAAAGTTCAGGTCGCAAGATCAGACATCTCTGAGGTAGTTTCATTGGCATTCCAGCTTTCAGCGATGGTTTACTTGCAATTACCACGAAAAGGAAACCCAATCTCTACTTTTCTATAAGTAAGCTTGCAGGACTGCTTGGAGCTTCTAGCAAAACCAACGATACTACCCCAGATCCAAGGTTATCCCAGTATCCAATCTATGTTGCATTGGCCGTAATTTTTCCTAGATCTCAAAGCGCTCTTTGAAAATTGCGCAAGCGAAAACTCTTGGATAGAATTTAGCTAAACGAGAAACTTCAAAATATATTTGCATTGAACGAATCAGCGTAACAGAATCAAGAAATCGCAATGGTAAGTGAGCTGCACCTTGGAATTATTCTTGTGCCATATGACAGCTTCAGAAATAATGTATTATCTTTAGGAGACAATCCAAGCACTATGGGGTGCTTTGGACAAGCTTTTTGCAGAACCGTCTGCGGACTACGAGGTCTGGCAAAACGCGAAACCAGCGCTAGTTGCCGACTTCTCGGATTGGAAAAATCTTCGATCGGAACTTACAACTTTCCAGACATCCATTTCAGCGCAGAGCGTGGATATACTCCGCCTTGACGTCGAAGTTTATGAGATAGTGGTTGTAGAAGCTGGGCCATCTGGCCTTCTACTCTTTGAGTACCTGGTTACCGATCAATCTTCCGGGTCTTCCCCAGAAAGCTTTGCAAGACGCTATGCAGAGATATCCAAAACTTTACGAGATTTGAACTATGACATCAGCATAGTGGAGAAACTTTTATCTGAGCTGTACCTTCGTTACCCAGTCTTTGTTCTCTGTGGCTTCATACAAAGCGGGAATATTCCGTATCCGAAGGAGTCCGTGGGAAAAGTTATCGACTTCTTAGAAAACGCCAGTACTAGAGGCTTTGGGTTCAAGAAAGAATCCGTGGCCAATTTATTTACGAATGCAATATATCAAGATAAATTGTTGGCTTCCTTCTCCCCAACAGAAGTGGAGCCGCTCAAACAGTTTCTGGAGTCGGTGCAACGTCTCAGCTATGTTACCACCCAGCCCGAAGAGATTGGCCTTTTACTACAAATTCCTGTAGTGTCAGCAAGAGCGATTGCGAAGAGGCCAGATTTAGCTGATACCGCTCAGTCGGTAGGAATTGACCCTTCCTCAATCCAACGTATTCAAAGGCAAGCAAAAGAGATCAATCAAAGAAATGACCAAATTTGGCTTGATTTGCTTCAAAATCGGCTGGATACACCACTGTCTGCCATGAGTGACGGGGGCGATCAAGACATTGATCCGGATGCGAAGGTCAACTTAGTCAACTTGTTCAAGGACATGGACAATGTGCATACAGAGGAAGCATATTCCGTGACAAGCGCTTCAGCGTATTTAGTTGACCTCCTCGAATTCCTAAAAGAGACAATAACTCCTGAGTCAGACCCAACTAGAAATCTGCAACAAGAGCTGTTCAGAAGGCGCCCAGATATCGGAAACCTAGCTCTCTCAAAAAGCAATACGTATGACTTGATATCATATACGTCTATAGTGCAGGAAACCATCGAAAGTTTCATCCTTACAATCCCAGCAGTAAGTGGAACCGAGCCAATCGATGGAAACATTCTACCCGGCAGCCGTACCTCCGATAGATATGTTTATGGTACCCAACTACAATCCCTTGTCGCTCCTTTGGCCGTATTTCCTTACAACGACGCAGCACAAAGCCTGAGAGCATTCATTCAAGGGACTGGCTTATCCCTTGACACTTTTCAAGCTTCTTTTCGTAAAATCCCATCTACAGAGGACAAGCAATACTATCTCGAGTATGCCCGTCAATTCGATAGACAACTTGATGCTACAGGAACAAATATCGATCGAGAGGAGTTCAAACTAATAACGGGTACAGTCTTTTTCGAATCAGCGGCCGCCCAATCGACGACAGAGCCACCAAATACTGGACTTTGTTGGGGATACGAGGATTCTGATGGGTTGAGCGCTAACTCCATAATGTCTTCAGACAAAGGTCTCAAATTAATTCAGAAAGAGCTGTTACCCCGAGCTAGCTTGAGCTTTTCAGAGCTCGTGGGCATTCTGTGTACCAAGTTTATGCGCCGCCGTTTTGTGCTTACTTCTTTGACCGGGACTTTCACGGAAGATTTGAGTCAATTCAGGCTTCAGAATTCAGTGGTGACCAATCCAGAGGATTCCTCGTCGGTGCTGGACGAGACCGCTTGCTTCGACTTGCAAGCCTTTCTACGTCTCCGCAAGGTCCTCGGCTGGACTACAGAAAGCCTCGATGCAGCCCTAAGTGCGCTTGCGAACATTGAAAAGTCCGGAGCATCTCCGAACACGTATATAATATCTCCAGAGACAATTTCTGGCCTGGCTGCGATTTCTAGCCTTTCAAAACGGACCGGTATCGACGTACAGACACTCTCCCTACTATGGGTGGATATGGATGGCTTCTTTGACACTACCTTTTATTCGCATATCTTCTTAGGGGACCAGATTCTAAGCCTTCACCCGGAGTTGCGAGTTGATCAACGGGGTGCGAATAGCTACGATCTGCGGTTGGAAGACTATTATCAACTTCTTGAAAGTCTGCTCGGGATATCCAGTGAGCAGCTGGGTGCAATTCTTGAGGTTGCGGGGCTGCAGGCTGGCTCAGGGGCACTGTGGACACTGGAGACCATATCTAAGATTTACCGCTTCCAGTTGCAATCGAAAATATTTAACTATAGCAAAGCCGAGCATTATGCTATATTTGAAAGAATTCTTTCCCTGGAATCCACGTTTTTCTCGACTCCTCAATTGACCGTCTCATTCTACAATCGCTGGGTTAAGCTAGTACAAGAGCCATGGACACCAAGTACTTTGCTGAATACCATCCAGAGGATACCCCTAAATCAAGAGCTCGATGGGACCAGATTGGATTCATTTTTGTCAACGTTTTTCGAAGGCTTGATAGAAGCCTCGAATACAGAGAAACTCAATTTAGATACACCAACATCTCCGGGAAATGCAAAGCCGACGGACCCTCTTACCCCGTTGCAGACGTCCATGATCACTTTATTCCCACAAATAAAGCGAGACACTCTGAACTTTTTCCTTGCCGAGTTTCTATTGGATAGCACCCAGTCTGACTCCTCGAGCGCCGTGTCGAGCACAGGCCCACGTTTCCGTCCGATCTTCCAGAATTTTGGTACGGATACTAGCAAAAATATTCCTACCGACACCCACGGTATGTTCTCTCCTACAACCGCTGGATTTCAATTGAAGATAGATTGCGTTTCGGAAACAGCGCCAAGCGATGCCTTTATCAAGAGTGCTATGCATCTAAAAGTTGGAAACCAAGTTTTCAACTTTGAAAGCATCGAAGTGACACAAGACCCGGAACATCCAGACACCACATCCTATACGCTTATCAGTGAGAAGATTACTGCGCAAGAACGTACATTTACTACAATCGGTATTCCGGATTTTACGTCTGTTCAACTTTCGGTTCAGACGATTTCGAGTGTGATTTTTAAAAACGAAGAAAACGACACCGTACCGCCAATATTCCTTTCGAAGCCACTATTGGACGAGGCACGCCTCGTATTTAGAAAGCTCACATCTACCTTTCAGATAGTTGAAAACCAGAAACTTGACTTTCCTGATATTCGCTCTTTTTTCCTCCGAAATATCCAGTGGAATAACTTTGAGTTAGGGGATTTGGAGAAAATTCAAACCTACAGTAACCTCCGTCGACTAGCGCAAGGAGACCGGGTCAAGCTAGAAGTTTGTGCAAGACTCTGTGGGACGCCGACTCCAGATACCGTTAAGAATATCTTACCGAAAGCTATTGCGGACTTGTCCAATTTTCCGGAGTCGAGAATCAATGATTACATATCCGCTATCTACGGCGAACTCCAAGAAACGGAACTAACAAAGGTATTTGCCAATGGAAATGAGCTTTTCCGAATCATAGATGTCTTAGCTACGATGAAAAGATCCAAGTTGGGCGCAGTCGCTGTATCGCAGCTTGTTGAATGGGCACATTGTATGATATCGTCGACGTCGGATCAAGAGTTTCAAGCCGTATCAGAAATCAAAAAATTATTTGGTGATAACGCTGGACGACCCGCAAGTAACCAAGTTCTTGTCAAAGTTGAACAGCAACTGTCTCCTAAACGCCGCACCGCGCTATCCGCGTTCCTCCTCCGTCATCCAACTATCCAGAATGACAAGATCAGAGATATTGAGGATCTTTCAGGTTATTTTCTTCTGGACATCAATATGGGCCCGTCTTTTCGGACTTCAAAGATAAAATCCACTATTTTAAGCGTTCAAACCTTCGTTCAGCGATGCTTCCTCGGCCTAGAAAGAAGGTACGGCATACCGACCACCTCGATCAACCAAAACAGTTGGAGTTGGATGTCGAAACAGAACGTTTGGGAGGCGTGCCGCAAGATATTCTTGTACCCGGAGAACTGGGCAGATCCCGCACTTAGAGATGATAAAACAGATCAGTTTAGGAACTTGGAAAATAATCTGAACCAGAAAAATATCACGTCTGAAAGTGTGGCTGCGGCCATTCGCGAATACATTTATAGCACACACCAAGTATCAGACCTGGAAATTCAATCATACTTCTTTGAAAGATCTACCGGGTTTCGGGGAGTGTATCACTTTTTCGGTCGGACCCGCAGTACGCCTTACAGAGTCTACTATCGGAAAATGGCATTAGAAGGTCCAGATGGGAGCGTTGCGGAAGCTTTTTGGTACCCCTGGCAACGGATTGAAGTTGAAGCACCTGCTCAAGAGACCAATATCGACGGGACTCCATTGGAACAACCAGGAATATACCTTTTACCGACCATGTACCAAGGGAGATTGTTTTTATTCATGCCTTATATGACGGTAAAGTCAAAATCCAAGCCGATACCAAATGCAACTGTAAAAGTTGTATACGTACCCGGAGACAACCCCGGCGACCCCCCAAAGACGAGTGGCTGGGAAAGTCAGCCCCCTTCCCTGAGGAATATGATGGAACAGGACCTTAACAAAACCACCGGATCAAATGTGGAAAAGTACTGGGAGTTACACATGGCATGGGTTGAGTTACGCAATGGAGCTTGGACCTCGAAACAGATATCCCAAAGTTATATCACAATCAATGATTCCTCTGGTGAGAAACTACCTACCCCCGAGAGCTTCCGCTTCTGGGTTCGAGATCGAGAGGACAGACAGATCGTGGTCATTGACGTGGCAAAAATACTGTATGCGGATACTCCCGTCACGAAACGGTCCCTCGGTCGTTTTGAATTAAGAGGAACCCAGATGGTTGTCGCAACGCTGGCTCCGTCGATAATTGACACAGAACTTGCTCTACCCACGCGGTTCTCGAAGACCAGTGCAATTGGTGCAAAATCTTCCCTGTGGGATACTCCGGGACCAGATAGAGAACCGCTCGTGTCACCGAGCGATGACCCGACAGTGGTGAAAAAGATAAAACGAAAATTGCTTCTCGATAATTGGGGAACAGTAATGGACAATTACAAGTTTGGGGCACCTAACAACCCAGAAAAACCTATACTTACGTTGCCGACTTTTACCGACGAGCTTATGAAGAATCCGGAGCACACACTAAGCTGGACCTTATCTTTCAACGAAACGCACTACCCTCGGGCATTGGGGCTTATTTTAGAAAGAAGGACCGTTTCACACGTCGAATCATATTTTGGATTTCCAGACACGGATATTGATGGGTCCATCCGTGATAACAGCACAACGACTGTAACTTCCCAAAGACTTGCCCACGATTTGTCGCCACTATTGGTTGAGAAGGCCGCTGGAGATGGTATTGGTCCAATATACGCGTTGATGAAAGATTTCCCACGAGTCTGGGCGAGCGACGCTTTTGGTGGTGACGACGCTACGGGATATTACCATGAGCTTTCAACTCCGTTTTCAATCTATAACTGGGAACTTGGGTTTCATGTCATTGAGCTTTTGATAGAGTGGCTATTGGCGAAGCAACAGTACGATCTTGCGCTCCAGTTTGCAAAGCTGATTTTCGACCCGACATTGAACGACACGGTTTCACAGGGCTCTGAAAATCCCGATGATGAGGATGGTACCCAGCCTTTAAGGGAGCAAAAGCCTTTATCTAACCTTGAGAGCTGCTGGCAGTTTCATCCGTTTCGTAATCGGAAACTTCGCGTTTCGGGATCCGTACAATCCATCTTACGGCGACTACCTAACAAGAGAGGGCACTCTTTGGATGTTGATCAGTGGCGCAAAGATCCCTTCAACGTACATGTCATTGCCCGAGGACGGCCATCGGTTTATATGAGACGATTTGTCATGAAATACATCGAAATCTTGATCGCAAAGGGCGACTCGAACTTTCAAGAGGATACAATGGAAGCTGTGACAGCGGCGTTACAGCTTTATATTGAAGCTAGTCATCTTTTCGGGCCAGGCCCGCAGGAGATACCCAAGTCCAGCTCCTCCCAAATCTTGAGTTATAACAACATATCGGACCAACTTAACGACTTTTCCACTAGTAATGTCGATCTTGAACTCATCTTTCCTTACTTTTCGAATCCGCAGAAAAAATCTCCCGATGCGGCCCCGGTTGCCTTCTCCGCTCTTCAAGGTATAACTCGAACAAACTACTTTGGAATTGCAACGAATCCCCAAATCTTAAGTCTCAAGGTGCTCATCGACGATAGGCTGTTCAAGGTACGCAATGGTTTGGATATCAACGGAAATGTTCGTACTCTGTTACTCTACGATCCTCCTCTGGATCCAGGCCAGCTCATCTACAGCATGCGCGGAGGGGATGGTAGTGGGAGTACGCTGTTCAAAGACACCCCGGGGCCTATGCCGAATTACCGCTTCCTTTGGTTGCTGCAAAAGACGTTTGAGATGTGCGGAGAGTTGAAGGGTTCTTTGGATACGCTACTCGTTTTGAAAGAAAAGAAGGATGCTGAAGGTCTCTCACTGCTGCGGTCGAGGCAAGACACGAAAGTGCAGGAACTGCTCGCCGACGTCAAAGCAACGTCCCGGAACGAGTGCCTCAAATCACTCGAGGTGCTGCAAGAAACACGGAAGGCGCATGTTCACCGCTTGAAATACTACTTGGCACTAATCGGTGAGCCCGACTCTCAGGTTCCCGATCCGGAAACGGAATGGACAGAGATAGAACAACAGATCGATAAACCGCAGGATGATGAGCTACGTATGGGTCCGTACGAAAAGCTTGAGATGCTGAAAGCCGATGAAGCCGCAGCCATTCACTCGATCGCATCGTCTCTTGACAATCAAGCTTCTTTTTTGAGATTACTCCCTCACATTGCGGAAAATGCTGAGCCTTTGGGCTGCGGAGTGAGCATAAAAATTGATTCTCATAACGTTGCCGACTTTTTGTCCGCATCCGCAGGTGTTACGCGTAGTAATGCTGAAGCCGTTTCTAACATCTCGATCAAGGCCAGCAAAAAGGCCCAGCTTGTGAAGCAGTTGCAAGAACGGCGACTGCAGGCCAACATAGCGGGAATGGATATCAAGAACTCCGATAAGCAAATTGAAGCGCAGAAGGCAAGATTGGATAATATTGATCGAGAAATTGCTGTTCAGGAACAACAGAAGCAAGATTCCAAGGAGGTGGATGACTTTCTCAATCAAAAATATACAAAACAAGCGCTGTACGATTGGATGGACAAAGTAGTGCAAAAGACATCATACGATCTCTTCCAACTCACAATTGCCATGGGGAGGAAGGCGGAGAAAGCGTTCTTCTTTGAACGAGGTCGTCAAACTGTCAATTTCTTGAAACCAGGATATTGGAATACTGTGCAAAATGGGCTGACATCGGTCCAACTTCTATATAACGATTTGAGGACGATGGAAAGCGCGTATATAGAGAGACCAGCTCACGACTTTGAAATCAGCAAGTCTATCTCTATGAAGCAGGTATCGCCCCTGTCGCTCTTAAAACTTCGGGAGACCGGAGCCACTGAGTTTACCATCCCAGAAGTGCTCTTCGATTTTGACTTTCCTGGTCACTACGGAAGAAGGATCAAGCAAGTCACAATCTCGATTCCTTGCATCGTCGGGCCTTACACAAACCTCAGTTGTGATGTCCGACTGCTGAGCCACTGTTACCGCTTATCGGCAGCTGTCCCCAGCGATGGTCTAGACTACTACCCAAGCAGCTACGACTCTTATTCTAGCGACTCTCGGTTCACATCTGATGCCATTCCAATCCGGGCTATCGCGGTGAGCACTGGACAGAATGACGGAGGCCAGTTCGAACTCAGCTTCCAAGGCGAGCGGTATTCTCCATTCGAGGGAGCCGGGGTCGTCAGCCGTTGGAAGTTGACCTTGCCGCCTAAGTCCATGCAACAGTTTGAATACAGAACCATATCGGACATCATATTCCACGTTCGGTACATGTCGCTCGACGGTCCAGCTGCGAGAGACCCTGCGATCCAGGCAGTGAATAAGTGGCAGCAGGGAGGCAATATCGCAGGCTCAGAAAGCCGTGCTTCCTTCCTATGCGATCTTAAGAACGAATTCTCAGGAGAATGGATCAAGCTAGTGACACAAGACAAATCAGACACAGCAGAAGGCAATACCACGAAATCCCTTTCGCTAAAGAATATACGCCGCTATCTCCCATATTGGGCGAATCGAGCAACGGTCAACATCAGCTCGGTGAAGCTCGTTTTGGCCGGCCCAACTGTGGATCTTGAGCCCATCACTTTTGAAGTGCGACGTGCTCTAGAGTCCGGTGACCAGATAATAGAGTTCCAAGACGGCGTAGATGAAGTTGGGGCTTTAGTGCGACAAAGCTCAGATTCTTACGCAGGGAGGATGGAGCTGGCTGATTTTCGACTGCAAACCACAGGGTTAGAATCGAGCTTCAAGAAGCTAGAGAATATTTGGATGGTGGTCTCGTATAAGATTATCGGGGTGCCGGCACAGTAGCGTCTTCGCACTTACAATGTAATGTATTTCGGGAATATTGATACTCTTGTATTGAGTAGACAATTTTGCCAGAGCGCAGTAGGATACAATAGTAGACAGTTCTCCGATTGCTCAAGCACGAAATTGCAATATATTATTACTATCCTAATACGTTGATACAAATGTTATTGTTGAGGTAATTACCAATTGCCCGCAGCGAGGACCAATCGCGAGATCGCGAGATCGCGAGACCAACTCTGTGCAGGTCTTGGCGTTGCTGAAGAGCCGAGGTTGAGTTTCTGGCTGGCATTGGCGGTTGCGTGTTGCCGCGGTCTCAAGAATGGCAATCGACCTGCTTTGTGCTTCTCCAGCCTCCAGCGTCAAAGTATCACCTCCCGGTATTGTCTCCACATCTGCCATCCCCGCGATTCATTTGAGCCGCGTCTTGAAGCTTGGTCGGCCCGGCCGGAACCCTGTCAGTGCCTCTGTGCCTGTATGTAGCTTGTATATCAAAGAGGCGATATCCTCCACATCGTTCTTATCAATCTCCCAGTAAAATTAAACAGCTGCATCAACCAATTTCAGCCATGGCTCCCTCGAGTTACGGCTCTGAAAAGAAAAACATCACCCTCCCGTCCTCCTACAGCGCCCTCCCCTATGAACAAATCCGCGTCTCTCACTACCCGGAATCCTCCCCGACCCCTACCCCAGTCATCATCGTTGCGCTCTACCGTCCTGGTAAACATAATGCCTTCACTCCAACCATGCGAGACGAGCTTGTCGAAGCATTCGGCATGTTTGATATTGACGACCGCGTTAAATGTATCGTCTTAACCGGGCACGGCAGAATCTTTTGTGCCGGTGCTGATTTGGAGATCGGATTCAAGGGCGGTGAGGAGAGGATAAACGATCACAGAGACGGGTACATTATCATGCCTCTTCTGCTAAAATGTTGACTCCCCGCGGGTGATACAGTAATGCTAAAATGAACGTATTTGATAACGCAGAGGCGGCCAAATCGTCCTCGCAATCCACCAATGCAGAAAGCCGGTCATCGGTGCTCTTCAGGGCTCTGCCGTCGGCGTGGGTATCACCATGACCCTACCGATGACCATTCGTGTCGCATACCGTGCCGCAAAAGTTGGCTTCGTATTCTCCCGTCGCGGTTTGGTGATGGAAGCTTGCTCTTCCTTCTTCCTTCCACGGTTGATCGGCATGGCGAAGGCTTTACATCTGGTCACCACCGGATCAACCTACAGAGCGGACGATCCTCTGGTTGAAGGGTTGTTCACTCAACTGGCAGATACACCCGAGGAGGTGCTGCCAAAAGCGCTAGGTATCGCTGAGGACATTGTGAAAAATACGAGCACAGTGGCGTCCTATCTCATGAAGGAAATGATGTACAGAGACACCGGGAGCGCTGAGGCCCAGCATCTACTGGATTCGAGACTCATCTACGAAATGTTCTCCAGCACGTGAGTCCAACTATCTCTCAATCTCACCATTCCAGAAAATAAGGCTGACGGACCGATACGCTTCCAGAGATAACAAGGAGGGCGTCAAATCGTTTCTGGAGAAGAGGCCACCAAAGTTTACAGGGACTATCAATAAGGATGCGCCAAGTGCGTATCCCTGGTGGTCGCCAGTGGATATAACTGGCTGGCCCAAACTTTCGAAATTGTAGGATAGCTAAATGAATTCGTTCAAACCGAACGTGAGGGCTTCCCTATGATTATATATAATTAAACACACGTATTTTGCCTGATATTGCAGAATCAAAGAAGATTTTCGGGTCAATCCCCTCCGGCAGGGTAGCCATAAGCGATACAACCCGCTCATAAAGTTTGCAAATTCCAGCCCATAATCGAGAGAACTTCATTCTCCTGCAGATCATAGACTGAAACCATTTATTTTATGTCCTCATTCAAAGTACTGAGCCACATGTGACGTACGCATATGGTAAGCTTGTCGTTTACCTAAGCAGCATTTTCAGGGCGCCTGGCGGTTCCATCAGCTTCCAACCTCATCTCATCTGTCCCGGGTGCGACTAAATGTTTTCGACAGTAGTGTTGAATTATCTGCGACATGATCTTTTGGGTATCCGCGGAAGCGCATTTGACGTTGGTTCCCTGTCGAGTTTGGCATTGTCTAAATATACCTGGATCGCGGCAGCCGCAGAGGTAGACATTGTATTCTTGGGAACACATTTTGTTTCGGAGCAGATATTGATACAGGAAAAGGAATTTGAAACCCTCGATTTAGGAGCCGGTCAGAAGCTGTGGGCTTCTTCTCTTCAATGGTTGTTCTTTTAGATCTTTCCGAAGGTTGTAACGAGATTGAATATGGGTGGGATTCCATGGTCTGTTCGTAAAGTAAAGCCTCGAAGGGCTATGGCGCCACGTGGGGCGGTTGACAGATCCAACGTGCTCGAGGCACACCAACACACAGCACAAGAAATGCTTTGGCTTCACGATATCTCGTTGATGCATTAATAAAAATAGGATTCATGTAAAACAGAGGCATAAGCCTGTTTGTGCCAGCTCCATAGCGATTAAATCAAAATAAAAAATATATTAGGTACATCTAGAAACCAATTGTCTCGTCTAGCTAAAATCTAACGGTATAACCCCGAGTGAGCCCAAAACCTAGCAAGCTCCGACGTATTTATTCAAAAAGGAGTTCTTCTTCAAATCGGTGACACACAGGAAAATATCATCGACGTCTCCAGTACCGGGATCGAAGATCGATAGGGGCTGGCCTCTCCACTTCTTCTTCAGCAATGCGATAGTTCCCTTCGCTGGAAGTCCGGATGGCGGTCTCGTGTCCTTGACCATGGTGTAACCGAACCCTCCCTTTGCCGAACGAAGAGAGATCTGTGGGCCGGCTCGATATGAAGGACCGAGAAGGTTCGTCGAGGTGGCTTTACCAGGTGTGGGGCCATCAAAGGCGTAGCATTTGTTTCCCTTAAAGATGGGCTTGTTGTAGATTTCGCCCTTCATTTTCAGCTCGGGGAAGACACCGCTGAACAGAAACGCGATGGGCTTTGGAATGATATCGTTTTCGAAATCAACACCTCCCTCCACGACAAAGTTGGAGCTAAAATCGATACCCCAGACACCTGGCTGTTTCTTGTCATTGGGGCAAAAGCCTCCGTACTTGTACCCAGCTGACACAGCATTCTTCGCTGACGCGGTAACTCCGAGGAAGACTCCGAGGTTCTGGGTACCTTGTCCCAAGCTCAAACCTCCCCTGATACCCATCTTAATATACGCATCGAGATTTCCAGCGACAGATATCTCGGCCTGGTCAATCTTGAACGCGGGAATAACCTTGTCCCAGTTCTCCTTCTTGAATCCTATACCGTTATCGCCATAGGTGCCGACGAGAGCAGCGTCTCCGGTTTTCAACGACAACGAAGCCTCAGCGATACCTCTAGCGTTAGCGCTCACCTCGATTCCGGGCGTGATGACCAACTCAAGACCGAGATTGCCAAACCCGGGGATACCGACACCAGCAGGGAAAAGCGGGATTTTAACCAGTTCCGGGGTGTGCTTCCTCTCCCAGGCGGCTTTGATCTCTGCCTTCAACTTGACCATCGCTTGTTCGACACCGGGTTGGACCTGGATTCCAAAATCGATCTTGGCGGTAGAATTCTTACGTTCAGCCCAGGCTTCGACCTTGAGCCTGCCATTCAACGAACAGTCGGAGCATGTTAATCCGATTTGTCCATATGTGTCCTTCTTTTCGATCAATGTGTAATCTTTAACGCCCCAGACATATTTCAGACTGCCGGATCCCTTCTTTTCCCTACGAACAAGCTTGGTTTTCGATCCGTCATCGGAAGCCGGGTGTTCGACGGATCCGATCTTGAGCTTGAAAACTTGGGCAGCTTCGTCCCAGGATACCGCTTTTCGGGTAAGCGTGGCGGTCAATTTTGACTGGTCGTATTTCACAGCGACAATCTTGTACGGCGTCCTCTCCTCATCCGGACCGCAGCCAGTATGGTGGTGGTGGGTGATCAGATAGAAATAATCCTCCGCGTCTTGGTTGATCCAGTCCCAGGATTTGATGGCGCTGTCCATCCCTTCCTTGTTTTGGAACTTCACGGATAGTTTATCGCTTGAGCAGCTTATGCTCTCGGTGTGGTGTTCAAAGTCTTCGACAACGATAAGAGGGTGTCGCGGGTCGGATTTTGATATCTTGAGGTCGGCAAGATGAATGTCGGATTGTGCTGATCGATTGAAAATAATGTTAGCATCTGATACGATAACAGGTACGCATGCGCCGAGGCTTTCAGAAGGCAACTTACAAACTGGTCCGCTGCCGTATATCAACCGAACCTCATCCCTGAGCTGCAACGACGAGAAATCGTTGCTTCGTCTTTGCAGATGTGGGAAGAACTCCACTTCACGGATGGGCAGTAGTTTTAGTATTCCGTCTGGGAGATCCGCGCTTGGTGGGGCGGCCACTTGCTTAATCGGCCCGGCGGAAACCTGAAGAGCAAAAAGCCCTGCGGATATCGCGAAAGGGAGAATGGTTGTGGGTACCATTGTTGAATATTGATTTCGTCCAGCGGAATCAAATTAATAAGAGAAACGAAGGGTATATTTCAAAATTAAAACTTTCGAATATATCTTGAAATATAATCGTAAAAGAAGGAAACGGAATGCTTAAATGCTAAAAGTCGACTGATTCCCACCAGGGGATACGTTTGATTGACAAGACCGGCTTGACTAATGGGTTGATGGTGAATTAAATTGTCACTTTCTGGATGGGTCTCGATGCTTATATAGGAAAAACCAAGATTATCTATTCCTCGAGGTAGTCTAGAAACAACAATTTACCAAATATTCGTACCCCAGACCCCTGCACTCCAGATGTCTCGAGCTCGAGTTGTTGGTTCCCTGCATTCTTAGACATTCCTACCCAGGTCTCGATTTGCTGCGCCAAGTGATATCCTGGAGCCACACTTGTCAAAGCATTCTGCCCTCGGAGAAAGTCTTCCGCTTGTAGGGAAAACCAAAAAAAAAACCTTAATTTGAAAGGCTGTGAAACTAGTAGAGAGTGTGGCGTGGCCTGTGGCGGTTAACTGTTGTTTTTTTGGTGTTTGCTTGCGCTTGATATCTTGTCGCAGTACGGTGGACCCTGTTTGGGCTCCGTCATGCAGAGGCTCAACGACGTGTTGTCTACCGTGCAGAGCCGCCACAGTCTCGTCTTCTTCTCCCTGCTTTCGCTAACACCCTTTCCTTTTTTCCGCTCAAACAATCATATTATCGCGGCATAAAATTATTTGAAGCGCATGCGCTAGCCTACAAAGGTGTGGCTTTGGCAAGCCTGTGTTTTTGTTTACATCATGCGTTCGTTCTCTGGGGTAGTGTGAGCTCGTCCGGGAAGGTCGATAAAAAGAAACCAGCCTATACCTTGCGTTTCCAAGCAAAACTAAGCCATACGATTACGCAAATATGTATTGGTTCGAAGCGTTTTGATACCAGGCTAGCTATGCGAGCGAGATGGTTCTAAGAATCCATCATCTCAAGCTAGAGTTGGAACCTTCCTGAGCTCCAATTGCGCTAAAGGCCTTGTGAGAGTTCACGTTCGGCCTCCTCTAGAAAAAGAAAACAAGGAAGGAGGAAGGGAGGTAGGGAGGAAGAAGAAAGACTCTGCGTTCTTACGCGTATGCAGTTCATTTTCTTTTGCATTCAAAAATTTGGATTTTGTCTGGGTTAGAGTTACAATGATGCAGGTGCTCGACAGCGAATGAATATAAATAACTATAACTTATTTACAAAGCGACTTAAATCTCTTGATAAAATCCCAAAACCTGCCAAAAACTAGTCTCGTGAGCCAAACTCTTCCTTATATTTGCCAAACCGAATAATATTCTGGTAAGAAAAGCGTAAATAACGAAAACTTTGCATGCTCCACTTTTCAGTTCTAGTGCTTCTTTCGGGATGTAGAACTACGGATAATGAGAATTCTCGGAGTTCGGAAGGGTGGACCGTTACAATCAAAGTTTGATCTTTTCGTGCATAAGTATGCATGTGTTCGGCAGTGTAATCTTGGCGAAAGCCGAAATGGGAGAGGGAGTCGCTGGCCTCCGTCGGCACCGGTGAGAACTCGTTAAGATTCCTCCTCTAAAACAAGGAGGTCCTTGTTCCTTGTTTTAGGGACTTTAAAGTTTACACAAGCTCTAATTACGGCTTGCAATACAAATTTGCTTTACGGTCTTGAATTTTTCCAGTCTATTTTGATTTCCATGCTTGATGCAAACCGGAAAAATTTCTAGCGCTAGTCGGTGCAGCCGCATTTGATGAGCTTTCCAATACTATTTACCATAGGAAACAGGCAGTGGGTAAGAAGGGGTCGGAATTTCGTCGGCGATCTCCAAAAGGCCCTCATTGCGACGAGTCAAGCCATCGTGGTACCTGCATGAACCGAATCGAACTATAAATTTTGTAGACGAAGCCTCTAGGACTAGACGCACAAAAAGCAAACGAAACTGGTTGAGATGTAATAATATATTCGTTCCTTCGAAACAGGCTGCTAACCCATTGCTATTACCACCCCACTCTGAAAGGATACAAATACCAAGCAAAACAAGGAGTACTTGCGTATAACTTTGTGATATATACGGATGTTTCTGAGAATATACGCTTAAAACCAAGTAGTTCCGGTATCAGTACACTGTGTAGAGCTGGCTGGGATCGCTGCTGTCGGCACGTTGTCGGCACGTTGTCGAAGATCAATTGATCAGGTCGATCCGGGCTTCTCAGCTGGGTGAGTTCTGCGAGAATCATGAGATACGAGTTTAGTGGCACGTCCCTTCCGCGCTCAGAAACACATGTAGGCTAATCAATATATGGATATTGGGGGATATCTAGATATTTAGCATTGGAATTCGTGCGTAATGTGCGGTTTCGGACGGAGATATGGCTCGCTTATCAGATCAGTCGCTTGGGAATGCTGGGGGATCGCGAACAGTTGCATCCCTTTTCGGATGCCTCCCACTTGGTGGAGCCCTCGCTTGTGCAAGATGATTGGATCCCCTGTTCGAGTTCAGGGACCAATTGTGAAGGGGTCACCCACTCAGCTGGCTTTGGTGGGCGAAATTGCTTTATGACCCCTTTTCCAACCGGCGCTGCTGGGGCGTTTCATGGTAAATTTGGCAGATGGGGCTTGCTGCGAATGCGTCTACTTGAGATGAGATTTGCCTTGATGCTGTGTATCCGATGCTGCAATCAACGTCAAACGCTGAAGATTTCCAAGGTTGCCAGAGCTTGTAGATATGCCTATACGTGCGGAAGAGGTGAACATGATTAGAGAGCGGCCGTGACGGTGGTGGACGTACGACTTTGGAGCGTCGAATTCGAAAGAGACGTGTTTGTGGGACCGGGATGGATGAATTTTGTGGTGTTGAATTTTCACCCTGACCCAAATTAGCTAGTTGCTTGTGAGCAGGCGGACAGACCACCAATTGCATTTGCTGCTCGCTGCTCGCTACTCACCGGTTCTCCTTCTTCTTCCTCTCGTCGGCAAACGCTCTCTCTACCTCTGCTCCATCATCGTCTCCATCATCATCCATCGTCACCCCGTCCATCCTGATACCCCTCTACATCGCTTTCCTCTTCACCGGCATCGCGAGCGATTCCTCCCTCCCTCCCTCACTAGTATATTCCATCGACATATTCAGACACCTCTCGACCAATCCGAGCTCGATTTGGGGTACCAGATCACGACCACACAATGTGTAAGCTACCGATACCGTCACCCCCTGGTTCTGATGCCGCGAATCCATCGCATACCCGTGCTCCTCCTCATCGAATTGGCGTTCCTTCATCATGAACACGCGATCGAGGGTCATCATTGCCTTCTGAATTCTTCAATTGCCTTTTGCTCCGTCTTTCATCCACCCCGTGACGTGTTTTACTGACGAGAACTTGCCTCTGGCCGTTTCGAGAAACTGCAGCCGACGGAAGCTACTACCAACAGGACAACGGGAGCTTCGAGAAGGGTGGCTACTCTTCGCCGCCTGTAAAGTCGGAATCGATGACCCTGCCCGTTGGCTCCTTCCCGCCATCCACTACAGATCCGAAGAACATTGTCAGGAGAAAGTTGACTGGTTACGTCGGCTTCGCCAATCTGCCGAATCAATGGCACCGAAAGAGTGTCCGCAAAGGTTTCAACTTTAACGTTATGGTCGTAGGTACGTACAGCAGTTCCTCCCAGTGATATATACCTCGACGTCAATCTCGTTGCCGTGAAGTTATTACAACACCGTACAAGTGATCGGGCGTCCGTCGACGTGACTTTTTAAGCTCGACTCAGGGGAAACTCGAATGCTAATTCCGGAAACTCTAGGTGAATCCGGTCTCGGAAAGTCAACTCTCGTAAATACTCTCTTCAACACATCCCTCTACCCACCAAAGGAGCGCAAGGGGCCATCTCTCGAGATCATCCCCAAGACGGTCTCCATTCAATCCATCTCTGCCGATATTGAAGAGAATGGTGTCAGACTCCGCCTCACTGTTGTTGACACCCCTGGATTCGGTGACTTTGTTAACAACGATGAGTCCTGGCGTCCCATCATCGATAACATTGAGCAACGTTTCGACGCGTATCTCGATGCCGAGAACAAGGTCAACCGTATCAATATTATTGATAACAGGATTCATGCCTGCGTTTACTTTATTCAGCCAACTGGCCATTCCTTGAAGCCATTGGACATTGAGGTTATGCGCAGACTTCATACCAAGGTCAATCTCATCCCGGTTATCGCCAAGGCCGACACCCTCACCGACGAAGAAGTTACACTTTTCAAGAAGAGAGTATGTTTGAAAGCAGTGTAGTCATTTTAGAGTAGAGATATGTGCAGACGCTAACTTGTGATAGATCTTATCCGATATTCAACATCACTCCATTCAGATCTTCGAAGGCCCCCGCTATGAACTCGATGACGACGAAACCATCGCCGAGAACAACGAGATCATGTCCAAGGTCCCCTTTGCCGTCGTCGGTGCCAACGCTGAAGTGACCGATAACAATGGTCGTATGGTTCGTGGCAGGCGCTATCCCTGGGGTGTCATCGAAGTCGACAATGAGGAACACTGCGACTTTGTGAAACTCCGCCAGATGCTCATCCGCACCCACATGGAAGAGTTGAAGGAGCACACCGCCAACACTCTCTATGAAAACTACAGAAGCGAGAAGCTTGAGACCATGGGTGTCATTCAGGACCCAACTGTTTTCAAGGAGGTCAACCCAGCCGTTAAACAGGAGGAAGAACGCGCACTTCATGAAGCCAAGCTAGCCAAGATGGAAGCAGAGATGAAGATGGTGTTTAGTCAAAAGGTTGCGGAGAAGGAGAGCAAGTTAATGCAGAGCGAAGAGGAGTTGTACGCGCGACATCGGGAGATGAAGGAGCAGCTGGAGAAGCAGAGACTTGATCTCGAGGACAAGAAAAGCAGAGTTGAGAGCGGGCGACCTCTGGAGGAGAAGGGCAAGAGAAAGGGCTTCTCGCTACGAAACTAGTCGGACGCAGCGTACAGAACCCTCTAAACGAACGCTTCCAAACACCTTTTCTTTTTGGAAGTGCATGTTTGAAGGATGCCATCTCTCCCTTTTTGCTATGCTCGTCACGTACAACTCCCGAACGTCTTCTTTTTCTTTATCCTTTTATTCCCTTTGTCGCCGTTTCAATCTAAAAGGCTTGTTTTGTGAGCGGATTGTGTGTTGTTAACCCATCTAATCGAACCCCCCGCACCCCCCGCACCTACCTCTTCTACATCACTGACTCTACGTCAAAAAAATAATCTCCTTGCCATCTTTTTCGATTCTCCATTCATTCCCCCCTTTTTAACAACCACTTATTTGTCAAACTCGAGAGAAGTCTAAGGAAGCAGGTGGCAGAATATGAATGCAGAAAATACTTGTTGATCGTGACGGTCGTGGGAGAAAAAAGATAGAGGGAAGGGAGGAAGTCTAATGCCGTGCTCTCATCCAGTTTCCTTTGTATGGTTTCCCTTACATCGCGTATCTTTCCCTCCGCTCGATACTTTCATGGTGGGAAGCGGATTCCTTTCTTGTTTAATTCGGCTCATTTGTCTATTCTCTTCTCACCCCATTTCACTTCGAGAACTCCCGTAGCCCTTAAATTCTTTTTTTTGTATCGACAAAATAAACAATAGTAGTATATACTTGTAGTACGTTTGCTTTTTCTCTTCTTAGTTTCCTTTAATGAAAACCCGATAAAAAAGAAACAAGAAAGTGACATGTAGGTGGTGAATTCGCCCATAAGCGCACCATAACTTGAACTTTGCATTTAAGTGAGTGAAGGTAAATATAGCAATGTGCGCCGCTTGGCCGCAGCAGCTAAGCTTTTGGATCCGATACTGTTTCATCGTGGCCGACCAGGAAGAAAACTCGTCGGCTGTTCCGCTGGCGGTACCATGCTATGTCGCATCGCACAACCGAGGCGACATGGAGGACGAGACGTCTCGCACGTGGTTGGCTGACATATAATTCTTCCATGTAAGCAACCTGGTAGCTGGCGCAATCTCCTTAGCTCAAGTGCATAGCTTCTTAGTAGCAATAGTATATTTACCGGGCAATTAGGTTGCGGTGTGCACCGTCGGACTTCGGAACATACATTTCGCCCGCAGAGGCGAGTAAATTTACGGCCCCATCGAAACAGCTCCACCTTCCGTTACGGATGTTCGCCGTTTCCGAAGCCTTACATTCTGGCAAATTCCAACCGCGCCAACCCTTACAGTTGATGACTTGAACAATTGTCGGCGCTCAATTGTTTACGTATGCGAGCGGTTTAGCCGATTCGATTGGGAGTATCGGCAGCAACCTAGGTCTGTCGCATCTCTATGCATCATGCATGCGGCTGATGTCGATATGTCTCCTCGATGCGCCGGTGCGACGACACCTCGAGTCCCAGCGTAATGGTATAAAGGCGGGCGGTTCTCCTGCTTCCACCAACCTGGCGCATTCCACCAACAGCAGTTTATCGAGGCAACTGATCAATTGACTCTCAACTCTTTTCAATTGTCGGCTCTGACATCATCACCATTCCAACCAACATCCTTCATATATAAATCTTCGACAACCTCACGTCAAATCACCCTCCTAAACATATTCACCGAATTCGCGCGCAATCCTTAAAAATGGCCACCATGCGCTCTTTCTACCTGCCCACGGGCTTCGGTGCCCCATCTACATTCAGACTCGGCACCCTCCCCAAACCCGCCGTTACCCTCCCTTCCAACATCCTCATCAAAGTCTACGCCGCCTCCCTGAACCCCATCGATCTGCGTTACGCCGAAGGCACTATGAAGCTTCTCCTCCCACCCCAAGAATTCCCTTCCAAACTGGGCTACGACGCCAGCGGCGTGATCGAAGACCTTGGCGAGGAAGCCAAGACGGCGGGGTGGAACGTCGGCGATGAAGTGTTTGTAAGGTTACCGCACGATGATAGGGGAAGTCTTAGCGAGTACGCTCTCACCACGGCATTTTACGTGGCTAAAAAGCCGAGGAATATCAGTCACGAGGAGGCGGCGAGTTTACCGTTGGTCGGTACGACGGCTTTTCAGGCTATCAACAGGATCGAAGGGGGAAGGGAGGGTTTGGCGGGGAAGAAGGTCTTGGTTACCGCTGGGAGTATGTCTCCTCGTCCTTTAAATCTACAATTTGCAAAATGAGACACGCTAACGGGACATATCGATAGTGGGTGGAGCTGGAAGCATCGGAGTTCAGCTTATAAAGGCGTTTGGGGCCGAAGAGGTCATCACGACGGTTTCGGGGTCGAAACTGGCCAGAGCGAAGGAATTGTTTGGTGGAGCCGTAGATCGATGTGAGATTATTATCCCAAATTCCTTTTCGGTCTGCATGGAAGCTAACTTGTCCCAGATATCGACTACAGAAAGGAAGATCCAGCCAAAGTTATCGAACCCCGCTCCCTCGATTTCATATTTGACACTGCCGGAAGCAACGTATCTCCACTCTTCCCCCTACTCAAAGAAAACCACCATTTTGTTTCAATCGCCGCCATGCCCTCCGGTACGGATATGAAAGAGTCGCAACCGCATACCCCATGGTACGTGGTCACGGCGTTGAACCTCAACGCCCGGTGGAAGACAATTGGGCCGGCGACGAAGGCCGGGATTTTGTATGAATACCACAGGTTGCAGCCGAATGGGAAGGACTTGGCCGCCGTGGGTAAACTTGTGGAGGAAGGGAAGGTGAAGCCTGTGGTTGGTGATGTACTTCCGTTTGATGAAGAAGGGTGCAGGAAGGCAGCGGAGTTGGTGCAGGGAAACGGGAGCAGCAAGGGTGGAAAAGTGGTGATTAAGATTATGGGCTGATTGCTGAATGTGTAATATACGGCGGTTTGGAGATCAGATTGGGATGTTTGGTTAGTCTCGGGGCGTTAGTTACCCTACAAGGCTTGGAGTGCCGATTCACATATCGTTCGCTTACACGGTTAGCTGCAGTTGATGTTCTCGAATTATACGAGGCGTTTGTCTTTACTTAATGGAATAGATTCTCATTAGCCTAGTTTCGTGAACTCATTAACCTTGAAACATACTCGAGACCAAGTTGGCTCAGCTACCTGCTGCGTCATCACTAGTCTCGGGCGTCGTCATTGGACATAGTCTCACAGACTACACTGGACATATTAAACAATCGGCCACAAAGATCTCAGCCTGACAGGCTGGGGGAATTGGGCTAGCCGCGAACCGAGACTCATATTGTGTAGCCTGGCAATAGAGACCGGTGGAATTGTGGAAATTTTTCAAGTTCTGTTTCCTGATCCCGTGGTACGGAAGCCCGTCAGAGGGTTTTCTATGCGACCCGTTTGTGTTACCATCCAACATTGAAAGGTTTTATTGTGAACCCTGCTCCCAAGTAAGTCACCCCTGTGCTTGCAGGTTTCGGCTATCTAAAACTCAATTGGTTAGCTGGTACCAAAACCAAGTTTATAGCAAACCAAGTTTGAGGAATTTCAGCAAGATGATAGTTTTGGATCGAACTTGGGTTCTCGTCTTGATTCGCCGTCCTGATAGATCTGTATCCATAAATGATAAAATTACTGCGCTCCGAGCCTCTTCCTGGCCTAGACATTCATGGCAAGATTAGAGGAACGGAATTTTATGGAAATACACGCTTGCATGACCCTCAAAGCCTGGACAAGGGTATCCCGACCAACGACGCCGGCTCTATCCCTCAATATGGACAACCAGGTACGGTGCCGTTTCCTGTGTAACGCTCGACGCTCGATTAATGGTAGATAGTGCCCTCTGGTTATAGATACTCGTTTGATTCGTGACCTTTGAGAAACTCGGTTCACTTTCGTTCTTTCGGGTCAGGAACATAATCCTCGTTGGATACCGAAGATCTCGTCTGTCACTAGCTTAAGGATAGACTCCAATATTAGCTGAAGACCATGAAGGATCAAGATGGTTTCCAATTATATGAGGTGGTACGCCCTTCTTGGAGGTTGAGAATGTCAGGTTGGACGTCGCTGGTCCTGGCGGTGCGGTGTAACGGGCAGAGTGCCGCTGCGTGCCCTTTCCCTCTTACTCACCATCCCGCCACCCGAAACTCCAACATATCTCCTCTTCCTCCATCTCCTCCTGATCCCTCCTCCATCATCGGCATCATCACATTGTCGCCGTACCTACGCCCACCACCGGATCCAACATCCAACATTGTTTTCCACATTCACATAGGTCCTATTCTTGGTAATCTAGTCCTGGTGACTGTATGTAATCATCTCACAAGAGTAACCACTCTCCTTTGTCAGTTGGTATCTCTCAATGATAAAATAAAGCTATTTGCTAATTTACCCTTCGATGGGTCGTCTCCGATATATCGGTTTTGGCATGCGCTAACCGTTCTGCATCTTCCTGCCCAGACTTCCACTAATCTCTGCAACTCGTCTCTCACTCTACCACACGAGAACCATCACCCGAGACACTATTGTGAATACTCAATCATCCCATATCACTGCAAATCAAATTCAGATACTGATCTGTGCCTTAAAATAGCTCTTTGGTTCTTCCCACGCACGCATCTAATATGCTTGCTGTTGCTCGTACCCGTGGCGGCGGCCTCCCGATTGAACCTGCAAGTACCCTTAGCAAGCGAATTAGCATCAAGCCGTGGGGTCATGACTGCAAGGAGCACCGATCTTGGAGATGCGTCTGGTGCGAATCCCTATACTGCTTCGTAAGTCGGCCTATTCTATTTAAAACACCTTAATAGTTCTGACACTTTCCAGGAATGCGATACTGGCACCACCGCCTTCGTTGACCGATTCCCATACCACCGTCTTTGCGACAAGCATTTATCTGAGCTTCCAGGTGGTATCAACCCACCATCGAATCCAGATTCCGGTATCTCTACTCCGTCAACTGTCGGTTTGGTCTATCTATCCGACGACCGACTTAGCGTGACCAATCTTAGTGGTGACACCAAGTGCTCCGAGAAGGAGTTCTGCCATTGTCTGATTTCTAAGACTATGCTCTGCAGTGACTGTGTTAACGACGCCAAGGTCTGGCAATCGGAGCAAGCCAAGATGTTTCAGCAATCTGGAATCGTAGAATGTGCTTACGGCAGATTCCCTGGGGGTTGCAAAGCCGATATTACCACCAGATGCTGCTGTAGCGGCCGGGGTATCGATTGCAACTTTATTTCTGAGAAGGACTGGGAAAAGTTTGAAGCTACGGACTTTAATTGGATCGGACGTACCGGATTGACAGACGACCAATTCGAGAAGAAGGAGAAGAAAGACCTCCGCCATGTTTTTGGTGAAAATTTCCCCGTTAGGGCCGCCGACTCCTTTGACGGGGTTGATAGACCCTTCAAGAGCATCAAACTTGTTCCCACCGCCACCTCAACCTCCACTCCAAAAAAGCAGAACTGGGTTAACACTTTTGGAAGACCTCTCCGTCGAGCCAAATCTATCAATCTCCTCAGCCGTCCGAAGAAAGGCATCTCCACAATGTGCGATGCTGCATGTCGTGGGCGCCGAAGCAGCACCAGCCAACATCCAAGCCAAGTCAGCCATGAAACCGTCATCAGGACCTTTCTCAAAAACCCGCAAATGCGCAAGCCTTATAGCAACTTTCGCGTCAACTCAAATGAAATGAGGCCTCCTGCCCCTTTGCGAACTGCCGATGACTCCTATCTCGACTCGGAGTCCGAGGACGATGACGATGATGAGGGCGTGCTTGATGAGGAGGAAGAAGATAATGATATTGAGAGCGACTATGCCTCCATCGCTGACTCGATTAGCACTCTGGGTAGCGACTACGACTGCGAAGACACTCTGGAACCTAATAACGGATTTCAGAAGGGACGTCACCCGACGCCCCCTACCTTTATCCACATTGGAACAGCTTCATTGGCTACTCGTCAACTCTCGCCTCGCCTTATCCAGATGCGATCCAGTCCAAACTTGAAACTTGAGACTGTTGATGCCTCTACCGTCAAGAAGATGAAGGATAGGAAGAAGTGGGGGTGCAGAAATGAGGTTGATTGCTCAAAAGTTGATCTTAAGTCTATTCAGGCCCATGGATTCTGGAGATGTTCATTCTGCAGTGGAAGAATTCGTGGTGTTTAAGCATGGGTGCGTAAGGTTTTCACTCAAGATACTACGGCAAGCTAACCAGCCCTAGAAGCGCGGGAGTGCTCATGCCCAATACCAACCTATATATATATGCAACCCTTTTCTTTTGCGTATTTCCTTCAACACCCTAATAAGCACGGGAAGAATATTTGCTGTCCTCATACTTCCATTCCATTCTGTCGGTACGGGTGATATGACCAACTCTCTGATTTTATTGTCTCTGAGAATGTCGGCGTCTAATGTGTGGACTTTTCTTTCCTCTTTCCAAATTTCCTTTGATCGGATTGTTTCACCTGCTGAATCATCTAATACCGTTCAAGATCCCCCCTAGATGTTATTTTTCTTGCCTTGAGATGGAACGGACGATAACTTTTCCTATCAGAATCCTTTGCATTATAACGTGTTCTGATAGCATGTAGACTACTCGTACACCTTACTACTGACGCTCATTACTAGACAGGTATTAAATATACACTCGCTCAAATTATCTCGTTGATTTCCTTTACCTGCGTTTGTGTGTGATATCTAGTATTTAGGTGACAGCGGTCTCGAAGGTGGTTCAGATTATGGGGTGGATAGGTTAATAATCCTTACTGCAGGGTAGTGTGTTGTGTGGGATTTTGCGAGATTTGTCCCGATTTGGCAAGAATGGAAGTATCATATCACGAATACGGAACACCGTATTGCGAGAAGTCTAGTACGAGGAAATCAATTCTAAATACGATCTAAAAACAACAAGAGCACAAGCTAAGTACGAAAGGAAGCAAACAAGAATTCGCACGCCGTACGAAACGCCTGATACTATACGACCCAGAAATAGAAAAAAAAAAAAACTCCTAGCCCGTAAAACCTCCCAAACCCGAAATCCCATGGAACTCCTACTCCCCCCTTGTCCCCATTACCAGCGAAAAAAGCATCCTAATGGGTCAACCTGACCTTTTTTCCCTTTAGCTTCTCCCCACCGTTGACCACACCTTCCTCAAAGACAAAGGCGCCGACATCCTTCCTGCATATCGTGTAACCAACGGCGAGCCCGTTCACGCTCTTCCATCCGCATCCACCCTCCGAGAGACTGAGCTCGCTCTTCAGGTCATTCTTGTCACTACCTTCGAATCCGATCTTTGCGTTGCCATGGGTAGCTTCGCCGTCGGTGAGAAGCGAGGGACGGACGATGAGCCAGTCTCTGATGGTACCTCTCTCACGGGCGGCGAGGACGATTTCCTCCATTTTTGCCTTGTCGGCGTGGGGCACTTTGAGGCTCCAGTGGTAGAATGGCACGAAGAGAGTGGGGACGTCGCCGGAGCTGTCAGTCCCCGTGGTCGAGATGAATGTCGCGAACGGTGCGGTGGTAGGCTTGAGCTGCTCGATCGTGCTCATGATGAGGGCCGTGGTGTCCGCGCAGAGGGTCGGCGTGGCGAATTTCCAGGTGAGAGGGTTGTTGCCAACCGGGCGGTAACCCAGACCGTAGATTAGGCTATCGACGACGGTATTCGTGGCCGGGTTGATTAGGACGTCGCGAACCTTGTCGGCGTCTAGGCCGTCACCTTCGACGATGCGGAGATTGGTGGTTGGGGTGGTTTTCGAAAGCATGCCCTTGAGCTTGTCGGCGGAGCGGACGACTGGGAAAGTTGTCAGCGGTGGATTTTGATAAAGGATTCGGATTTTGATAAAGGATGCGGATTGAAGGGTACTTACGTGCTGAGCAGCTGTAACCAGCGCGCAGGGAGTGTTCGAGTGCGGTGAGAGCGCATGCACCAGTGGCACCAAAGAAGGCAATGGTCTTGGTCGGTTGAGACATGTCGATGGGTGTTGCGGGTGTGGTATTATCGAAATAGGCAGTTTTGCTGGAATAGAAGAGAGGGTGTATTGGAAAGCAGAGTTCCGAATTGCTGTGCTGTTGAGATGCTGTTAGTGATGCTGATATCGAGAAAAAAAGACTTCTCAGAGGTGGCTCTAGAGCAGCTGTATTTATACATCTTGACTCCGCTCATTAAGCTATACGAATTGGCATGTACGAGTCCGTACAGGTTTGGGCCGAAAAATAGACTGACAGATTAATTTACGAGGTGACTTCGTCCCGATGGAGTTAAAACAGGTCGTGATGCATTTTTGTTCGTATACGGGGTCGGACGACGAAACCTCTGACGACACGAGCGGATGAACTGATCGGGTCACCCATGGCTGGCTCCTGCAGGTTGGTGGCTTGCCGATAGACCCGAGAACGGGACCCTGGCAGGAAATCCCTGGTCCGATCACGATTGTTTGGCCGACAGATGGAAGTCTCTTGGCATCCTTAACTCCGCCGCGCTGTGACTGGCTCGCTTGATTGTCACCCCCCGGCCAACGTCGAGAGGCTCGGACGAACTTGAATTTGAAAGTCGCAGCAAGGTTTAAACCGGTTTCTGAAGATCGCATTACATGCATTGCATTGATGGTTCCGATGAATAAAGGTTCCGGGTGGGCCTCACCCGGTAGAAGGAGGATTCTGGAAATGGCAATTCTTATTTTCTAAACTCCTCTTGCTACTTGGCGTCGACGGACCTTTTCGCCCCTGTTGACCGACCTGTTGGTGGCAAATTGGCTGGCCTTGTGGTAAATTTAAACCTCCACCCGCAACGCAAAAGTGCGGATGCATATGCGGATGCTAGCCCGGATGGTTTTGGCCCAAGACGAAGAATCCTTCTGGCAACGGCCATGAGGAATTGGTACCGAAGGACTTGCAAGGGTAGTATCTGAGGCTTGTTGACAGGAGATTCTGTCGTGACTTGTTGAGACAGAGTGATTTCAGTGGAGCCTTGGTGACAGCCATACTTGAATATCGCCTTGTCAGCGGTCAGGTTCTGACTTGGTAGGTAATACCCTGTGCAGTAGTACCCGGTACCGAAAAAGACCTCCTTGGTAGCATCATGGGCTGTAAGAAGATGTTCGAGAGCTTTCGGATGCACCCTCCCGATCGATCGGTTCCTTATAGCGAACTGAGCCCCCGTTATGTTGATAACAAAATGGCCTTAGCTTGGCAAATTCCGAACTGCTGTGCGACTGTTGACAGCATGCACCCTTGCGCATGTCGGTGTGAGTTGAGATTGGAATTGAGGTCAATCCAGGATGCTAGTTCCTAAAGTAAGTGACCAAGATACCATCTCGAGGTTTCCGGATTAAGTAGCGAAAGGCGCACCTATAGCTGATCCAGAAGCTATCGCATAAAAGAAGGCTGACCTTGAGCCACGTGGTTGACGAATGCGATGTTATCGAACGTGGTTTGTCCGGAAGGTGGGAGGTCTGCTGAGAGACGGTTGATGTCAAGGCGAGAGGATCGCGTGTATAACAATCCCTTTAACGCTATCCACCTCTCTGCTTTCTTCTCATCATCATCATCATCATCATCATCATCATCAACACTCTCCCTGTTCTTTCTCCAGGCCTCAATCTGACCAGTCTCCACCTTTGCCCTTTCCATCAAACAGTCTTCGTTTCAAGATGTCTGAAAATCATATCCAACAGGACAGCGGCAACGACGCTTCTGCTCCAAACAACGTCAATACCCCCCAGCAGCGTCGCAGACCTCTCAAATCTCAGGCCAATGGCGACTGGCGTAACCGAACCCCAGGATCTTACACTCCAGGCCAAACTCAGAACCAGAACCAGAACCAAAACCAAACCGTCCACTCGGCGAGTCGCGTCAAAGGATGGAACAGGTGGGTGCAAGAGGTCAACCAACAGGTATTCCAGGAAGCCAACCCTGCATACGCTCGAGAGGCCTGGAAAGCCACAGATGAAGGCCGCCGTCTTTACGTTGGAAACTTAGACTGGCAGGTTAAGCCCAGTGACGTCGCACTTTGGATGGAGGGAGCCGGATACATTCTGTGAGTATATCCCTTGTTATCAAGTGAACGAAGCTAACAGTTTTCTTTTTTCTTTTTGAAGGAAATTCGTCGACATGCCGGTCCACTTGGAGACTTCGCATCGGCCAATCTACTGCTTTATCGAGTTGTACAATACGGAAGATACGCTCGCCCTTAGGAGCAGCCTCAACGGCCGTCTCCTGCGCAATCGTCCCGTCAAAATCGACATGAGCAGGAGCAAGCATCACAACAGAGGTGCGAGCGTCAGTCTTGCAAGCATCGAGCATAGCGAAAGTGCTAGCGTCGGTCGTTTCAGAAGCTCCAGCGTCGGTCATGTGAATGTTGCCAACGTTCCTCCTGTCGAAAGCGCCAGCGTCGGTCAGCTCGAAGAGAACCGTCAACCCGAAGCCCAACCCGAAGCCCAGCCCGAAGCCCAACCCGAAGCCCAACCCGAAGCTCAACCCGACCTCGCCGTCGATGTTTCCCATCTCACCATCGAAGACTACCTGCCGCAGAATCATCCTAAACCTGAGATTCAGCACTTCCCCACCAGGACCCTTCCCGAATCCACCCGTTTGTTCGTCGGTGGCCTTCCTCATATTGAAAATATCAACGAACTGGAAGATCTCATGCACGAACTATTTCACGGCTTTCACATGTAAGTTGTTTCGTATCCGTTAGTTGACGACGCTAATTCTTTCCAGCGAGTCCCTCAGCAACATCTTTTCCAGCAAGAAGGGCAGATTCGCCAACACGGAAAACAGCAGCTACTGCTTTATTGATCTCTTCGGCCTTGATGAGGCTAGGCTGGCCGTTCGTGTTTTGAACAACCGTGAGACCTCTTGGGGGATTGCTCGTGTCAACTATGCGTCTGGAGGCGGTTCGCACAAGTATCGAGGTGCCAACAATGGAAAACAGCAGGAGAACGAAAGGCCTGTTGCTGATTGAAATATGGAAATGATTGCTGGAAGACTAAACCGCCTCTGATGACTCGAAGGTATCAACTTTGAGCTATCACGTCGTTTATCAATTATAGATTACAATTCCATTATTCTCCTACTGTGTACTATTAACCAAATTCTTGCTTTCGGAGACTTCCATATTCCTTTGAGCGGTTCTTAAAGCTTCTTTGCGGCCGCAGAACCCTTGTCTCTGGATAGTGCTTTTACCACCTGAGGAATATCTCCTAGGAGTCACTAAATTCCCCCCTAAAAGCTTGTTCACTGTTTCTATTGGATCATTGTCACATTCGTAGCAAGTGGAAATAGGCGACGATGAAAATCCAATCAATTAGAATAAATCTATTTTCTTTATTTATTTCATGCGCGCGTAGATAACCACTTCAGTCGACGGATAGAGAATGCGTCCGTTTCAGTGCTACTATCATTTGCGTCGGAAATTTTGACCTAATCAGGCTTGATCAACGAAACTCACACTAGTACTATAGTGTCAAAGTTTCGCTGTTGCCCCCCAGATCCCTGTCATATCGAGCTTTTCATCAATCAAGGTTTTCCGGCAACCGGGAAGCTCTCTCCTCGTGCCCCCAAATCCGAAAGATCCGTAATATCGAAAAAAAATTATAATGGGTAAAAGCCGTTTGCTTTGATAATACCTGGATCCGAAAGAGTATGGGTATATATATGTGTTTACGAGAAAATATATAACTGGTCTCCCTGATCACGAGCTGCTAGGTGGCAGGGATCTTATCGTGCCTTGGAATCGACGGAATATTCTCCGACACAAAATAAATCGTAAGGAGATTTAAAAATTTTAATGTAAGGAATGAGATGATTTTCGGCCCGCTTGGGGGGTTCAAGGATATATCGGTTAAATTGGGCAGGGACGCAAAGAATATTGTCCCGGAATTTGAGGCTAATATCTGAAAACATTTGGCAATTTACAAAAGAAAGTCTAGGCGGAACAGTTGTAACACGCCTCCCTGTGTTGCTCGGAAATATTCGAGGCAGCCTGTGAGGCGACTTGAAATAATATACTACTGTTTTCCATTTTTGATATGTCAGAAGAAATAAAGAAAAAAGCGGTGATGAAACTTAAGGGAGACGGTCTATCATTGTAGGGGATAAAAATCGAGTCATAAGTGAATGCTAGCTACAAGGTTGCAGGTAAAATAAAGTTTTGTGATCCATCTTCCAACAATTTTTGGTCCCGTTCATCCATCCGTAGCAACATTGCAACTCATTTCTCGTTTTCCACCAGGTAAAAAATGTACAATAGAAGGGGATTAAGGGAAAAGGGAGCAAAACAGCACCTAAACCAAACACGAGGGATTATACATGTATGTACAAGGTATAGCAATCTGAATATACAGGTGGAAAACGTGGTATTTCCACTTTATTTTTGTCACAACTCCAAGTCCATCTGATCTTCGTGCCAAAGATCGCGATGTTTAAAGCGTCCTTCCAACGGAAGCGCTTACAAGCACTGAGAGTAGTATGGGTTCAAGACCTGGCAAGTGGATCCGGAAGCGCAGTTGGTTGGGCCAGTCCAGCCGATACCACCGCATTGTCCCCACTTGGCTTGGGTGCCAGTACCTCCGGGGGTGGTAGTGGTAGTCCTAAAGTTCACATTAGGTCTGAAAAGAGAAGAAAAAAGATGGCACATCTAAGGGGCATACCTGGAGGTGGTTGTGGTTGTTCGGCTCGTGGTTGTGGATGGAGTGGTGGTCGTGCGCGAGGAGGTGGTGGTAGTGCGGGACGTGGTGGTGGAAGGGGTGGTGGTCGTGCGCGAGGAGGTGGTGGTGGTCCTGGAGCTAGTGGTAGTGGTCCTGGAGCTAGTGGTGGTAGTCCTGGAGGTGGTGGTCGAGGAGGAACCGCCTGCAAAATATCGGGTTAGAAATGCAAATAAACGGTAAGATCATCCCGAGATTCCACTCTCGAGAAGCCAGGAATAAGAAGACGCGTTGTAGCGTTGGATTGTGGTCAGATATTGCCTGTTCTGGCAAGTTTGACAGCCGAGGCAATGCTCGCCGATTGAAATCCAACGCTGACAACACATTGAATCAAGAATCCTGTCAAGGAAGGTAACTTACTGGGTGGGACGTATGGGCCGCAGACGGATGCGGGGATGCTATTTTCTCATGTCAGTAATACTATTTTTAAATAATAATAAAAATCAAAGGAAGAAGGGGGGGGGGGGACTAACGCTCCGTTGACGGTTCCGAAAGTGGAGCAAAGCTCTCCGACCTTGATGTTGGAGTAGGTGACGGAGCTGTTTGGCGAGTTGGCGACGAGATCGTCTGGGTTACCAGAGGTGGTAGAGCAAGTACCACGGACGACACCGGGGAGGGACGGGTCAGCGTCAAATGGGAATGGGGAGTTGAGCCATCCGAGATGTGCGACCTGATCAGCCCAGATGGAGAGGGTCAAGACGTGACCGCGCTTGAGGGAAGTACCCATAGCGGCGAGACCACCGTGGGTTGGGAAGTACGGGTTGTCGCCGAAGACAGACTTTTGGTTAACGCAGTACTCGTCGGTGACGGAGTTGAAATCACCGATTCCTGGCCAGGTGTTCTTGGACTCGAGGATGACATTGCCGTTCTGGACCCAGACACGACGGATCTCTACGAGCTTACCGGTGTCGGTCTGGTCGTCAGTGATGAACTGAGTGATGACGGTGAACTTCTTTGTAGTGTCAACAGTCTTTCCTGGACCATACAAGTCGTGGTTGCCCTGTCGGTATGGGTTGAAATCGCAACCGTCCTTATCGCAGACACCATCGTATCTGTGGCTGCCGTCACCGCACTCGGTTTCGGTGGAGCACCTGTAAAGACCGGTTGGGGAGCAGACGTGTGGGGTATAGGCGTTGGAGATGGAGTTGGCTTCGAAGATATCCATCTCGTTACAGCAAGAACCGCCGGTACCGAAACCAGCGTTGGAGTCGGTGGAGGATGGGGTCCATCCTTCACTGTTACCCGTGCCGGCGATGAACTTCAAGTCGTGGGGGCACTGAGCATCGCAGTAACCGGTACCGTACTTGGCACCAGCCTTGTTGGTAGGGTACTTGGCCATACCACCGTCCTTGTCCATCTCGACAAAGTATAGGGCGGCGTTGATACCACATGGTGCGTTGGAGACATCGACGTCGAAGGTGAACTCCTTGTTGAGGAGCTTGAAGATGGTGTAGTTGGTGTCGTCATCTAGCAAGTAGATACGGGAACCGACGTTGGTGGTGGAAGAACGGGTGACGAACTTCAGGGTGACACCATTACCGCTGGCGGTGATACCGTAAGTACCAGGATAGTCAGCACCCTCGAGAGCGCAGTTAGCAGCGCATAGGGCATTGCCACCTGAGGTGCTAGGGCAGAGGGTGTTATCAAAGGCGTTTCCGGTGTAGCAGTTGTTGTACTGGCCGGACTTGTTGTTTCGGAGCCAACGCCAGTTAGCATCGACGACGATCTTGGTGGCCTTGCTTGTGCAACCGCCGGACTTGGTGCAAGTGTAGGAGGTGAGAGAAGGATGAGTCTCAGCGGTGACGGAACCTGGCTGCTGGGCCGCGACGTAGGCGATGAGGGAGGAGAAAAGAGCGATCTTGCTGAATGCCGGCATTTTGAATGTTGATATGTGCAAACGGGACTAGGTCTTGCTAGTGTCCTTTATCTAAGAGATATATATATACAACTGGAAGAAGGAGGGAGGGACTACTATTGGAAGATTAGAAGATGTGATGATGGATGCAGAAGAAAGACGATTGGGGAAGTGGGAGATTCATATTCTTATATACGTTCGACAAGATCCGTCTTCTCCACCTCGAACTCCGGGTTTTCGAGCCAGCGCTCAATCTAATTTTCGATCCATCGTGGAACCGAACCATGATCATCCGACGCGCAGCTCTGCGATTCTTTCCCGTTTTGCTTTTCCTGGCTGGTAGGTGCGCCTTCGAGAAAGTTTCAGAAACAGTGGGCGAGTGGTCGAGCCGGCGGAGCCGTCCAGGTACCAGGAGGGCAATCAGGAGGGCCAGGAGGGCCAGGAAGGCCCTGTGATCTCGTTCCCTTTCGGCAATGGTCTGCCCGTGAAGGCGATAGCTTTGCCAATGCCCACAATGGGCTGGGCCAATTAATGGGCTGGCCAATGGGCTAGCCAGAGGGAGAACGCTCGATTGAGCCTCTGGCGACGCGTGAGGTTGTTTTGTGTTGGCGTGAGGTTGTTGGCTTCTGACGGCAGCGTCGGCAGAAAAGCCGCCGGGTATAACAGCTTTGGCCCCTGCCAGCCTTCCATATTGACACCCCTTCCACAATTACAACCTCCTTCCCTCGATAAGAGATCATGAAACTTCCACCCAGCTCGCAGGCATCGCCACGACCTGGAAAAGGCTCTGGCAGGTGAGCAAATATTTCCGATCAGACCGTCGTCATATGGCAAGGACTAGTTAACCTCTGCTCCCAGCCCTGCCCTTGCCCTCCAAAAATTGAGTCAACCGGTCGAAGGATTGGCCCTCCGACACAGCTGTCTCCTGCCTCTGTCACGGTCAACAATCTCGACCTGAATCGCAGCCATCAACTAGGAGCCAGAAGTTGGGCTCGGCCTGGCCATCCGATCCCTCGTCGTCTTGCCTCTTCTTTTCCTCGGTGGTATTACTAGACAATTAATTGACTTGGACATTGTCGGCACCCGCAAGCCGAACTGGCTCGATCGCATATCCAAGTGTCTGGCTAGCACTCAAAGACCGCGTAATTCTGCCAGCACTAACGTCCCTGACGGAAGCTCCCCGCGAATGTGGAGTTCGGATGAGATTGCAGGACGCGGAGGCCGCTTTCTCCCATTCCACCTGATCAGGAGATCTCGTAGAACATTCTAAAGCAGTCGCCAGACCAGGGCGACTTACGTCTAAGCTTTTTAGTGCTGTTTCGTGTGCCCTGCCAGGGCCGGAAAAACTGAACGGCTGCCGAAACTGCCCCACAGTAGCCAACCCAGATCCCCAAACTCCAAGATCCAACCAAGACGGGACAACACAGGACCCCAGGAGCTCTAGGAAGAGCCAGTCAACCATCTGCATAATCCGGTTCTCCATTCGATGAAACTCCCGCTTAAAGCTTTCGACCTTGCTATGAGTTTATCGACGATCATCCTGCGATTCCGTTCTTGATGAGCTTATATCGTCGGTAATTTGATTGAACTCGCTGGCAACAGCGTCCTTGCTGACCCATGAAACCCTTCCGGTATCTATATTGCTGACGATCGCCTCTTGGGGTGGCAGTTGCCAATATCCAATTATGGCTACCGAAAACCAAGACTTTGCTTGAACGAGAGTAGTATTACCAGCGAAACCCTTCGCACCCACTTTCGAAAAGTTAGGGCTCCATCTCGACGGCGTCCTTCTTCGCGACCTATCGCAAAGTGTACCCTAATCGTGCCTGAATGTATGTAATCCAGGATACTAGTAGCTATTCCAATGCCACAAGCCATTGGACTTTGGCCCGATCACCTCCATGCACCCACCACCAACGGTTTTCGGGGATATCAATTTGAACTGACCGGAGAGCGTTTCGCTATGGATCTATCATATCCTTGCCTTGAGACATTATCTCCACAATCAGATCACCCAAATTTGCTGTCAGCTGTACATGTAGAGCACTGTCTGCTGCATTTCCGATGTCTTTTACGGGGAGTAAGACTTTCAGATTCCGGTACGGCAGCTGCGGCACGCCAAGGTGCCTGATGAAGGTACATGTATGCACCTGATGAGTTGTGTCCCTTGTTTGTTAGCCTGCGAGGCAAGGGACTCGGAGAACCTTGTCCTAGTATTAATCCGTCCAATGTGGGCCCTAATCCTAAAATAGCCAAGGGCTATCGACATCGCTAAACCAAACTTCGACTCTACGAGCTCTCCGCTGGAGAGTGTAGCAAACCCCATGGTATGCAGACCTACGAGGCGCTACCTAGGACTCCGATAATACTTTAGAAGGTAGATAAGATCATCAATTAAAGTGTGAGATATATATTGCGTTCCGTGATGTCCCAATATATGTAGCCCTGACATAAGGGCAAATCGCCCATGCCAGTTACCAGGTAGAAATCCACAGCGTACCTGAGATTTGCATGTTCAGACAGGCTTAAGCCATCGAGATTTCCGCCATTGCCTTTGTCCGGCTTAAAAAACGTATACCAACTTAAGAGATTTTACATACTTGGTACATGTAACCAAGCCGAGCACATTTTTACTACTGGGGGGATTTTGCCGATTAGGCTGCTTTGGATTATAAGGATGCACGTAACCTTACCGCTGACCCCAAAGACAACTGGAAACGCCTCGTTCAATCTAGACATTACTTGCATGGCGAATCCGTCAAAAATAAATTCGCCGATTCGAGTTTGAAGTGCACAATGTGATGTCATCCGTCTGCATACATGAGTTGGAAAGAGGCATATACTTTGCCACGCCGGATATGGGGCTAGAGAGTCCTCTTCCAATCATTTTTCGAAGCATAGATATATTCCCCACAATCTCGAGACAAGTGTGGCTGGCGCTACCGGAGAATCTGTAGATATTCCGATTTTTTGCTTAAGCTCATTCCAAGCAATACGATTGATTCGAGAGGCTATTCGTTTCTTACTTCCGCATTCGACTGTTCATCTGACCTCTATTCCCCTATTCCTCTGACAAAAACATGCTTATCTCACCACTACACTGCCATGAACCGGTAAAAAGTTTTTATTTTTCCTAATTCTGTTCTATTTTTGCCAGCGAATTACTTTTATGGCTCGCCTGAATCGATTACACTGGTATAACAGAAGATCCACGGGATCATCAACTCCGAGGTTGAATTAATTGCCCCATAGTTCCTTGGTAATAGCCTTGGGAGGCGTCTGGATACCATGAATAACTTCTAGCTTCCCGGTTTCCGGGACCTGCAAGCAAGAAAGAATTTTCACCCCCACCAACCAACCAACCAACCAATACTGTAGGACCAAAGGCATTTTTATCCGACAGGAAGCAAGACCGGACCTTAACAGTGGCAACGACGGACACGATTATCAAACCTGAATCTGTTACTACAGAGCTCATGGGATACCGCCTCCAAACGGTGCCCTTCGCCTTACTGGATCTCTTCGTTTCTCACAACTTCTTTACCATCCAAATATTACCATTGCTCTCCTTTCCGGCCTGTCCGCTCTTTCCTCCATCTACCACTTCGTCGAACCTGTTATACCCGATAGCCATGTAGAACTTCTCGGCTTCCACGTTCCCGCCTTCCATCGCCAGATGCACACCCGGAATATTATTTTCTCGCAATTTTGTCCACAAAGTCTCCATCAATTTCTTTCCAAACCCTTTCCTCTGGAACTCTGGCAGGATATCAATGTGCAGATGGGCGGGATACTCCTCCACTAACCTTGGACATATCGGGTGCAACATCTCTTCGGGGCTGTACAAACATTGCAGAACTCCTAGTTGAAGGTTCTCGCCCCAGTCTGCCGGTGGGTGCATCGCAGGCTTCTTCAAAATTGGATCCAGCGATTCGAGCACGGGTATGTATTCCTCCCTGAATCGCTGTACGAATGTTGGGGTATTAGGAGCGGAGATAATATAGCCGACCGCGTTCCCCTCGCCATCATCGACAGCAAAGCAGTATTCTGGACAGAGGCGAATGTAAGGGACGTTCCAGATGTAAGGAGCAATTAGGTTTGGGGTCCCTGTTCGGAGGGCTGGGCCGGCGGTTTTCTTGCACTGCAGCAGCCGTACGAGTCAACGTTAGCGGTCAACCTTGACCATCCCGCGGTTTATAAGAGGGACTCACCACGTCAAAAAGAGCGTCGGCGTCCTTCGCCGGGTCCACCAGTCGAATGAAAGCCTTGCTTTCAGTAGCCATGCTGAATTACTCAATCAACCTAGGAATCAAACGCTGGCCAGTGCGGAAGTACAAGGAAACTCAAGACCAACTTTTCCCCGTTGTGTTGCTTCCGATTTTCTCACTTTTGCAGCAGACAGCTTTCTATTTCAACCTTTTTATAGCACAAGCTTCCGATCCAAGCGGACTAGTTTCTTGCAACCTGTAATTTTTCAGTCCCTCCGAGGTTTACCGAGACGCCGTCCAGTTCATGCTGCGGTTGAAGCCATCACGCCTCACAGTTAACCTTATCAATAGGACTTCAAAATGCCAATGACTCAGAACTTGCTCAACTAGCCTTGGTCCCGCATAAATCCGTTTTCTATCAATTCATTCAGTCATGTGCCATCGGAGAACGTAACGTTATTATCATGTCGGAAGATCTTCGGCAAGTTTCACGATCTATCTCTAGAGGTAGAGGTCATTCCGAAAAGTAGCAAGCACAAATAGCACCTATCGACACTCCCAACGGGTGAAAAATAAGGCGGTTCACCATGTATCCGTCCTGCTCACATCGGAGCCACTTTTTCAGCTTATCAATCTTCAAGTCTCGGGCTTCCTCGTACCGTAGCCAAACGTAAATGAAATCATCGCGTCGTAAACTCTCGCAAACTTCATCCATCTATCGAAGCTTCCCCACAGTTCAGCCAAAGATCAAAAATGTCCTTCTTTTGCGGGGTATACACATCTAGGCGTCATACACCTTGCGGTTTCAGACTTAAAACGTGAACAAGGATCAGACCCGGGTTCCTGGCCCGAAAGGGCGAGCAGGGATATCGGATGTGTTGGTGTAACGGTTATATCCGTGCATTGATTTTCTATGTACAGCTGCAGGCACTCAAGCTGTCCGTGGCGAGAAAGGGCCCAGTAGGGATATTCGTTGAACGGGCCCAGTGGCTTCCGTGCCTGTTGTCCATGTATATAATGTAGGAATCTAAGAGATCTCGGGAAGATCAAAGCAACATTGCATTGAACCGTGAATCTATCGTCATTGAATCCGTGGGACCGGAACAAGGGTTGCCGATCAATCATATACAACAGGTTTCTCAACTGCCGGCATCAAGCTAGTCAAGCTGTCAGCTTATCGTACTTCCGGTTCGCGAACATCAACATGAGCTTAACCAAACGTCAATTGTACATTAAATAAACGCGAGAGGACATTACACGTACTGTAATGCCAAGGCCATCCTCTCCTCCCAATTCATATACCGAAACACGGCGTTCAATATATTAATGCCATGCCTTGGGAAGACAAACCGGCTTATAAATATCTCGCTCCAGCGACCATTCGTCCCGGTCGGGCAATGCCCACAGCACAGACAATAAGATCAGACCGGTGCAAAGCATAAACTTGACACCCAGCTCCTGCAATAGGTAGAACAATGCGATGATGATGACTGTGATTGGTAGAGTGACAAAGACGAAAAATAATACCTGCGGTTTGGAGAAGCTACGATTAGTATTATTTCAAAGAAAATCAAGTGATGGAAAAGTGATACTTCGCGAAGACACAACAAGTACTGAGCTAGCGAAGCAAACATTGTTGAGGGCTTTAAGGCACCTGTAGGGTGAACATTTAATGAAGGGGGGTTGCTGTCGATGAGGAGAGTTGACTTAGCATGCCAATTTACCATATTATCAGAGTTGGTTTTTTTAATCGACGGCTTTGGTTTACAAATTTACTCATTGGTATATAAAGTCTTACAAAAGATGTTAAGACCCACCAACGCTATTTGGGGAACCAGGCAGGTCCCGTCTTGTCATCTATAACACGATTCCTAGTGGAAAGCAATGAACTGACGGGAGAAAAAATCATACTGTCTTCCAGAGACTTCCACTGGATACCAGCACGTAAATTAGTCTTATAGTTTCACCTAGAAATCCAACAGCTTTCCCATTGGAAACGATAATTTCATCCGATATTGGGTACTTATGCTGAACGTATTTTAATCGGAGCATTTCTATACATCAATCAGTCCAACGCGTTAACGCTCCTACTAAAATGATATCAGTGCCAGAGCTGGCTCGCTAGGAAAAAATAATGATGCACCATTGTTCTGATTAAACTCTTGGATAAGAAATGATACACTGTATCGTAGATTATAAAAAATATTCTAACTTCATACATGGAGAGATAAACTTCGTGAGAATATACGACAAGGAAAACATAAATGTCTAGCGCACACCTTCTTGATTGACCCTGTAATTATATTTTAAGCATGATCCGCCAAACTTTCTCTCCTCCTGGCCATCTCCTCAGGTGTCAGTGGTTGAACCTTCTCCTGATCGGCAAATAGCTTGCCGACTGGCAACTGATTCAGTTCGTTCTCCTGGGCATCCAATCCTCGGAACTGAAGCCAGAATATGCATCCACCGACAAACGCGATGATGGCCACGGAAGCATAGTTCCAGACCAAAAGCGGGTCCTCGGACAGACTGACAAATGCCTCACCAATAGCCGCAGAGACGGCATTGGTGAACAAGAAGACGGACATGACAAGGGATCGCATGTTTTTCGGCGCCTTGGTGAAGGCGTACTCGAGACCGGTGATGGAAGCGAAGATTTCGGAAAGAGCGATGAGGACGTAAGAGCCGGTTTGGGCCCAGACGTTGATGTTTGTGGGTTGGCAGCCCTTTTTGGAAGCGTATTTGCCGCATTCGGAGTCCTTGTAGCTGCATGAGGAGATGTATTAGCAGCGAGACTGGGAAAAGATGTTGGGTACGTTGCATTGTCGCAGGAGAATACAATGACAACTCGGATCAGACTTACATGTAGTATTGAATGATGGCGGCCCAAATCATAGCGGCAGTACCGGTAAAGAAACCAAAAGTGATCTTTTTCAAAGCGGTAAAGTTGATCTTGGCCTTCCTGAGTGCCGGGTAGATGAGAATATCGCAAATGGGGATCAAAATGATCAAAGCGAGTGGATCCAAGTTGTTAACGATATCGTTGGGGAGGCCGTTGAGCTTCATGGTCGCGGCTTGGGAGACAAGATTGTTGTTGATCTGGTTATAGCAGAGCCACCAGAGCGGAAGCCAGACGAATACGGAGCAGGCATGGAAACCACGGCGCACTTCGTCAACCCAGTGGTCATCAAAGGTCATCCAACCGGGACGGTTCTCGGGAGCAATGTTGGAAGGCTTGGCTTTTTCCCACATGGTACCGTCGTTCAGGTGCTTGATACTAGGGAACATTAATATTAGCATGAGACTTCTGGTACAAAAAGTTCATCTTACTCACGTAGCAACTGGATTGAGGTGCCATCTGCCCTTTTGAGCAAATACAAAAGTTCGCATGGCCTTGGAGAGAACGCTCCCCTGTGGTGGAGATCGAACGTATCGGTTTCGGCAAACCACGAGGATAATCGGACAACAGCAGAAAACGATGGTTGGGAGCAGGAAGGAGAGCCAAAAGCCGACGTATTTTTCGGCGTAGACCATAGTAATCTGATGTGATGTTAATATTAGTGATGTGGGTTCTCGAAAATTAATGTAAAAATTGAGGGGAGCCATACCTGTCCGATGAGAGCGCCAACATTGATCATGAGGTAGAAGTACATGTAGATTCTAGCAGAGGTGACAGCTGGATCTACGATAACCTTCTCGCCAGACGGTAAAGCTTCGACTCTGAGGTAGGTATTCCTGCTCTGTTCGGCGACGAGTGGGGAAATGTTGGCTTTGAAACCACCGGTGCCGATACCCATAACGACAATAGCAACAGCGAAGCAGCCAAGAGCACCGTTAGGCTTATCGATCACGGTCGGGACGGCGGAGACTACGAGCAAAACATGACCAAACATAGCGATACCCACCGCTACGCAGATGGTCTTGTAGCGGCCCCAGTATGTATCGGCGATGTAGGCACCGAAGAGCGGGAGGAGATACACCCAAAAGGTGTTGAATGTACCGAGACCGGTTGAGGCCCGCTGACCACGGCCCAGAGCGCCGGACTGACCATCGGGACCGCCTGCGCCAGACCGAGAGTTCTCGGGACGGGATTGCTGGATAAAGTTCGTGACTACCAAAAAAGTTAGCACTATTCTCAAATCTGCAACGCCATCGTGTGTTGATATACATATATATCGAGGAGCGCAACTTACAGACGACGGTCGTTCCGTAGTACGAAAATCGCTCGCACAGCTCGACGAATGCGATAGTGTAAGCATTCCACGGGATCTTGTCGGATACGTGTCGGAGGGTGGTCATCTCCTCCGCCGTCGGGGCGTCGTCCTCCTCTCGCTCAAAGGCGCCATGGTTCTTGTCATGGTCGTCGTAGATTGGAGGACTATGTACAGCGCTCTGCTCGTGTTTTTCGTCGAGCGGCAGGGCCAATGCAGGGTCGTGCGTTGCCCTGACAGCGATGTCGTCGGGCTGGCTCATTATTGCGGCTATCGACTATAGAAGAGAAACCAGCTCTGTTGATTGTTGAATGGATGAATCTTCTCGGAAGACAGCTCCCAGGAAACAGTTGACACCGGTAAGAGAAAATATATTCGAACGGTGAACAGGATATATTTTTTTATCTCTTTCGTAAGTTCGCTAGTTGGGGTGATCGCTCGACTTATATTCCAAACCTAGAAATTATACTTTCCACGGGGGATGTCTCTGGCGGTGAAACCTCGTATAATAGGAGAGGGGATTAGGTTTTTTGGTAAGCTCAAGCTGGGATGCTCCTGGCCATTGCCTGGCCGCTGATGATTCTCAGGGTAGCGAACAGGCAAGAACATTTGATGTGACATTGCCGTTACTCAATGTGAAAGCGGGAGGGTGGCCCCATGAGGTCTGCCCACGATGCGCCCATGATGCGCCGGCCAAGCTAGATAGACACAGGTTTAGCGTAGGAGCACGCGATATGAATGCGATTCTCTTACCCAATTGCCCATAGTTTCGCCTCTTTTGTCTCTCACGGCGAAGCCTGTATATGTGGCGACAGCGGTGAAAATTTGCTATCCGGGTGGGACTCTGTTGCATGTTGGAGGTATACCGGGTACAAGAAAAAAATCAACAAAAATAGCAAGAAAATCTTGACCCTTCCCGTTGCTACTTTGTACGACATCACCTCATCGCACAGAGATAGTCATGCATCGATTACATCAATTCGACAAAATCCGAGGAAACAAGCATTTCCAAGGCGTGTGTCAAGAGACCTAAGAATTCCTCAGCGCTGTCTCGTAAAACTCGGCATGCTGTCCCGTTTTCAAAGCATTATCAATCTCGTCTTCGCCCGAAACAGAAGGTGGAAGAATCACCCGACAGGCGGCCCTATAAGACCACGCAAGTATATCAATAGGCAGGCGAATACAGAATCGTCCCCGCCGAAAGAAAGAAAAAAAAGTATTGAAAAGGGCGTCATAAGATTCGCAAGTAATGGAGGGTGGGAGGGTTACCTCCAAGGCTTCTGGGTATCGATAAGGAGACGCAGAGCAAAACGCTGCGACGCTAGAAGAGTTCCGGAAGCTGTCTCTGCGCCTTCAATCCTCGAACCTTGTTTAGGGTGGGACGCAAAAGGACAACCCTGGTTGACGACATGCGACAGATCTGAGAGGGTGGAGAAGGCGCAACGCTGGACGGAGGGGCCAGTCGGGCACAACCTGATTGATTGAACGGACATGTAATGTAATGTCTCGTACGATCGTCAGTTTCAATCGTCTGCATCTGCAGACCACGCTTCTTTTTGCAAGAGTGGGGCCGGAAGTGCACAAATGAGGATCGGGAGCGGCGGCTGCCTAGGCATCACCGCTCGCTTCGAAAAGTCTTTCGTGCGCATGGCCCGGCCTGGTCTCGAAACGAGTTGTGTTGGAACGAATATCCAATGCCTCGGCTTGGTTAGTTACGGAGAATCCGTTCGGAGACAACAGTAATTAATTAGTGGCAGTCTCATTTTCACCGTCTTATCGCCAGATGCGATAGAGTCGAGTCCGAGAGCTCGCGAGTCGAATCGACGAGTTCCTCGTTTGAAGCTTAACTGGAACTTGAACTCGAAATTTAGACCCCGTTAGATGTGCCAAAAGCTTAAATTGCACCATCATCTCACAAATGGACGTGCTGCTGGCCCAACGGAGAGCTATAATACTCTCTCACTCGCTCCCAAAACCGGGTCTCCTTTGAGAATCTCCATCGGCAGCCCAAGTTTAAATTTGCGCAATTCTCAGTCCGCCGACACATATCTCACCGTCGTCGGACTTGGCCGGTGAGACGATCTGAAAAGAATTGCGGAACAGACTCTGGTAACGCGTGATTGTCATCGGTTAAAACTTGGAAAGGAAAAAAAAAAAACCTGGAAGCTCTGCAGGCACACCTCTGGCGACTGAAGTGGACCTCTCCGTGCGTAGCCGCCATTTTCTTGCGTTTCAGTGCATGACGGTGAGTTGCATGGCCACCCAGTGGGTCGAATCGAACGCCACACCCGTCATCGATTGCAGCCTGTCTTGTGTAACATTCTTCATCACACTACCGGCCATCACGGTTATTCGCGACACCCTTAATCGGGGGACTGGAGATTCTTCGCCATCTTGCTATGGGTCGTTTGAAGTCCTTTCATCAATTATTAAGCCTGGACAGTCTATACTCGTACCATTAGTGCATATTACCAATATACTCCTACCAAATCTATTAATCCTCCAAAAATTGTATCCATCTATCCGAACAGAGCAGAAGAAGAAAAATTACAAATATTTGTCTATAATCTTGAACCGAGCCACAAAGCTCTCTGTACCGTGATGCGCCAATCAATCCCAAAGTCTACCATCTCTTCGACTCCTCCTCCTTCACAAGCCCTTCAACGTCTGCGTCCTCGTCTTTCCCAGGTACCAGTAATCTACCTCTCCATACCGCCAAGGGCGTCTGGACCATCAGCATGATCCAGACCGCACATTCGATGATAACCATGCCCGTCCCGACCCATTTGATGGACGGACTGGAGAATATATTCCCCAACAAGATCGTGGCGCCGATGAACCCTGTATTCGGAAACAGGAACGCCCACCATGACAGATGGAAGTCAAAATCAACCTTCTTCTTCCTCCTCAGCACGTGTTTCTGAGATGCTCCCGCGATAACGGCTGTTGCGGAGAGTAACAGCCACCAGCCAGCTAGGCCGTAAAACAGCATCCCGGTGAGCAGACAAGAGACATAAAAGGAGTCTCCGATATCAAAATCCTCCCTAGGGATCCCAAAGTCCGATGGAAAGAAGTGCGTCCGCCCGACTTGCCCCAACGCTATTATCGTAAAGGACGTGAAACCCGGAGGCCCGACGGCCATAAACATGCCCGGTCGTAGATTCGGAGACGGTAAGCGAAATAGCATGAGCCGTTTGAGAAAGATGGTGATAAACATGAGGGAGATGAGGATGCCAAAGCCTTGGAGGAGGATGCTCGTGATTATAATGGGGAAAACGCGATGGTGGTTTTTGTTACTAGCGGTAGCTAGGGTGCGAGAGACGGTGGCGCCAACGGAGCCCACCAGCATTGCTGTCCAAAAAGAAATATGTTAGTTATCACTTATACACCTTTTAAGTGCCCCGGGTGGATGGGGTGGATGGGTTCATACCAGGAAAGCATGGCAACGCCCATGCCGGCGTCGCAGCCTGCGGTGTATGCGATTCGCGAGAGATTATAAAGTATGACAGCGCGATCGCGAGCACCATTGAGAGTACGGTGTAGACCCAGAACAGCACTTCCACCGTTTTGGCCAGCCAATTGTCGGAAGACGATTCGCCGATATGACCCACGCCGTAGTTGCACGTGTTGATCAGGATCGTGGCAGCCGATAATAGGAATGTCGAAGTGAAGAGTCCTTCCCTGAACCCCGACGAACGAGTTAGCCCCCCACGGCATTCATAGGAGACGGCCAAACTTACGTGGGATGCCGGATGCTATTGTAGAGTGTGTGCCTCCACATGGTGAACCGCACCAAAAGCCCCGTCGTCGTCGCGCAAAAGATCGCCACCGATATCAAAAAGACAATGGTTCCGATCGTGTCGAGGCCGCGAAAGCGATATGGGAGAAGGTGCAGCTGCACGGCTATGCCGCCAGTGCCCATGACTGGCAGATACCATCTATCCAAGCATTCAATCCATTGTCAGCCAAAGACGTCTCCTTTACGGACCGGGATACCGAGAGGCCGTCAACCTACGCCCAAGTGAAATGATGGATGCGTATGTCGAAGGGTACGTTCCGCTGCGACGGAGTCTCGTTACTCTTCTCTCGCAGGCCAAAGGGGTCGCCAGCTGCGTGGTGGGCAGCGAGTCCGGTTAGCGAGTGGATCGTGTTGACAAAGACCTGGAAGCGCGACGTCGACATTTGGGGCGGGAGCAAAACAACCTACAGAGTTTGAGAACAGGAGCAAGGAGAGCGGCGATGGCCCCGGCTTCAGCGGGCGTTCTTTCCATCTTGTGCGGCCTGAGGAGGGAGGTCGGGGAGTGGGCCAGGTCGGCCCAGATGATGAAGCGATATCATCATGCTTCTTCGGATGCGGATAGGAATGCGGTCTCGAGGCAGACACCAACACGCATCCGGTTCGCATTCGGTCTCACCTGGTCTCAGAGACGACGTTATTGCAACAACCGCCAACGCAGACATTTACATACTTGGTATTTCTATAAATTCATATATATACTTACACGAATGAAATGACATCTCCACAATCGATATAGTATATGCTTGGTTGATACCAAAAAAGAATATTATCGATTACTGTACCGGCGACCGGCGTCCACCCACTTGTCCTGCTGCTGCTGCTCCTCCGACTGTATGCCACCAATCACATTACCATAGCCCATCCCGCCGACCTGGTATCCCGGATCCTGAGCGGGCTGGCCCACGTGCATCGCCATCGGCGCACCGTACCCCGCTGGTGCTGGCGCGGGAGGCAGCTGTGGCTTTTCGATCGCCTTTCGCTTCGACCGCTTACAACACCGCCAGATGCAATACCACAGGATCCCAATGACTATCAACCCCCCGACGGCGCTGCCGACGATTACCGCAATCAGCGCGCCGGTATTCAGACTTTGTACGATTGTGACACTGCCACCCCTACCTCCCGCGTTCGAAGGGCTGGTCGGCGTGGCTAGGGATACCCCCGCTGTGCACGTGAAATCGATGTCTCCGAGACCGAAAAGTCTTTGGAACGAGCTGCAGTCTGCTTGCTCCGAAGACTCTAGGTCGAACGAGTTCCGAACGGTCACAAGGGACGGAAACTCGACTCTGCGTGGCACGAACTATCAGTACAACCCTACGGCACGGGAGGGAAATCAGCCAGATCTTACTTTTTAAAATTTCCCGACATGGTCAAATCTCTGACGGTGGACAGATTGGTAAAGCCATCGACGACCTCGAGTGCCGAGTTGTTCTGAATGATCAAACTGTTGCTAATCTTTCCGAGTGCCGGGAAGGAAAGGTTCCGCAACTGCCAGTTGTTCGTAATGGTCAAACCCCACGCATCTTGGAGTTTCAAAAGTTCGACGCTGGTAAGAGAACAATTGGTGAGTCTGCTGCTACTCAAGGTGAAAGTGTAGCCGAGTTGGACGAGCTTGGGCATGGAGACTGATGAAACTCCGTTAAGTTGCAAGACTTCGGCGTAAGTCATGTCTGGGAAGGCGACATCCAGCGCTTGTCCGTTAAAGCTGATGTCAATGTTTTGGAGCTCTACAACCGGCAGGCTTATCTTGTTCAAGTTCCTGTTTCCGGATATCGTCATGCCGCTGAGCGTATTCGAAATCTTGATCCCGAAAACATTCTCGAGACTCGTGTCTTGGATGGCGAGTCCAAGGCACGATAGCGTCCCGCCACCCAGACTGTAGGTTTTCAGATTTTCCAAATTGTTCCATCGAATATCTCCCCCCACTCCGATAATCTTGGGGAGATTCAACGTCCCAAAGCTAGGCAAGGTATCCAAAATCAGATCACCAGTAATATTTGTGAGCTTTAGCAACTCTATCGATTGCAAATCCGGGAGAAATTTCGCAGTCAAAGAGCCCTCCACGATTCGCAAATTTGGGAGTTCGGCGGCGACCAGAGTTTTGCCAAGAGTCAAACCTGGGAGACTGGTACATGGCGCCAGAGCATCGACATCGGCTTGGGAATAGAGAGTGGGCTCGTCCGTGGGACAGCTGGCGCTCTGCGCAGCCCCGATCTGTGCCAGCAGAGGAAGTACGACTAGCACAAACCATGGGCGGAAACCCCGTCCGTCGAAGATTGTATCCATCATCATAATCCTTGATTGAAGTATCAACATCCAGAATGAAGTCCTAGGGGGTGCGTGTTGTTGAGGTTCCTGAGTCTCCCAGGTCGCCAGCTAGCAGTCTCGTAACGAAACCGCACTAGAAACAAGCCGGCTGGCTAGTGGGTATACGGTATTTAAGTGCAGAATTAGCAGCAGGACCTTAGTTTGAGAGGAGATTTCGGTTGAGCGAAAACCTAGAAAAGAGCGCGGACCGAATTCGCAAATCGAAGAGATACCTAAAAGCGGGGACCTCCATAATAATAGCAATAATCTTTTTCTCTTCAACGGACAGTCCAAGCGCCTCCCGATAATGTCGCCCCCCCGTTTGGCAATTCTAATTTGGCTTCAGATCCTTGGTTTTGTAACGTTATGGTCGGCCAAGGACCCGGCAGAAATCAAGCGATTGAATCAAACTGGGCGATTGCGAACAGCGCCCAAGAAAAGGCTTGTTATGCATCGTTGGTTCTCAAGAGCCTACCAATTAACCCCAGCCCGCTAAGGCTTGGCATATGCGAAACATGTCGAGATTGCGAGGGTTTTCTTCAAGCTCGATACTACCAAGGGTGTAGCAAAGAGCTGCAGCACAACACATATATAATACATGATAGTGCGGGATGGGAGTATATGTACCCAGAGTAATGACTTCCCTCCTGCTAAATGTCATCGTTCAAAGCAATACGCTGACCATTCGAAGATCTAAAGTTATAAGGGCTTTATTGAACACATTTTTTAGCTAATTTCCAAATTGATCTCTAACCTATAGCTAGAGCGCCTTTTGCACAGGGGCAACAATAATACCTAGTCCCACCCGTACAAATATACCATTACAGAATCAACCCAAATTACACAACAGATGATCTGTTGGATGAAAAGGCACCATAAAACGTCAATTACGAAATAAATCCGGTACAATTTGGCTAAACCCTCACTGCTCATTCCTCTCTTTCGAAATTTTCCGGCAGCGGGACCCAAAATCCCTTTCGCATTAGGTACTGCTCACACCCTCTGACTTTGCCAACAACTCTGCCTGCCGCACACGATACGAGGGCCCGGAGAAAATTCCGTTTCATACTCCATTTCTTTCCATCTTCTCCAATGTATGATTTTCTGGGTAAGTTGTATTCCGAGTATCCATGTAGGACCGCATGGGAGAAGCCCCGAATCATTTCCGCGTGAACAGGTTCAAGATGCCAGACGCACAATTTTTTGGATGAACTGTCGTTAACCATATAGTCCATCAGACGACGGCGAAAGATAAGACTCTGATCATCTCTGATAACATTTGCTTGGCTATATTTCAGAGAATTCAATGACAGGTGGTGTGCGAAAACCCCTACGAGATTTTTTTCGATGAGAGCTAGGGTTTCTAGAGAATATAGTTCTTCGATGCAGAGAATATGCAGTCGCTCCAACTTGCGAGGCAGTATCCCCGCCAACTCTTTCTGTATTGATTACGAATTAGCCGATTGGAAGAAGAACAGGAGAGAATGTGCATCGATACGTACGGCCGAGCGTGCCCCGAAGACTTTGAAAACGATGTTCTCATTGGTCTTGGTGGTATTCTTAGGAATGAAAACGCCATCCAGCTTCAAAACAGTAAGGTTGGGGAGAGCTGGAAGGTAGCCAGCCAACCATAGCGGAAAGTCTCCCTCGAACAAGAGGTTTGCCAACACCAGGCGTTTGAGGCGTGAATTTTTATCCGCCATTGTGCTCAGGTAGTTGCAGAGGGCTTTACGACCCATCGGACCATCGCAGAACATTCCCATCGACAGAGATACCGAATTCGCCTTTGGGAAATAAGAAATCGTTCGCAACTGACCGTTCTCTGCCCATGCTAGGGGGGCTTCGAAGAGGACTTTTGTCAGTTGTGTCTCGTGTCGCTGCAGGAAATTTGCTATCAGCTCGTAGCCAGAGTAAAGGCGTACATCTTGCTTGTTATTTCTCAATTTGAATAAGAAGCGAAGGAACGAAGATTGAGGGTTAAAGGAAACAGATTTCAGTTTTGCTAGAACGATGTCGGAAAGTACAGCTCGTACGTGTCGCCTCCAAACCTTCGACGACATGAATCTACCATCTTGGACATGAACTACATGGTTATTTGATGAAGTATCGAATTCCTCAGTCCATGCAAGCCTCAAATGCTGAACAGTTGGCGAAGTACAGATTAGTTGACAGAAGCTTCCGGTAAGAAACTCCAAGCCCATCGGACTAATGGCCTGTTCATCTCGAACGTACCACCTCAGCAATAGGTTTTTGAGGCGCGGAAAAGAAGGCTGGTGTCGGATAGGGCCATCAAAATCCTGCTGCCGAAACTGAACATCCAGTTCGAGATCCGTCAAGTACACGAATTTCGAGAGATCCGGCAACCACTTGTATTGCATGCATTCGAACGAGATGCGCTTGACTTTTTCGGCAGAGAGGTTGTGGAAGAGTTTATTCAAACGCTCTCTTGCAAAGGGTATGTCGTACCAAACAACGCCCTGTTCGGTATCGTTCATCGTGATTGAGATATCGGAAACCATTTTCCCTGCATCAGTGTTCGCCAGGGCACGGAATCGTGAAGCGGATTTATCGAAGGATCTGGAGTAAACATTATCGTGGCGAATCGATTGAGCTCTGGGTTGGAGAGCAGCACTTATGGGTAGGACGCATGTCTCCCACAATCCAAATCGAGAAGCATCGCGAAAGCTTCGACAAGTGAGCATAACCGGCAACATCTCCCAGGGGTTTAAATGGATGAATATTGGCCTCAGAAGCTCGATTGGGAGTTTCGAGAAGGGCCCTCCCGTAGGCATGTTTGGAAGAACTTTGAGTTCTTCGAGATGTTTTGACTCCATGGCGAGCAGAGGAAGATTTCCCTAATATGGTCGCGCTGGATAGGAGTACCGTAAGTTTAATCGATAGCTTTGAATAATGATCCTGATATTTTGATATGAAAAGATTAAATTAAAAACTTAAAGCGTGATGGGGTGGGTTGTTTTGAAGATGGTTTGGTAGTGATATCTGTGGGTAAGGTGTAGAGTGTAGATGGCGATATCGTTGTTTGCTCTTCAGCAACAAAGCTCCCCGATAAGACTCCACGCTAGCAGACACTCATGCAGGGCAACAAAGAACCCCCTGCTTGTCTTCCTGGAGAACGGTTGGTTACCTCAGATGGATACAATATCCCTATTTTGTTGAGTGCAAACGGTCCCAAAATGGACGTCGAAAATAACCATATCCTCATTCACGAGAGAGGTTATAATACTCTCATTGCATAGCTAATCTATAGATATCGAGACGCTTCGACCTCTTTCTAAGGGCATACATCTTCTGAGCTGCAATCTCGCAAAGACCTTATTATTTTTAAAATTCCCTCCAGAACCTAGGTTTTAGAGCGGTTATCTCCCTGCAATCAGATGATACCAGCACGTTCCCGTAAATTTCAGCTTCATTTATATGCTCCTGCGGATAATAGGACCCAAAATCCCTTCCTCATCAAATAGTGACAACATCCACCTTTCCCTTTCACTCGACACTTTTTGACTGCCAATACGTCTCTCCTAGACGGTGTCCACTTTTCCCTATCCTCTCCACCGTATGTGTTTTCGGGCAGAATATATTCAGAGTACCTGACCAGCTCCGCATGGCCCCTAATTGTAGATTGATTGCGATGCACATTTTCAAGTTGCCATACACACACCTTCTTCAAAGTGGTATAAGAGATAATAGATCAGCAGGTTCTACCAAGGTAAATATTGGCTTTAAGAGGTCAAACGGGAGTTTTTCAAACGGCTTCTCCATGGCAGTGGCTCTCCGTCTGTTGCCGGGCTCTTTTGGTTTGTATGATATGAAAAGTTGAAAATATTTTTGTCAAGATGCTTTTGATGATAATGGTGGTGATGATTTTGAAAAGAACAAGTAATTTACCACTACACAACCAGCTCCAATATGATGATCAGCTAGAATATCAATGCTGCAACTAGTCTTTCGTAGAAGACGGCTTGGTTTGTTTGTCCTAGGCTTGGTGCATACAGAAAAGTCTCCGTTTCAATTGATGTGCTAACGCTCCTAGGCTCTAGTGGTCTCGCAGATCAGGGCTCTACGAATAAGGGCTCTAGTGTGCCATACTGGATTCATTACCCGTATTTTCCATACAGTAGTCGATAACAACCTCTACATTTACGGGACGTAGGGGCAGGAGAAATAAGCTATTCGGTATCCTCTTGGCTCTTGAAAGATCAAAGTAATATGATGAGACTACCTTGAAACTCGGGGAATTGGCTCGCTACCAGCTGGACCAGTTCGCTATTAATGTGCACCTTAATAGCTAATCTCGTGAACAGACGCCAACACGCTGTTTAAACTCAATAGCAACAGCGTAATTCTGAACTAAAGCTTATATATCGACTTCGGGCGAACCGGGCCCCGTCTTATCATCTGGGCGAAGGTACTATATACTGAAAATGCTGAACATATGTGTTGTTGGTCCGCCAAAATACCACAGGCTCTCGTCTCATATAAAACATTTCGGTTGGGAGCACAGGCTCGTAATCCAACAACATGGACCAAGGAAGTGCCAGCCCCAAGCTGATGTAAATGAAAATGAGATTGTTACAATAAAATATAAAAATAAAGTCCGCTTCGGATACCATTGCAAGTACATGGATAGGATAGATGGATGGTTTTCGGGGGGGGGNGGAAGGTTAATACCACGTATTCCACACATATATCCATACTCTCCGACCGACAAGTTTTTCCTAAAAACCCTCCATCATGCAACAACTTATAGACGGCTTTGAAATCGTCGCTTAGTCGCCTCAACATTTTTCTTGACCGGTCTAGCTAATCCGACAGGCTGCCAATAGCAATCCTTTTTGCTTTCATTTAGCCACAAAAGCATCATTGGCGCTTCTATAGACTTATCTCTATGCGTCACCTTGTAAATATCGATCGGGGGTGGAAAGATTCCTTCAATAGGAGGAGATGGATTCTTTTTTGGAGGTTGCATCATGCTATGAATAAAATTATATCGTTAGTCGTTGGTTTTGAGATCTACGACCGCCATAAATGACAAACTAATATTGCAACGGAAACTTGCATATATGCCTATACCTGAATAGATAGTTTCGGTGGAACGAATCGAGGCCAGTTTACGGCTGATAATGTTTATCCTTTCAATAGTCTAGGATAATGGAACAGGTTGGAGAAGCTCGAATGTGATGCGTCGAATATAGTATATCGAACTCGTCTCTTACCGCAAAAGGGAGGATTTATATCTCGAGAGTTGCTGCAAGATAAAGAGTCCGCTAGCACTACAAGTCCTGCCATAGGAATTTATAGTCCTAATATGCCAAGCTCGAGGATGGTTTTGGGACGGTTTTCGGGCTTATGGGGCAGTTGCCGGTTTTCCAAATTCAGGAAATCGGTGCTTGGTAACCTGCAAGTTGAGAAACTAGCTGTAAATAAGACTCCAAGCTTAAGGTTGACACGGCGTGCGCGCGTACGTTGACACACCGGACCAACATGCATAGCGAAACTCTACTTTAGGAATTCGGTAACCTCAGAGCCGGGAATTGGAGTGCGGATGGTGCGTTCAGTGTGGAGCGGGACTGTCAGATGATGTGTTGCGGATGTTGGAGACTCCGATTTCCTAAATTGGTAATCCGGCAGCAGCTTGTCAAATCAACACAAAGTCGTGTGAACCAATCGTAGTAGGCCAATGCAGTCTCATAACCAGACATGGGAATGCTATGGGCTGCAGATGGACTGGTTACGAGGCCAGGCCAATGCTGGCTTAGGATCGATTGAGGCCAGCCCTCTTAAGTTCAAATAAAAAAGTAACAACAATAATAATATCATGATACAAATAAATAAAGGGGGGAGGGAGTTCCAATATCGGGAAATAGTCTAATGCTCATCGAGACCACAAAACGAAATATATACACGAAAGCGTAAAAGAGCGATCTCGTCGAACCAGAATCCGGTGGTTTGTCCATAGGATTTGGTCAATGAGACCATAAAAGACCTGATACACGCAGTCAGGGCAGAAGTGTTAAAGGACGGTCAACTCGTTTATGCTACCATCAAAGTAACCGTTGAACCGTCATTTTTACTCCATTTTGGTCTCCCTTTCCAACTCCCCTATTTTTTTCCTGTGGAACCATGCTAGCTAAGCGCTTCAGCATGGTCCACTATTCGCCCAATCCTAACTCTCATTCACCTTTCCCTACCGCACCGGCAGTACCGTTTTCTTGGTTAGAGCTGGCCAATCTTTTCTCTAGATAGTCGAGTCGAGGTTTGTCGCTCTCATTCTGTGGATCTAAAGTTGCTACACTTTCCTTGAGATCTAAAATGTACCGTTCCCTTGCTTCTGTGATATCTCCCGTCTCTTGGTGTGAAAATTGACCTGGTAGCTTGGATTTCCCGCCTACAGCCTGAGCCAGTCTTGCTTCGTGTCTTTCCCACAGTTCTTCGGAATTGTCGAATTTTCTAAATCCAGGAGACCTTGCAGGGTCATCAGGTCTCAGAGACGCTTGATACCATGTAGACTTTGCAGTTTGGTCGCTCCCTCCAAAATCCACCTTCCCCTCCGAACTGACTGTGGGGGTATAGTTTTGACGGACTCGGGAATCGGGTTCCGCATCCGATGCGCCGTAACTTTCTTTGATACGCTGCAATTTCGCTAATTCTCCTTCCGAAAGGTCGGCAGCTTTCTCCTCATAATACCTGTTAATCAAATCAGGCGAGTCATAAACGTTATAAAGTGGCCGAGCTCCAAGCTCTGGTTGAAGTAGCCTGTACCCCGGACCGTTTTGCCATTCATCCTGATCAGAGTGATCCAGTTCACCAGTTCGCTGCAAAAGCTCCGCTCTCTCCGTGCTTGTTAAACTGATGAATTCCGGATGACCCCATGATTCACCGTGGCCACGCTCCAGCATGAGAATCTCAGCTTCAGTGATCTTCATCTCATCGAACAAGATTTTGTACTCAGCCATCTTCTCATTCAACTTCTTTTGGTACAAATCCTTCTTATTCTCTATATTCTTGGCTGAGGCTCGTTTTTGCTGCATTGATCTGTGTTCATATTCCTTCCAAAATGCGACAGCAGGGTGATCCGCAGGATAGAACTGGCCAGGATTAATCCGTTTGGCATCCTCATCCGTGATAGGGTTCTCGGCGACGAGCTGTTGAACTTTTGCCAACACGGCCTTGTGGTCCCTGATAAACTGAGCTTGTTGCTTCTCCTGTGCACGTTCGACTTGCTCAATCTGCGTTATCTTTGTCAAATCGAGAAGACCGTTCGCTCGGCCACCCCGTAGTGCCCACCGCGTGATATCGTTAGATCTAACCCAATCCCAAAACTCGCCGCCGTTGACCGCTGCTGTCGCCAATATCTTTCCCAAGTGTGGATTGACCTTTGGGAGACTAATAAATCCTGAACGGAAGAGAAGCTTCACAGCAGTTTCCTCATCAATCCAATCTTTGTCTTCTGTATCGCTGGCCTTTCGACCGTCAATCTTGGTCTTGGGAGGGGCGTACATGAGCCTACCACATGATCCTCTTTTATGGCCATCACAGTCACCGGGACGGTGGGGGGAACTGACGTGCTGCCACTTTTGGTAATAAAAGTTCCAAAACCTTAGGAGGTAGCGAGGTTTTTGGCAGGTATTGCAGGCCCGAATCACCGGTGGGGGAGGTTCGGGAAGCTTTTCAATAAACTCGTATTTCGCCGGGTCCGGGGGCGCCCAGTGGTAGCCGCCGCGTAGCTTTTTCGCGTTCTGGATCATCCCCCATTCCAACCGTCTCGCGGTTTCCTCCTTGCTGTAGTCTTGTTTCAGACCCATCATTACGATCGGGTGCCAGGGTCGAGGCGGTTCACGAAGCGGGAAATGCATGTTTATGGTGGCCCAATTGGTGTCGTCTGGGAAAAGGAAAAACTTCATCGATGGGGTAGGCTTGGGGTAGATTCCAGTCTTGGATCGTACGGGATTCTGACCTGCGTTTAGATGCGGAATTTTGTACGGATTTCGAATGCCACCGTCGACGGTTTTTGCGGTTTTTAAGAGGAGACCAAGCGTGATTTTGTCGAACTGGTCGAATGTCTGAAAGGGACTGCGCTTCATGTCCAGCATCTCATCGATACGATCAATGGCTGGAACATAGCCTCTTTTCCGCAAGGCCACGAGAACATCAACTTCGGTTCGTAAGCTTCTGGGCTTCGCCGTATCGAATTGTTTCCTTATCAATAGCCTGTCCGCATCCTCCAGGATTAGGTGGCGGGTGGCTCGTCTCGTTTCGATTCTCGCGTTAGAATGGGTTCTCCGAAGAAGAAGAAGGGAATGCGGCCATCTCGGAGATTGAGCGCTCCGAGAGAGGGCGCTCCGGCGGAAACAATGGGCGGTGACATTTCTCGAAGAGGCCAGTACGCTGAGGAAGCTGAAGAAATGCGAGCAGTCCCGGAGTTGGGGGGGCAGAACCATGGCGAAGCAGATTGGTGCGATGCTGCGATGATGCGGCCCGAGGAGAGAGGGTACCTATTCGCTTCCACTGAACGCCGCAGAGTATGCTAGGTAGCTATAGACCTACGAGCGAGTGGATCATCGTATGCGACGGCGATACTGCGCGGGGGTTGGATTGCGTGGCGGTTACGGCTAACAAAGTCGTTGAACGTTGAAGTTCGAAGTTGTGCTTCTCAGAAAACGATATTGGCACTTTTATTTCTTTCATTTATTTCAATTTTTATTTTGGCGGCTAACAAAATGTTTTTGACAAACATTTTTTGGTTGCCTTTTTCAACTACTACAACACATCAACACATCAGCACTTTGGTTCACAAGACTGAACCGATGAGAAATATTTGAAATGTTGTCTCTGCGAACGACTGCATTGCATTGACCGGTTGGAAAGATATCGCAGCAAGACACTACGCAATTACACTTAGGACGTACCGTATTGCATATCGGCTAAATTTAAAAGATAAACTAAAATCTACACAGAACGCCCTTCTAAATGCTAAGCTTGCCCCTTAACGCCTGGCCTTCAATTTTGGTAGATGTACGCGATCCCGAAATACAAGCATCGTCCTGCGAGCCTACTACCATCTCACCACAACCTCGGAGTCCTTCCTAGGCCTGTCGTATGGTACCTGCGGCGGTGGTTGCGGCATCGGACTCAATGGCGTCCCTATCGCAAACGAATTGTTCCGAACCGCTACCCAGTTACTCAAACTAATCTCGCTTTCGGCGCTGACATCGCTCGTCGCTCTGCTGTTCTGCCTCGACCTACTCATCGACGGTGTCAGAGCCGCTGGGTATATCCTGTTATCCAATAACGCCCCTTCCGCAGTTGACAATGGCGTTCTGTTTTCTCTACTCTCTTGTATGCCACTCGTGGCCGTCACATGGACATCTTCCGCGGGAACCCCATTTCCGAATTGAACGCTCCTCCAGATTATCGGCCCGTTAAGCTCAATATCTGCATCCGGACTTGTATTCGAAGGCTTTCTGTCGCTGATCAACGATATCCTCCCCGCTTTGGCCACGCTCCCCTCTCGAGTTCTCGCTCCACTACTACCGCCCCCGCTCCTATCGCTAGGGTTCGATATTCTTATTTTAAGGTTTATCGATTCATTCGGCTTGGGAAGCCATCCTTTCCAGAATACTTTCAACGCCGGAAGCGAAGTCGCGATAATTGCCAGTGTGACTTCCAGCTGCCCGTAAAGCGCCACGGGAACGATATCCCACGTTAGGTCTATCCCCTTGACCCCGTCAAACAAATTTATCATCCGTAGTATGGCAAACACGCATGCGAGCCCGCCGAGGCTGAACAAGAAGAGCACAGCTACCTTTTTGTAGACCGGAAGCTGCAGCTTCAATACTATCGGAACGGGCAGGATCAGGATTGCGATATCGGACGCGACGCCTATGGATGTTATAGCGTAGTACATTGCTAACCCGTTGCACCTGTGTTCCAGCTTCGTGAGGAGGTCGTAAGCAGCGGCTACGGGCTACGGGAAACTCGGGGCATTAGCTATGTTTTCCATCCAACCAGCGAGGGTGTTTCAAATACCTTGCACTGAAAAGCTAGAGCCAGCGAGCTCGCGATCCCGAGGAAGACATGGAAAGCAAAGTAGCCATTGCAAACGTGCCACATTACGCCACTAGAGAGACGCCGGATAAACAGGATTATGGACAGCTTTGTGAACATTATCGAGTAACAATATAGAATCATATGGGCATAAGTCAGCTGTCAAACGAAAGGTGCAGAAAAATTAGCATAAATAAACACAACTCTTCGGAAGGAATTAATTCCAGCACAGTAGGAGAGACATTATGCGGTACCTTGGTGCCCTCGATCATAGCGTAAGGACTGATGTCGTAAACGTGCATACCCATATGAGCTGTCTTTACGGCTGCGTGTTCATCCAGACGGTCAGCTACAATCCTGCAACTCAATCGCTGATGGATCCCAACATACCCAAAATCTGAACGACCGTGAACCCCAGTGTGATAACCGTGGCTGGGATGATCATCCAATCATCCAATCCGAGCCTCCCACCGTAAAACTTTCTCGTGAAAAGTCGCATGCCCACCAAAACGAGTGCCACGGCCATCGAGATTATTGCCACGATAAACACCGTGTTTCCTTTGTCCGGTGGCACATAGTCCTTTGATGTTGCGCTTGAAGGGATACTCTTGAAAACCGCCGCGCCGTTGATTTTTTCGACGATTTGGGCTAAGAGCAGGACCTCATCGATCGATTTGGGGATATACATTTTCGGGAGGTCGACGACGGATTTCCTCCAAGCGGCGAGAAAACCTATAGGTACCCGAGTAGAAAGTAAAAGACCTCCGATGGAAAAAAGAGGTCGCAAGCTCTTTTTCCCTTTCTACCGCCCGAGGGTTCTCATTGTCGGAATTTCGCGACGCTTGTGTTGGTCCAACGACGAAGAAAGAATGTATCGGACCACTTTTTATTGCGGTTCGAGCTGTCAAAGCAGCCACATGAATGCTCGGTCGGGTGAAAATCTCGAGGAATCAAAGAAAATGAGAATACAAAATACTGGAAAGAAATGAAGAAAACGACGGATGCGACACTAATTTTATTGGGATGGAGATTTCTTCTTGGTGGTCACGACTTTGGCCTCCTTTCCCGTGGCTCCTTCACCTTGGTTAGTGTCCTTTCGCACTACTGTTTTCCGAAGCGAAGTGGGTGCATTTCTCCTACATTTCAAACTAAGATATTAGCTAAATTTTCCTGAAATCCTGATTTGGTTCACTGCAGGTGTGCGCGCGCCGATTGGGAGAAAAGGATGACAGTCATGTGCATACCAACATCTTCCAGGTTTCCGTTGCCCTTTCTCCTGCATGGTGCTGGACGTCCCGGTTCGCAATGCAAAGGCGAAAAAAGCATGGCAGCGCAGGTTCGGAGTTTGGAATCGCTGCGCATACGAAGATCTTCAGGTCTTGCTTCAGTTTCCGGTAGGAACCAGGGCGCCCATCTCGCTTAGTGGGGGGTCTGATTCCATCCCGACGGACAGGGGAGTCGAGCTTGGAGGTTCAATGGGCATGGTGTGGGAGTCCAGCAACCAGGTATCACGGCGAGCGATGTGGTGGGCCATGCTGGACTAGTCACCTCGGATCGAGAACACGAAGCCACATTATTTAACTCAGAAACCCCACCATAATCGCGACGTTTATAGGACCACAAGCATATGCTAGAGCTAGCATGCGGAAGTTGAGGGTCGAATAGAATGATCGCGAACCAAACCGAGTCGTAGGTCAAATACATATGCCGTTGACATGTCAGTTTCGCCGACAGTCTTGAGACGGGAGGGAAAAGTTGACAGGACGATCAGCGCACAGGTGGTTGCCCTCAAGGGGTAGGTCAACCGAGAAGCGAATCGGGATCACGAATGGCGAACAAAATCGAATGTTCCAACGAGTGGGGACATACATATGTACATACATAGAGTCTTTGGCGCATAATCCTGGGCAGTTGGGATGCCTGAAAGTCAAAAACTCTCTCACGTAAGAAGTGGTGGGTCTGGACCTTCCAGCTGTCTGTGAGGAAGGTTTTCTCGCCGTTGGAGACCGGACTCTATCATGTAATAGCGTCTGCTCTGTGGTTTGTGGGGAATTTGGTTCGAGATCCTGCGAGAAGATGGAAACAGAAAGAATCTCGCCTCTCAGACCAAAATAATAACAGCTCCAAGCAAAACCTCAAATCTCTCTATCTACATGTATGGACCTTGAGTGCTTTCCATTGATCAATATCTGTGCAAAACAATCAATGTTTCGCTCACCCGCCCGAAGCCAACAACACCAGAGAGATTGGCTTGAAGTGGCGTCCCCGAAAGAGGGAATAGTGGATTCGCCCTAACGTTAATCTGCAATCCCAGTCGCCCAAGCCCATTTTAGCGAAGGCGAAAAATGGGCTTCCACAAGGCGCAAAGACGGCTTGATCGAATCTGTGCCTTGTGGTAAAAGACGATCCTTGTCGCAGCAAAGTACCTTTCCCGCTTCAAGCATATCATTAAAATACCACCCTTGAACAGGGACAAGTAGAAAACAGCTACGGTGAACAAATAGTTAAGAGCTCGTACGTCGATATCATTGGGTTTTGCGCAAGTGGAGCAATAACAGCCTGCGTAATAGGCCAATTACTCGTCAGGCAGGTTCGCTTTCGAGGCCAAAGTTCGTTATCTCGGCCATATAAAGATTATCCAAGTACACAAGTAACTTTCCAGTCGCGTGCAACCACAATCCCACAACTAGTATCAGGAGTTAATCATCCGTAAATATCACTATCACGGTTCATCTCCGAGAATCAAGATCCCTTCTCTTGACCTTCCGTACTGCCCCAGTACAGTCCGAGTCGAGCCATTTGAAGGGAGTTATCGTCTCTTCCTTTGTTTTTCTCCCAACAAGTTGCAATAGTTGCGTTAATTCCTTCAACTATTGGGGTTTAGAGACATGGTGTCGACCCCAGGTCGGCATATCTCCCTTCTCGTTCAGTTCATAGCGGAATTAGAGAAAATCAAGGGGCTCGAGTCTCATGAGGAGATTCTTGATACTCAAGCCCCTTTGATTATTTTCGCCACCGACAGCGACGTGGGTCTAGTGTATTTTTTCGAATATATGTATATATACTTGACACCGTGTGTGATAATCTCAGTTTTCAGTACGTCGATTCAAAGACTCACAGTGGCATCGGAGCGGACCACATAGCAGCAGTTTATAGAGCTACTTGTGTGGTTATCTAGGCCTGTTTAAATGAATATGCGAAGGGTCTTGATCGTATCTGGGAAGTCGCGCGAGAAGATTTCGGCAGTAACGTCGCACCGATTTCGTTTGAATTTAATGATTCAACTGTCAATTTATATTGACGCACGACTGAGTATCAGGTTATGGGCTCCGCATCCTCGGAGAGGACTTGTGGGATCAGAGAGGCTTCATAGTTTGTTTATTATGATAACAGCATGGTATCCTCGGTTGAGGAGAGGGTTTCCGAAGTATCTTTGTTGGAGTAAGACCTTTTTGAGCATCGGCGATAGCATCCAGTAGCTGGGATACCGGCTACCGGAGTTTCCATAGGCTAGCAGGTCTCATACCATACGCTAGAAGGGTTGTGAAATCTTAGCAGTATAATCTCCTCGCTGCGCCGTTATGTCTTTCGGTTCGATAGTTTTCATTAACATATCGAGTGAATGCATTGCCAAAACGAGATCCAATTCCTTAACATACTCAGATTAGCCAATATTGTATGTATTGTCTCTATTTGGGACTGCAGTTCATGGTGAGATCGAAGCTATGAGGATCCTTGATACCTCGAATACGAGAAGAGCGAAGAAATCTATTCGAAGTTATGGGGTTAGAGTTCTCAAGACTTGATTTTAAAAGCAGACGTTTTAAGCGCGCATGATTCGAATATTCATTGCTCTATCAACATATTCATGCTGGTTTGCGACGTTCGCTATTTGGGCATAAACCCGCCTGCGTAACAAAATGGGCGATGGCCACCCTGCGACAAGTGATTGGAGGTTTCGTAGGATGTGTCGACTGGTCTTATGACTGCGTATATAATTTCGAAGTCTGCTTTACCTATTTCTCTAGCTTCAGAAAGCCTTCAGACTAAAAGGCATCGGACATAGTCTCGTTCCACAGCATTTTTCATATAAAATACGGACATTGCTTGTTTCCCGTCCTCCGTTGGGAGAATTCTGGAGCGTGGTACACGGTACAGGCTCAGAGTCTGGTTCAACGAGACCAGTACAAGCTATGCAAACGTTTACTGGCCAGACAATTGTGAGTCGACCATATGGCCACGCGATAAGCACCGGGAGACCTCCATCCTTGTATATCTGTGGTCACTGATGTCTGAATGTGCGCAGGTAGCTTTTCACGAGACTGGTCACAGACGCGTGCCTTTGACCCTTCCGGTGTTGCATTGTTGCATTTCACCTATCTCGATCAATCAATCACAATCCGCCCAAAATGGACACCAAATATGGCAGTCCTGGTTGCTGGCTTGTGACGATTTGCGCGCAAAGCAAGATGAAACACGAAGCAGTAGCGTGACTAACATACTGGGAAGAAGAAGTACGTACAGCCTCGTCGGAAGTACAGATAGTGCATTTTGTGCGCCTTCCGTTGCAGGGACCGACCGCGTATCCATCTCGTCATCCCAACTTTCAGCAGACCGGCCGACGCATTCCAGGAGAGGGATTGGAGAGAGACTCGAGGAATGCAGCTTCCGGAACGGTGGAAGCGCAGCGTGTGCTAGCAGATCCAACCTCAAAGTCACCTTCCCCGCAGGGCCAACCAAGCGAGCTGATCCATCAGACAAACGGCCGTCATTGGACAGCTCCTGGCGCTCTGATAGACGGCAGCAAATCGATACCAGCATCGGCTGCCTGGTTCGGCCACGATACCATTCCGAAGGCTTGAATGGCTGCAAGATAACCAGTTTTAAAGAGGCGACTGCTCCCAGGCTCTCCAGTTAGCTTTTCATCTTTGCTTTCCCCTTTGTATCGAGCTGAACTTCACACCAACCGCAAAATACAACAGCCTCAACACATTTCGACCAAAAAACACCCATTTTGTAAGAAAATAAAATCAAGATCTAGATCTTTTATACCCGACAACATGTACGCTGCATCTGCTGCTCTCGCTCTCCTGCTTGCCGCCCCGTCTCTCGTCGCCGGCCAGCGCGAGACCGATACTGCCGTCCAGCTCCCTCCATGCGTGACTACGTGCTACGGCCTGGCCATCGCCCGCGCAAACTGCGACACCCTCAACCCATCCTGCATCTGCGGCTCCAACACCTTTTTCAACGCTGTCCGAACCTGCCTCACCACGGGCGACGGCACATGCACCCAATCCGAAGCCATCGATGTCTGGAACAAGCTCCAAGCTCAGTGTGCCGATAAGGTCTCTTCGGCATTCCCATCATTGCAATTCACCGTTACCGGGGAGAGCAGCGTCAGTGCGACAATGGGATCCATTGTACCGGACCCTACCACGGGATCGGATAGTGTAAGCGCGACCATGGGAACCATCACTGGACCAGGTGACAGCAGCAGCATCAGTGCCACAATGGGAACCATTACGGGCCCTGGCGAAAGCACGGGGACAGGTGCTCCCACGACTATGGGCACGATCACCGGCTCCGCTCAACCAAGCCCATCTGGCACCCGTACGTTACATTTCTACTAGCTTTCCCAATCTTGATCGATGCTAACCACGATAAACTATTCCACAGAAGGTTCTCAAACGACAGGAAACCCGAGCGCCCCATCCCAGACCCCCAACACAGCAACACACATGATCCCAAGCGTTGTTTCTCTGGTCGTCGGCAGCTTTATTGCTGGAGGTGCCCTCTTCTTCATGATGTAATCATGTCAAGCCTTTCAACATTGGATTCACGGAATCGGAAAGCATTGTGGTCAACCACCTTGGCTTGTTTCATATTTTAACACGACGACACGACTACAGCTCTAGCCTGCATGTACAAACCACTATGATACCCTGCATATGATTGTTTTTTTTTCTTCTCCCTCAGATCGAGATGGATATACCCCAAGCCTGTATTTTATATCTATTTGAAAGTTTCTAATTTACTGCTTCAGCCCTGGAATTATCTTGGAACCCCGCACTAGATCAAGGTAGCTTCAGCTCTGGCTTGATACGCATATCTTCCTACCCACAAATCAGGAGCTCCCTTCGGCTGATAAGCAAGGCTAAGCTCTTTCGCGAGTGCGAGGAACGAATACGGGATGGTGCGAGTGCCGAAACCTTGTTTTTCCCCGCACAGATATGCGAGCTGCAAGATCTCTCTAGTCGCAATCACTTAAATCCCCGATGGCATCGGAAATTACCTGCATGCTGCCCGCATGCCAGCAATTGGTCCGCTCGCTGTAATCTTTAAAAACCCCTCCAGTATTGTAATGCAAGGTCAACAAATTTTTATTTGATCTTCCGTACATTTGCCGTATTTTAAATGTTTTGACGCGAGGATGAGTTGGTGTTGCTTCCAAGCATCCTGCAGGCAAGGGGACTTTATATTTGAGCACCTGATCGATTTACAAAAACTTGGAAATTAGCATCGGACGGACAGAGAGAGGTGGCCCGATTCGGCGTGGTTCTTGCAGGAGATCTACACCTCCACATATCGATTTGAAAAAACTATAACTCATCGGGATTTTCAAAGTAGACTCTTATTTCAGCATCAAATTAGCGTGGGCATTTCAATCCTAATTTTGTAGCCAGAATGCCGCTTTGACGGTTTATCGCAAACTGAATTGGCATCAACCCAAGCTTTGTGAACCTCGAATGTCGAATTCGGCTAGTTTTCGTGCATTTAATTATGAGCTTAAGCAATGTTACGTAGAAATTTGCTCATAAACCGGATTGGGACGATAATAAGGGCAGTCGGAACACAGATTAACTAAATATCAGCCGATTTATTATTGCGGCATTCGAGATTTCAGTAGCTCGCAAGACGCAGGTTGACGTTAAGACTAGACCCCGGATCATCACAATATACATGGGGTTGCTTTTGTTGTTTTCAAATTCTTCCTGGGTAAGGCATCTGCGGGTTAATATTGGTCAAGATTGGCTTACCCTCCTTGACCATGCTGCAAGGGCATCTTGTGAGGATTTGCTGTAACTTGGGATGTATAAATGAGAACAGTCCCTCTTCTCCCTATCCAGTTTCATCCGCACTCTGTAGTCCATCCTCGTCCCTTTCTCAGACCACATCAAATTGCGAAACTTTCTCTGGTAGTCACTGTCCTGGTTATCATAGATCAAACTTTGCCGACATAAATCTTTCAAGATGAAGCTATCCGGATTGTCTGGGCTGGGCCTTATTTTCCTCTTGACCCCGGTCCTCGCCCAAGTTCCCCTCGCGGATGATGGACTTCAGTTCCCTAGAGATGTTTTACGAGGAGCTACCGATATAGCAAAAAAGATCAAGACTTACTTTGACAATACAGGCGGCGCCACCAGTGCCGTCACCATTTCGAACCAAGTTGTCAGGCAGCTCCAAACTTTCAACAATTATATGAGCGACACGGTGTACCCGAGCGTGAATCCGCAGAGGTTCAAACCGAACGGTCCGTTGAGAGCAAGAACCTGTGCGGAGAGGAGGGGTATTTTCCAAGCATACAGCGATGTAAGCAATCAACTGCTCTCCTACGTGCTTATCACGTCCCGCACACTAGTACTAACCTCAATTTGCATTGTGCTTTTGGGATCTCTAGCTTTTTGATGCTCTGATTGACGCCCGAATGGCCGTCGGACAAGCCGTATGCCGAGCCGAGATCAATTTACCGACGGGACTAGTGTTAGCAGCGAATTCTAGGATCGACCCGCTGAGCCAAGCGGCAAAGGATGAATTGGACAAGACAACCGAGAGCGTTAGGGTAAGAGAGATATATTATACCCCGACATCCTCCCGCGGGAGCGTCTTTGCTGGAGAGTTCGAACTGACGTTGTGATGCTGCTGGCATCCCTTTAGAGACTCTGGGACAGTACCGCAAACAAATTCAACTCGTTCGACTTTTACGTTTACGGGTGCAAAGCCAGGTTCAACGCCAACAACTGTCGTGAACCGGGTGCGGGTTGTCCCGCGACGGGCACGTGTCCGGCAAAATGCTGCTACTACGGGTTCGTGGATGGCAAGAACCCCAATGATGACCAGTGTTTTACGAACGAGGACCAGGTGGATGAGGTCGGCAGCGTGACGGGATCATCGAGCAGGGCCAGCTTTGGATGGGGGAATATCAAAGATTGCAGGGAATGCGACCCCAACGCGAACCCGCTACCGAAATGTGTCGCGATAGGTTCGCTCCTGTCGTTATAATTATAGGTTACAATATGATATATATATATATATATATATATATATATATATTACGTCGCGATATGTATGCAGACGTGCTGTCTCGTTTTCTGTATTGTTTAAATTTCTGCTTGGGAAGGATCTTTAGCATCACGGATGAGAATTAATATCAAGCGTATCGGTGTGGAAGAAACCAAGTTTGCCTGAAAACAACTAATAACGGCAGCGTAGCGTTTAAGCTGTGTGCTTTCAGCAAAGGCATATCCTTTGCATGCCATACATTACATCATGGTGAATCGATAGAGCAGTCCAAATATTAATCTCGCGTCGGTTCCCTTGTTGTGACGTGCGGCTCCGCCAACCGGAGCCAACTGGACGCGACCTGTACAGTGTTGTGCGTGTGGCAATGTAACTGGTCATGCATGGTCACCGAGGAGTTTAATAATTAATAATAGATGGATCAATAAGACCTTTTATGTTGTTTGTCGGATCCAGCCACCTGGATTGTCATCGCATACCGGTTTGTGGCTTTTGAGACGGCCTGGGTTTGATGTGGCTGCGAATCGCGACAGTTTCATTATTTTTTATCGAGGCCCGGCCAACAGGGGAGCCGTCAGATTCAGGATCGAGATGTTCGACGTAATGTCGACGCAGCCACCCGCGGGAATGTGTTCGTTCGTGCGGGGGGAAAGTCCGGCTTGTTCCGGATCGGTGAGCTCTTGGTGGGTACATGTATTTCCGTGGCGGGGGGAATATTCAAATGTTACACCAGAGACTCAGAGACACCCAAGACATTCGGCAGCCTCCTTCCGAAGATTGGCCCTAAAAGATGCCTGTCGCGGATGCTAAAATTACATAACCGGTCACGCAGCGTCGTTCCGGAGAGAGACGAGGCAAGACACCGAACAACTAATCATCCGATCCCTACGCTATTTCAAGATTCCCTCGGGCGAGCGAGCGAGAGCGATTACGTGGAACGACTCGAGACCAAGCTGGCCAAGCTGGCCAAGCCTGTTTTCGACCTGGTTGCGAACCCTCCTTCCAATCGGACGCCGCTGGCTGGACGCTAACGTCGGTGCATGACAGGGAATGCGGTGGACGCTGCAGGGGCTCCGGTGTTGATGCAGACCTCTGGCAGACCTCTGGCAGACATCCGAAGAATGTGATATCATCGTTCCAGCCAGCCGCTGACTAGACTGTCTCCATCTCTGCGCCATCAAAGTCGCCGGCCGCTATCCTCTTTGCATCGCGGGCTTTCAGCCTTGCCCGGGCGCCATGTCGAAACGAAAGACAACGCAAATTGGCGGATGACGTCGCAGAGTATGTCGACGGGACACTGCACTGCAGACTCTGCCGCCTATAAATATACCGCCTCAAACCCGCTCTTCGGGCATTTTGCGTCAGTTACATACCCTTCCGTCAATCACTTAACAATACCCCCTCCCTCGTCTTCTGTCGGATTTGATTTATTCCCCTCCACGCGTGGCTCTCGTGGTTTCCCAATCATTCTCACCCTCTCACGACACACATCCATCTACAAACAAGCCCTTCGATAATATCCCTCGGAAACCAATCATCCTTCAAAATGGCTATCGGCTCCACCATCTCCAAGTTTGGCATCTGGGCCATCCGCTTCTTCCAGCTCACCTTTGCCATCATCCTCACCGGTGTCTTTGCCTGGTTCCACCATCAAATCTCCAAGGCCCGCTACAGCAGCGTCAACGCTGTTGATGTCCCTCTCGGGTTCTCAGTCGCCGCCATCATCTTCACCACCTTCTCCATCATCACCGTCTGCTGTCTCCGAGGCGGTCTCCAGATCCTCAGCGCCATCGCGGACTTTGTCATTTTCGTCGGATACCTCGCTTCCACCATCCTGTACAGACACAACTATCACGTTCGATGCGCCAGGAATCCGTTGGCTGTCTTTTTGGTTTACGCCAGGGAGAATAGCGGAAGGTTTTCTACCGACGGAGAATTCAGAAACTGCAACCTCATCCGTTTGGGAGCCGCTTTGTTGATCATCCAGACGTAAGTTTTTCTCATCCTCAGCACTTTGATTTCATTCTTCTCAAGCTTCCGCATTCATACTAACACGGAATGACTCTAGCATCCTCTTCTTCATCTCAATGATAATCTCCTTCCTCCTGTCCCGACGTCGTGACGTTCCTGGTGAGCCAGTCACTGTTGGTGAAAAGAGACGATTCGGATTCGGCCGACGTGGTCACACCTCTGCCGTCTAGATATGTTCCGGTCGTTGAATAATATGAAAGAGCCGGAATATTAATTTGGCACCCGGATTTCCGGGTTTGATGAACTGATGGATTACAATGAAGAACAATCCACCATGCGAACTTGATGATTTTCACCTTACTCACGCTTCTGCTTTCTTTGGAACGAAAATACTTTACTTATTATAATGGGAATGAAACTTTTATTTTGAATTAATTCTTAAATTTCAACTCTAAATAACCAAGCTGAATGCATTTATCCGTAGTTCCCCGTGATTTTGTTAGATATAATCATTCCAAAGACTCTTTGAGAATATCGTATTTGAATGCCTCGTCAAATTTGACACCAACTGCCCACAGATAGAACCAAACCAGCCAGTCCTTCATCCAAGCTACAAGCCACCCTTTGTCCTTCAATCCCTCGAACCCACCCACCGCACGATCATAATCCTTTTTCACTCGAGGCGTTCGGATTTTGACCAGCCTCTTCCAGATATCTTCCCATGAAACATTCTTGATATTGAGTGTCGTATCCTTGTCCAGCTCTGCATTGATCAGCCGATCGAGCATAACGGAATCCTCAACAGCCAACCCAACCCCTTGAGCTAGCGGTGGCATCTTTACGTGTATAGTGTCAGCAATTTACCCCTCAGATCTTCCCGCATATTTTGTAGAAGATTATGAAACTTACGGCGTGGGCCGCATCTCCAAGCAGCAAACACCTCCCTTCGAACCATTTATCGCTCATCTCCAACTTCCACACCGGATAGAAGAACACATCGTCTTCCGTCGCCTCCAGCAAGTCCGCGAAGAAACCCATTTGGGGATCTCTCTCGGAGCAATACGTCTCCTTCACCCGCCTCTTCATCTTTGCAACATCGTCTCCCATACTTCTCCACCCATCCTTGGAAAGATCTTCCGGGGCTTCAATCTCCATAACAGCCGCCCAGAATAGCTTTTCAGAACGCGACGGTGTGCTCCATGTGAGCAAGAGCGAGCCCACGCGACATTCAAATACCCCAGAGGTATCTTTCATGGGCAAAACGCTCGGGTCCTTGGGATTCACGTAGGAGTAGGTGTTTGACAGCCCGGTGTACACGGGTTTCCGATCGGGATCTATTGATTTTCTCACGGCGGAATGCGTACCATCGCATCCGATGAGAATATCTCCGGTGACGCGAGCGCCGTCCGTAAATACGGCCGTTATACTGTCCGGCGTTTGCTCGATATCCTCCAACCGCTTCGAAAAGTGGACCGGGATCCCACATTCGGCAACTTTGGCGAGCAGAGCCCCTTGGACATCCTGTCTTGCTATCCGAATGCTCAAAGCACCGTAGCGGTCAACGTCGCCGAATGTTAGATTCCCGAGAGACTTGAGAGTTCTGGAGGAGATTATTTCAATAGTTTTCACCGAGCAACCGGCAGCCTCCAGATCTTTGAGGACGCCGAGGTGATCAAGGAGTTTGACGGCGTTTGGTGTGAGGTTGACGGCTCCGCCAAGGGTGGCGGGGCCGGAACGGAGCTCAAAGACGGAAATTTGAAAAGGAATACCACGAGCGGTGAGGGTCTTGTGGAGGAGGATAGCAGATGCCAGACCGCAAGAGCCTGCTCCGACAATGATGGCGTGGAAAGGCGCTGCCATGTCGAAAAGAGGGGTTGGGGAGTTGTGTTGGTGTTGTATCTTCCAAAACGGGTCAAAGGACACTGATTGGGGAAGTGCTGAACGAGGAAACTTGTAACTTGCATGAACATTTTGATTCGAGAGAATTGACTTTGGCTTTATAGATTAACCTTCCCAGTAGATCTCATCTAGGGGGGCATGCGCATGTCGTGACGAGGCATGGAAGAATTGCGACCGCCGGGTTAAGTTATCATCTCGTTATCGAGGGAAAAGTTAGCTGATTTAGGTGTGGCAAGGCGTTCAAGGTTGAACATTACTCGGAGAGGAAAGGGCAATCGGCTTCCCCGTACATGGGGTGCAAAGAAGATGTCAAAAAGGCGCACATGCAGCAGGCATCGAAACAACATTTGCATGACCGCGTATGCACATATATCGTTGGTTCAATTCAGCCAAAGTACTAGTTTGGAAAGCTTGTCTGTGACCAGAAAGCTTGACTTCACACGTGTAACCAGCACGGCCGTCAAATCTAAGGAAAACCCAGTTCAAATTCAATATGACATCCAACGGGTCTCTAATTTCGGTCTACGCTACGAGTTTGATACACCAAATATAATATTGCGATCTGTTGGAGACCGTTGAAGCCTTTCGTGCCTATACCGACCTGTCGCATCTTAACGTTATGCTGCTAGCCGAACCCTTTCAGACACACCCCGCTCTGCAACTATGTCGGCAAAACCCAACAGAAACAAAATTAGCAGGGCGGTTTATAAATATCAAAGTAAAGAAACTTCAAGTTACTTATCCAATCTTTAGTCTAATTCCAGCCTTCGGACCTCATAGAATGGCCAACCTACTTTTTCTTTTCGCTGATATCGTTCGTCTTTCCAACATCATTACCCTGGCTATGATTATACCCTCCTCCTTGAGGTTTCGTATCTCCGCTTTTTCCAATTGCCCTCAGACCACCACGTTTTTCTTTCTCATTCGAACCTCCCTCCTCTTCTTTCTCTTTTGATTTGTTCCATCCGTGACTGTCTGTAGCTGTGGCGAGTCGGGCCCTATATTGTGAATTCAAAAACCTGCAAGGATTTTGGGGGTTCGTTTGTGAATACTTGCAGGATGGCCTATTGCACTCGATACGGACCCTCCTCTTCTTCATCCCTGGAGATGCACAGTACTTGGACACTCCAGAACGCCTGTTGAGTTCACATGCCGGTACCACGTTAGACTATGGGGGGATAATATTTTGGGGGGTTTATCTCAGTATCTCGGCCTTACCTGTCTCTTGGGAAGCTTGAGTTCGAGAAGCTTTGCCCTCCTCCTTTACCACCATGGGAGTTGGAAGAATTGGTCGTAAAAAATTGACACATACCTGCGATTGCTATTGGATACGGTGGAAATTTTTGGAAAATTGGATACTAGGAATCCAGGGATTGGCGGCGAGCTTGCTTGGTTTGAAGATATCGCGATGGGGATAGTGTAAAAGTGTGAAGTTGATTTAAGATCGAGATTTGGACAGACTGTCGATGATTTTATAGCTCGATGCGGCATCGAGGGAAAATCCAGGTGAAGATGTTAGTAAACTAACATCCGTCTCTTTGTCCACGTGACAAGTCTGACTTTCATCTGGAAAGCAAGTCACAGGCTACAACGTACTCCGATAAACTTTTGATTCTTCTCACAATATCCATACAAAACGATTTTGACCACGATATCACAGACTCAGGGTAAGAGCTTGAGTTTTATTTTGTACATTCATCGATTATTGGCCGATGTGTACTGGTTGTGTAATGTTACACTTGAACTTCTGTAAATCTAGATGTATGATCACAAAGTCGGTCTCGTTGTAAAGCGTAGGGTTTAGTTTACGAGGCCATGTGTAAACCCGTCTTTAGGTTGTTCTACGATGAAATAAGTACATATTCTTGCCAAATTTCACCCGCTGGATTCAGCAAACTTGTTCGGCGGAGTAATATTGTTGCAATTGTGGGTTAACGTTACGCTAATTAGGTTAAATTGGTATCAGAATTATGAATATATAGATCAAAAAGCGGCCAAGAATCGGATGTATAATTGCTTCTAAATATTGATCGTATGCAACAGGGCACGTGCGAAGGTTCAACAACGTTCGCCTTTGTAGCTGCGGGTATATCCTAGCAAAGTACCGATGTGGGTACAGAATCGGCTCCACGTCTGATATATTAAAAACTAGTTTTGTGCAACCGGAGCACTGCCAACTCCAACTCTTGTCATATCAGGCTGTGTTAACAGGCGTCTATCCTAAATCCGACAAGAGGTGCGACCCGTTCCGGATCAACTATGATTCGGCAAGGTACGAAACAACAGGAAGGGTTGTGTGCCTGGTAGAAATCCAGCCAATGAGCCAAGAGCAGAGACTGGCTCGTTTTGGCCTTTCGGAGCCAAGGACGCCGCACGATCCAGTGACGCCCTGGATAGCGATCTCGGATGGATAATCTATACTTTGTAAAACGGGAAGATTTGGGCCGATTCTATCTTGTTTTCGAAATTTAAAATTGCGACATTCTGATGGGTAGTTAATTTGAAGTATGCGATCAAGGAATCAAAACAGGTGGTGTTTATTACCTGAGATCGGAATGATAGAATTGCCATTTCGCGGCACAGGTGAGCCAGCGTGGCACCGAATAAAAGAGCAAGCAGGAATAGCCAGCAGAGGAGTACAATTTTTCTACTGCGCATATTGAAGGTTCAGCGATTTGCAATTTTGGGGACCTCGGAGGTGCCGACATCCAATCTTTTGACATTAAAGATTTCACTAGGGGAAGCGGTATAGTTGGTATAATTCCAGCCCAATAAAAGATGACCTGTAGAGGCGACGACTTCTGTGGCGCATTTGGCAGAGCGACAGACTCACCCAGCAACCTTTCGCCACACTTCTTATTGAATTTGAACCGTGGCGATGTGGGAAGCAGAAGGCTCGAGATTTGTAGAGCTGGTGATCATGGAAATCGACGCCTAAACGGTTCCGACTGTACGAGAGACCAGGTCCAGCGCTGCCAGCACTTGGCCGCGAATACAAGGTTGGGCGTTGGCCTCCCGTGCCAGCCAATGAAAACGATATTTCCCCTTCGGGTCAAATGCAACGATTGGTCGACAAGAGCAATATTTTTAGTCATCCTGGGGCGCCAAGGGGAGGTCAAGAGCCTCGGTGACCAGGATGACGTCGACCGCTGGAGGATTTGCCGGAGGGAGAACGGATGGGAGAGGAATGGAAAGGAGGAATGAAGCAGAGGGAACAGGTCGCTGCTTTCGTCTCCGCATTGCCAACCTGCCAACCTGCGCAGAGGGAACCCGCTGCTTCGAGGCACGGGGTGAGATCGGCCAGCTTGGGCTTAGCTGTTGAGCAGAGGCAATCGTAAGTGATAGTTGCTACCTGCTTACTCCAAGGTCGTGGTTGCGGTTGAGACTGCGACTGGAATAACAATATAACGGCCACGGATGACAGCCTTCGAGAGCATCCTTCGAGAGTATTTCTCGATAATTACTATCGCAACAAAGTAATCAGTTTCGCGACCGTACGAGGAAATTGTTTCAGCACCAGCTTGCTTTGACGTACTGTACTGTACCTGGGTTTCCTGGGTTTCCTGGCCGCGCCGCCCCGCGCTATACCCCATCCATCGGCCGTCACCTCTAAATATATCGATGACAGCGCTCCGCCAGACCCTTCGCGATCCGCTCGACAAAGGTCCTCCTGCTCCTGAAGTACCTGCCTGTACCGCCCGGGGAAGCAAGCACGCGGCGTGGAGCGGTTGCTTCTGCTGTTGTTGACTGTTGCTGCCGTCCGCCAAGCGGCAGACGCTGGGCGGCGGGTTTTTAGTCTGCCTTGCTCGCTCGCCATCCGACGAAATTCTAATCATCACCATCATCTTCCTATCACCGCCATCCTCTTTCTCCTCTTCACCCTTCCCATTCCACCCTTCCACACGACCAGCACCGCTCTCCCGACCTCGATCGCACCTCCGACGTCACCGCCGACGTCGTCTGCTCGACCATACCCTCGGATAAGGCGTGGACAGTCTGTACTCCCGATAGTCCGCCTTCAAAGCCGTACCAAGCCCGCCGTTTCACGCCATGGCTGGGCGTCTTAGCAATCCTGGTGGCTTCATGCCGCCGTATCCAGTCACCCCTCCAGCGACCCCGACACCAGCCCAGCCAAACTACTTCCAATCGTCGCCGTCGTCATCTTCAGCTCCTCCTCCACGGCCGCCAAAGCTACCAAACTCTCCGATAGGCACCGTCCAGAACGGGGCACCGCAACCTCCACTTCCTCCCAGGATACCTTCCCTGCGTCAGCAAGCAGACAGTGGACGACAGGAGCGACCCGACCCGCCTTCAAAATCGCAGCAAAATCCTGCTTCAAGCTCCCTTCCAAAACTGCCGCAGGTATCGCAGCCTGCCGAAGAATCTCCTCGCCGGAAATCTGACGATCAAAGATGGATAGCCTCCCAGTCCCAGTCCCAAATATTACCCCCGTCTGCCTTTATCGCACCGAAGAACGACAACACCCCGCCTGCCCCGCCGCCTAAAACACCTCCTCAAAATCCCGTCTACGATCCGCCCAAAAATTACCATCCTGAAGCGAGCCAGATCAGCTTGTCCAATTCTCAAGGCAACGGAGAAACGAAGAGACAAAGGACTCGAAGGGAATCCAAAAGCACAAAGAGCAAACCACACTTTGGCGAGATGGAGCGCCTCAGAAGGAGTAAGAATTCCACGAGGTCGAGACTCCGAATCCTCTCGCTTGGTACGTTGACACCTTTCCCGTATTTATTCTTTATCTTTAGCAGTATACTACATAATTTTCAATTTTTCTTCTTCTTCCTATCAAATAGAGTAAAATTCTAATCCGATCCTGCTTTTCTTAGACGGTGGCGGCATCCGCGGCTATTCCACACTCCTACTCCTTGAAGCCCTCATGCACGATATATTTGTCGAGATTCACGGTCGTACGCCCCGCCGAGGTGAAGAAGTCACAAAGCCCTGCGAAGTTTTCGACCTGATCGGAGGAACCGGAACCGGAGGTCTCATTGCCATTATGCTCGGTCGTCTCCGCATGTCGGTCCAAACCTGCAAAGACGTTTACACCCGTATGACTCGCTATGTATTCGAAACCGACAAACGATTTGCGGGAATTCCATATGGGGAAACATTGTACAAGGCATCCAAGCTGGAGAGGGCCATAAGGACGGTGGTTCACGAAAGGACCAAACATGACCACCTTGACCTGAATACAGATATGAATTCAGAGGACGAAGATTGGGACTTGGAACCGAGGGGGGGTCATTACGACGATGACGAAAAAGAACTGGAGAGACGGATGAGCATGATGGGCAGGACTGATAGTATCAAGGAAATCGCCGAAGCCAGCAGAATAAGCGCATCCGAAGGGATGAGAAGGTTGCGGTACGGGAACGCCGAAGCGTCGATGCACGACAAGCGGAAAGGCAGATGCAAAACGTAAGGCCCCACATCCTAATCGTACCTCCTAAATTTTGCCTTTATGCTAACCGTGCAAAACAGTATGGTCACGGCTGTTTACAGGGGGGCTTCCGACAACTCGACGCCCGCGATCTTTAGAACCTACTCTTCCGGCGTTGAATCAATGTCTTATCCTGACTGCAGGATCTGGCAAGCTGGTCGAGCTACTTGCGCTACCATGGCTGCCTTCAAATCAATTCGCATCAACCAAGACGTTTTCCTGGACGAAGGAACCGGCCGGTACAACCCTACGCCAACTATCCTCGAAGAAGCCTGCGTGAACGAATGGCCCGGCCGAGAAGTTGGACTCGTGGTCTCCCTCGGAACCGGAAAGCGGGCGCAGGGAGCTCTGAAAGGAGACAATAAAGCCCAGTGGTGGGAAAACTTGGGTACCAGTCTGGACCAGTTCACACAAGCAAGACGTCGATTGATGATGAAGATTGACTATTGCGAAACCACGCATCAATATGTCCTTACCGACGAGTTGCCAAAATACGGTATCAGCAAGAATAGGTACTTTAGGTTCAATGTTGACGCTGGAGTAGGCGAGGTTGCACTCAATGAATGGTCGCGGCTCAGCGAAGTTAGCACCGCTACAAGAGTCTACCTCGCGGGACCCGAAGTCGGTGGTAGTCTCAAAGAATGCGCTAGGCGGATGGCTAAACTAACGAGAGACAAGTGGAAGAAGAAGATTGCAGCGGATGGCGGGATCATGACGGACGAGAAGAAGGGTATTCTTTTTGGTCCGGACGGCGTAAAAATGGAGTCAAATGCCAACGGACCGGTCCCGACCGTCTACTACGAAATGCCTGGAGATGTACCGCCTCCAGAGTCGGACGGGAACCCTATGAACCCACCTCGGGAGCAGCGAACAGAAGGAATCAATGAGCTGCAGAATCAGCAGCTGGAGTCGATGTTTGCAAGCAACCAGAAGCAGCAGGAGCCTGTAGAGATGCCTGCAGCCCCCAGGATTCCGGCCATCAGAATCACGCCTCCGAGCGTAAAAAAGCCCAACGGAAGAGGGGGCAGAGTCGAATTGCCAAGCAACATTCCCGAGTAGTCCTCAAGTTATTGGCTTCAAACGGGGTCCTTGCGTTTCCTTTTTGTTTTCTTTCTTTTTTCTCTTTAGTCTACGGCTCCCTTGAATTCGAAACCATTTTTGACATTAATGGTTTCTGCATTTTTATCGGTTTAATTTTCCAAGGCGTTCCGGCACGGCTAAACAGTCGATTCATGATAATGATGCAACGCAGATATTTCCTTGATATTTCTTTTGTTCGGCGTTGACAGGCATTTCGGGTTCTTAACATTTTGTCTACCTTCGAGATACTCTAGTTACAATATTCGGGTTGGTGTACCAGCATTGCTTTCCCTTGATATTTATGTAAATGATGGATCGATAAAAATATATAACACAGATGTACAATAGTGCAGGATGCGGATATCAAAGTTTCAAGGACAATGACAAACATCACCAATGCTCCTATTTTGGATTTCGTACAATGACAAACTTCTCTCTAGTTCCAATACCGACAGTTCACTAAGTCGAGGCGTGCTGTGAGACATATTTGTATCTTAAGTTTAAGGGGATATGATATCTAGAGCATAAGGTATAACTCGGATTTTCGCCCATAACCTCTAACGTAGCATCGACACACGTGCATAATGAGGTGTCAAACTCGGCTACCGTGCTGTCGTAAGATTAGTTGACGGGGTTTTCTCTCGCCGAGTCTCAGTATCTACGCTTTCAGGTCGCAGAAAGTCATGAAGATATATGGAATTAACCCCAAGACATTTAGATTTCTTTCATTTCGTGGGATTGTGCTAACATTCTGGTTATCACTACCCGGAGAGGCTCGCTCTCTCCAGCTGCAGGTGATACGGCTGCAATAACACTAGATCCACCCGCAAGTTTCAGGTTTGGAGGGTCTTGCATATGGTATACGCGTACCGATGCACTTTTCAAGATGCCCTCCTACAAAAGCTTCAATCATAGCATTAACACTCTGGGAAAGTTTCGAATGAATACGGTGTACAGACGGTGCTATGTGGATGTTGGTATATAAGAACGTCTGTATTTTTCATTCAAACTAGCAAGGGCGACGGTATCGATATATTTATTGGTAAAAATAATCATGATCCGCTGCGGTTGAGCGCTCAAAGTTTTCCCGCCCACCTCGCCACAAATCTACAGCTGAACATATCGAAACTAAGCAGATTGTTAAGTTTTCAATGCTACGAAAAAAAGGTTGCCAGTAGAGTAACTCATTTGACTACAATGTTCGCGGCATCACACACACAAGCGCAGCTTACGGGACATTATCTGTAAAGGATCGATAGAACAGGCGGTATGTACAAAAGTGTCTACCGTTGAATTTATCAGAGTTATCTCAGCGATTGGGTTCAACCATGAAACAGCCTGCTATGTAAGAAATATCTCAAAAGGTTTTGCTGTTGAGTTTGTTCACGGGGAGTATGTCTTTCTCAAGATGGAGGTTTTCACCACAGGAGGGCCGGTCCTCAACTTTGTTGCACCGCAGTCATGAACTTTCCACTTTTACCTCAATTTCCATTGCTCCACTCCATGAGCTCCAGTTATTCGCCCCAGTTCTGATGTGTCGGAAGTATTCGGTCACGAAGAATGCAATATTACGGGTGGATAAAATATTGATAGTTCATTGGGGAACGTGGAGATTTACAGGTACAACTATTTACTGGGATCGAGTAGTTAATTTTGAAGTTTGGTTGAGAACTGAAGGCTTGCAGAAACCGTATCCCGTGTAAACTCGAATCCAAAGAAGAATGTGGAGTTCGTATACATACCTGAGGATATACTGCTTGCCCTTTATTATCGGCGCTGATATTGAAATTTGTTGGTTAAAGGTTTCTTTTTTCCCTCGTTGGTTGCTTCATACGCAATGCAGGCAGGATTGGGATAAAGATGCCGCAACGTTGGTTGGTGCTCTCGCCTGGGAATGCCATTATTCTTTTCAGACTCCAGCGGCTTGAATTCCGTATGAGGGCATGCGAGGTAAATCATATCCTCGTACCCTCGATTTGGCTGTTACGCGTCCTGGCCCTTCTTGTCACATTGGCACATTGGCATGGCATCCGGGTCGTGCGATATCGATAAAATCGCCAGGTACGAAGAAGTATCACCAACCCATTGGTTGTACGATTGGATGCAGCAATCGACAGAGACGAAGAGCGACGGTGGGACGTGTGACAGACCGAGGCTCGATTGCATTGGAATGTGTATGTAGAAGGGGACGCGTCAGCGGTGCGAGAGAGGCTACCTTGGCGGTCCGGCCTCAACCCTCGTCGCGCATCAGACTAAAATGCTTTTCGAAGGAAACAAAGCGAAGAAGGGCGGAGGGTGGAGCTCTGTGCATGTGGAGGCCAATGGACGTGGACGGTTTCGGTGTCCGAAGATGGGATTTTCTGTGCTTGCCGGGATTCGGCAAACGAGCTGGGCCCCGGTCCAGTTAGCGCGGAGTACTCGTCATCACCTCGATCTCATTTCCATTGCTCGCGGACCATCATGAGACATATCTTTTTTTTCGTTGAAGGCGAAGAGGAGGAAAGTAGGAGATGAGAGGGGAGACGGAGATGGAGATGGAGATCCAAGTATTTAGTTGTGGGGGAGCACGGAGAGGTGAAGGGGTCGACTTAATTTCCAGATATAATCCATCCACCGTCCCCCATCAATCCATCCATCCGTCCATTTGTCTGGTCATCCCGGCGTCATCGTCGTCCGTCCGCTCTACACACGTACGATAGTATATATTAATATATCAATCGACGGGTCGGCATGCCTTGCTGCCGTCCTTCCCAAGAACCAAGCGTCTGGGTGCCGTCGTAGCCGAAAGCTGGAGAGATATCGCCTCCCTCCCATCCACCACCACTACCACCACCACAACCACCTTCCTTCCCCGACCGACCGATTCTGCCTATTCAGCGACCGATGTCGTCCCTCCCGCCGACGGCTTCCAGTTTCCTCTCTTCGGTGGACGCGGCAAAACGATGATGACGGACCGCGCGGCTACTGCTTCCGCCGCAACACCTGCCGGCCCCCTTCACCTTCACCTTCGTCTCCGACTCGCCGCCCTGCTCGCCGCCCTGGCTCTCCTCTGCAATGTCGTCTTGGCGGCCGCACCTGCGCCCAAGAAGACCCTGTCCGTCGTCCCCTTCCAGAAGCACGGCCCGTTGACAGCCGCTCGCAAACAGCAGCACCAATTTGGCGACCATGGCATCGGAATCCGTGGGCAGCCCGAACGCCAACGGTTGGAGTCGAGGGACGACGACGATAGCGACGACATTGTTCACCAGCTTCTACAAAATAAGGTGACTCCACACACACTTCCTGGCCTTGTATCTCATGTTCGCATATTAACCGGTGTTGTTCAATCCTCCAGGGCATTCTATATCTCGTCAACGTTACCGTTGGGTCCCCGCCACAGCCCATGCAGCTGCAAATCGATACCGCCAGCTCCGACATCTGGGTTCTTTCCAAATACGTCTCCGCCTGCTCCAATCCCTCCGATTACGACCTCTGGAGTTCCGGTTGTAGTTATGGTTCCTGTAAGCATGTTCCAATATTCGCCAGTCGTTGGCTAGCCCGGTTTTGTTGTTTCTAACCAACATTCAACATCACCAGTCGACCCTGACGCCTCGGAATCGTTTAAACTGCTGGGGCAAAATCGCTTCGGTATCGTTTATGCGGATGGCACTGGCGCCGAGGGTGATTACGGCGAGGACACATTTGCAGTCGGCGGGGCGGTCGTCAACGGGATGCAAATCGGAGTTGCAAAAACGGCAAACTTGTCGTACGGGATCATGGGGGTAGGTTTTGAGGCGGACCAGGCCAGCGCATCACCCGGAGGCATGGGACAGTACCCAAACTTGCTCAACGAGATGGTCGCGGAAGGATTGATAAATTCCAAAGCGTTCAGTCTTTGGCTCGACGATCTAGGCAAGTGACCTTCGCTTCTATTCATACGGAAAACATCCCGGAAACTAATGCGAATGCGGCACTAGCTTCTGACACCGGATCTATTCTGTTTGGAGGAATAGATACTTCGCGGTTTATCGGAAACCTCACCAGCATACCGATCGAAAAAGCCCCAGGTCAAGCAGAGCCGCTAGCCTTTGCCATACCCTTAACCTCAGTTGCCTTCTCCGACGGCAAGTCGCATGTCAATCTCACATCTAAATACCTCCCGGCGACCGTGATTCTGGATTCTGGAAGCGGCCTAACCTTTCTTCCTCATTCCATCGCATGGTCAATTGCGAACCAAACTGGTGCAAAAATCTCGCATGATCTCGGCCTCTTCATCATAGACTGCGATTATCCTACTGAAGATGCTTTTGTTAAATACTCTTTCTCATATGTTCTGAATATCAAAGTTCCAATGTCGGAGCTGATACTTCCTCTGACGAAGTACTCGAAGGGTCTGGTCAAAAACATGGATGGCTCGGATATATGCGCGCTCGGGGTTGTGCCGGCTCCAGGTGATATAAACATATTCGGTGATACCTTTCTGCGATCAGGTGTGTAAACTAAAAAGAGGTTGTTACATTTGATATACGAAAGCTGACTCGCAGAAATTAGCATACGTCGTCTATGACCTGGATAATCAGAGAGTTGCGATGGCGCCAACCGAATTCAACCCTGTTGATCATGATATAGTAGAGATCGGAATCGGTCGAGATAGCATTCCGTTTGTGGGGGTTGAAGCGATGACAATAATGGCGACCGCCACAATCGACATTACCAGTGCCAAGCAAACTGGTACGATGAAATCGACGGCATCCAACTCTTCCCGGTCGAACAGGTGGGCGTTCTTGGGGTTTATTCTCATTGTAATTTTGATTCAGGGCTAGAGTTTTTCAAGATACCCATGCGACAATGGGCATGGAGGGTCCTTTTACGTATCTCACTGTACAAGGTATTTGCATTTATTTGGATCGGCGCAAAGGGTGTATACCATTTGGATTGGGTTAGAGTTTTCTTGTACCCTTCTACATTTTATATGAACACGAGTGTAAATTTGCACTCTCATGGCAGCTGCAGAAACTCTCCATCATAAAGGACCCACTCCCGTTTCGCGGACGATAGCCGCCGTGAGGATCAACCAATGCTAATAGCGAAATTCATTGCCAAGACGATGATGCAATCGAAGATAGAAGCTATGGCGTTCCGCACTTCGGCGTTTGAGCGGCCTTCAAAAAAAAAAGGGTAGTCAGTCGGGAGCTCCGGCAGGTGGCAACCTACCTTATCGTGCTCGCATTGCGGATGTGAATATAAAACCCAGCAAAAGGTCGTATCGTGGATCCGGACAATCACATCCTGTTCGTAGGGACCATCTTGTTACCATCACCACTAGTCTAATATTACGATCGCGACCCAACAAGATCCCGTTTTGTTGTTGCGCCGTCTCTGGCGATCCATCATTCCGAGCCGCCCTGTCGCGAGAGCAGTCAGAGCTGAGAAAGACGACACTTCGGCCGCATTTTATTTTCAATACAATCATGAGCTCGAAGGAGGAAGAAGAAGGAAGGCTTCCGATTGCGAAGGACGGAAACGCATCGGCTTCGCCCGGCATGTGGCGACGCTTTCGGGATTACAACGCAACGCAGTTGGACAAGCGGTGGTCGTCCATCCCTGTCCTGGCTACCAGCTACGTTTCGGGATTAACTGACAGCGCCGCGTACAATGCGTGGAGCTGCTTCATCAGCATGCAAACTGGTAAACTCGAATCATCTTTTTGTAAAAGTGTGCAGTTGGGGGTGACAATTGCTAACAAGCCGCAGGGAACACCATATTTCTGGGACTGGGAGCGTCGCACCAGCCGTTGAACAAGCCTCTGGGCTGGCTAAGTTCCCTGCTGTCTATCGGCTGCTTTATGATTGGCGTTTCCGCGATAGCATTTTGTAGTCGAAAGGCCGGCGCTACTCTCAGAGGAACCATGATAACTTCGTTCCTCGTTCAAGCTACGCTTATCGTAGTTGCTGCATCCCTGGTCGAGGGGAAAGTCGTACCCATTGCTACCTCGGACGAGCAAGCCTCCGGTAAAACCAGGTATCACCATATATCGCTGGTCCCGTTGGCCTTTTTGGCCTTCCAAGCGGGAGGCCAAATGGTAGTTTCGAGGTCTTTTGGGCACAATCACATACCGTCGATCGTGCTTACTAGCTTGTACTCAGACCTGGTAGCTGACCCGCTATTCTTTCAGCCGGTGAACGTGAAGAGGAACGAACGGATCGCGAGTGCCGTCTTGGTTCTGACAGGCGCCATCACGGGAGGCTGGGTCATGAGAGAGACTAGTATGGCTGCGGTGCTATGGTTTGCAGCAGCGATCAAATATGTCATCATGCTTGGCTTCGTTTTCTGGCCAGCGGAGCCGGTCTCGTAGAAAGATGGGTAATAAACTTTGACTTCCGTTGTATATAGATTCACTTTAGGTTTCACCATATAGTTTAGAAAACGAAGGCTTTAAATCTTAATATACTTCAGTGGTTTCTGCTAGCAGTTCACCGTGGAGCGTCTGGTTTACGAGACAAGGTAGCAGCAAGACGATTGATGCGCTTAGGTAAAAGCCGAACTGGTGAAAATATGATATCAATATATGTGTACATTGCTGGATTGTATGATGTGGAGTAATACCTAAAATACAACCTAATATGTCGAATAGCATGTAAATCGAGCTAACAGAGGAGGAGCTTTGTCCCAACTAGACCAGCGCAGGGAGGTATATCCAGAAACTGGATGCTTTATTTCGGTATATATCAATATCTATGGCAACTACACGCGTATTCGATAGGAGATCACCTTGGTCTTCGCATGCACTTGCACTATCCGCAAATCAGCAAACTAACGATCTGACCAGCTGGATCATCTGGGCTTTGGATTCCTTTCAGCAACCCTAATTGTCTCGTAAATTATACTTTCGCTATAGTGAATTAATATTTCCATCAATGTTCATAGACCACAGTGGTAACACAATAATACGGCCAAAAAGCGAAAGAGACACCATATCCTACCGACATCCAACTAAACTGGTCATAAGCCCTGACATGTTACTGGAAGACTAGAAGTGGTAATATTATATATGTTGTCGGGGTTAATACTAGGAGGCCGCCGCGGCGGCACTGTACCACAGAACAATAACAAATACAACACCAACCCTTTTTTTTATCTTGTTAACTTTTTTAAAAAGAAGTTTTAGATTTATAGAAGTAAGGAGCCTAGGTTTGGAGTAAATACTTGGTGAGTCTGAAGAAAGTTTTTTTTACCAAACTGAGCTGAGCTGATGAAACCGAAGCCATATATTTAAGAGAGGTCTAGTCTGGTGGAAAATCCATATTGACCCAGCTCATATATATAAGGTTTGAAGTAAACCCTCTTTAATAGCCAGGCAATGCTATGAACGACTGAGCAACTTTGGTTCATTCTTGCTGGTTTATGAGACTAATTGAATAAACTGCATATACATGCTCGAGACACCAAATGAGTTCTCGGATTTTGTTCTGTTGGCTCTGCCTTCTATGTTCATAATACAAAACCTGCTTGGTCAAGAATCTGAACCAACCCCAGTAACTACTGAGATATACACTCTGCTATGCAATGCAAGAAACTACCTCAAACTCCTTGAAATACAGCACATAAAAAGAGGGATAACATTGCTCAAGCTTGGAAGTAAAACTCTGTCTGGTATTCTCTGGGTTAGCGGGTCAACAAAGATTTACAAAATATTAGATTGACAGCTTACAAACTCTTAGTTTTGCGGTTTCTTGTCGCCGCCTGCTGTCTTCTTTGTTACATCTGTTTTGAATGCATCTATCTTGGCTGCAGCTTTATGATTGGGGAGGTCTTCTTTGTGCTTCATCCAGAAGCTACCCTTCCCGAATTTCCCCACCTTTGGTGGTGCACGGATAACCAGTGCTGGTGCTGGTGAGTCATCCGTAGCAGGGAGCGCAATGGCCACGGCGGCACTATAAGTCACCACATATTAGTTGATACCGTGGTGGGAGAAAGTCCCAAATCATCGAGCTGATTGAGCAAAACAACGGTTTCTTTATCTTACCCTGTAAAGGTCAGGATGACTGCGAGCGCTTTCGTCAAATGCATTGTTCTTTGATCGGACCTCGAAGATATCAAATAAGGAATGTGTTGATCGAAAGTTGGCAACGAACAATATCTTGGAAAGGAGTGAATGAAGGTGAATATAGATGAGATTGTGTAAAAGGAGATTTCTCCCCATCAAGTTGGCAACCACTCGTCTTTTATACATCGTCTCACAAGTCAAATTCTTTCTAAATTTTGTCTGTTGTAGAGACGTCCTGAGCAATGGGTAGCGGGGTTCTGACGGTCGAAGCGAGCTGCCGCATAAAACCCGCAAGTGCTGGCTTTGGATACCTATTCGGGTTCGTCGGCCAACTCGGCTCGGATATTGGGAAACTAATGAATCGCGATGCATACATCAACGTGGTCAACATCCACGTATACGAAAACATACACAGGCTAGATTTTCCTATAGGGGGCTACTGGTATCATGGTCAAAAACGTGAACTCTGCTGTTTTCCCTTCTGATTCCTTGGATCTTAACAGTTTGATATAACGTAATAATACACCTATAGCGGATGACAGTGTGTTGCCTGCAGGTAACTAAGCAATCGCGCAAATACGGTACTATTGAGTCGACACTTGCTTGGCTGTCTGCATTAGTGGTTCCGCCAAGTTGCAATTTATGCAGGTTCGTTACCGTTCCGCCTCTAGCGCAAAATGTACAGTTGACCCTCGAAAGTGTTTGCAACCACTGTATTGCATTTTGCGAGGCGAAAAAAAAACCCAACTTTTCATAGAATTCTCGCCTAATTTAGCAATGGTATATAGTTGATAATGTTAAAATCAATCAAATCGGCCGTCTAACTGTGGATCTACATCCAAAGTCAATTTGTCATTGGCGGGTGACACATCGCACCATACATATTGTCTCATTGAACCATCATGCCAAACTTTGCTTGGAATTCAAGTTTTTCTAACTGTCAGATTATCCTAACCCTGATACCAAGGCATCAGAGGCATCTGGGAATACACTGTCATCAACATATTAGGAACAAAAGTAGTGTTTCTATTGAAAAGAGAGGAACGCGAATGGGTTGTTTGAACACTGTCACATCAGCTCTCAACGTGTTGGATGGTTAATCTAAAAAGGTGGACTTGATACAGTCTCGAAAATTGTCTGGTTACGAGACTGGACTTGATAGGCAAATTGAAAGCTATCATTTTAAGGTTCTCTTAGACGCTCTGCTCTTCATGTATCTTTTGTATATATACACTGGCACCTCATCTGACAAAAAGAAAATGAAAGAAAATTTGCAATCTAAAACTATCTATATGCTTGAAGGAACACAAGACGAAGATCTCTTTTTTGGAGACTTCCGAAAACAATGTTTTCCCTGAACCCCCAAGCAATTCTTCAAAATCCAAAAAAAACAAAACAGATCTGAACCGTACTCCATGTTTCCTCATACATACAGTTTCGCGCTTGCTTATCACTTTATAAAAGTTTATGCATAACCGTCGTCGCCGTCACCACCATCATCAGGCTTCGGACACTTGTCCATGGCATCCTTGAATGGGTTCTTCCTCCTATTACCACTGTCGGTATTGGCAGCTCTGCAAGCCTTTTCTTGATTGTCGCACTGGGTCTTGAGATCACTCTGGGAAAAGCAGGTCTTCCTCCTACCGCTTCCGGTACAAACAGTGGTGGTCGCATAAGTAACATAGCACTTCTTCTTCTGCTCGATACAAGCGTTTTGGCAAGCAGCCTGGAATTCCGAGATAGACCACTTATAGTCAGTTCTGCAGGAAGAAGCAATGCCGGTAAGTTTGAAAAGCTTGAAGCTCTTCTTGTCAAATGAGGTGACGATGGAAGCCTTGTAGCCACCAAGTGGGTAACGGATACCATTATTGCTGTCATCTTTGGAAACAGATGGCATAACGCAGCAACTGTCTGTTGGCTGAGCTGGAGGCCTGGTGTTGCTTGTGACGATGACGGTGTCGGTCCTCTGGCCGGTTTTGGTTGTGGTTCCGTCACTAGGCCCTGGCTTGGTGGTCGTGACGGTAACTTTTGCTTGAGGAGTGGTGATTATAACAGTGTCAGTCTTGGCACCAGGCTTGGTGGTTGTACCTGGCCTGTATCCCGAGGTTGTTAGTGTGATTGTCGTCTTGGAGAATTTGGCGGTGATGATGACAGTGTCGGTCTTCCGGCCAGTCTTAGTGGTGGTTCCCGGCCTGTATCCCCAGGTGGTTTGGGTGATTGTCACCTTTGATGGGCCAGCTGTGGGGCCAGCTGTGGGGGTAGTTATGACAACAGTGTCAGTCTTATCTCCGGGGATAGTAGTAGTACCAGCTGATGGTCCTGGAGTAGTCTTGGTAATAGTGGACTTTTCAGCATTTGGTGTAGGACCTCCCTTTGTGATGGTGACCACGACGGTATCAGTCTTGGAGCCAGTAAGGGTGGTGGTTCCTTCCTCTTCACCAGATGTAGTCTTGGTTACAGTGACCTTGGATGCATAGCCGGTAGGAGTAGTGACAACGATAGTGATAGTCTTATCACCAGGGATAGTGCTGGTACCAGGCTTGGGACCTGGGGTGGTTGTGTAGAAGGTTGGCTTCTCCGGGGGATCGGTTGGGCCGGCATCGGGAGTGGTAATAACAACAGTGTCAGTCTTGGAGCCAGTGATAGTGGTGGTTCCCGATTCATCTCCTGGAATGGTCTTGGTAACTGTAACCTTGGATGCGTAGCCAGTAGGAGTAGTGACAACTATGGTAATAGTCTTATCTCCAGGGATAGTGCTGGTACCCGGCTTGGGACCTGGGGTGGTTGTGTAGAAGGTTGGCTTCTCCGGGGGATCGGTTGGGCCGGCATCGGGAGTGGTAATAACAACAGTGTCAGTCTTGTCTCCAGTGATAGTGGTGGTTCCTGGTTCATCTCCTGGAACAGTCTTGGTAAC
>JAJTUD010000003.1:2104734-2174803 GCA_036971385.1 Dactylellina parvicollis
TAACCACAGTAATAGTTTTATCACCAGGAATTGTGCTGGTACCGGGCTTGGGGCCAGGGGTAGTTGTATAGACTGTTGGCTTTTCTGGAGTATCAGTTGGACCTTCCTCCGTGACGGTGATGATGACGGTGTCAGTCTTGGAGCCAGTAACTGTGGTGGTCCCTTCTTCTTCCCCGGGTGTAGTCTTGGTGACTGTGACTTTTGATGGACCAGCAGTTGGAGTCGTAATAACAACAGTATCAGTCTTGTCTCCAGGAATGGTGGTGGTGCCAGCCGATGGTCCTGGGGTAGTCTTTGTGATTGTAGATTTCTCAACCGCTGGTGTTGGGCCTTCCTCTGTGACTGTGATAATGACGGTATCGGTCTTGGAGCCAGTAACGGTCGTAGTTCCCTCCTCTTCGCCTGGTGTAGTCTTGGTGACTGTGACCTTGGATGCATAACCAGTAGGGGTAGTGATAACCACAGTAATAGTCTTGTCTCCAGGAATGGTGCTGGTACCGGGCTTGGGGCCAGGGGTAGTTGTATAAACTGTTGGCTTTTCTGGAGTATCAGTTGGACCTTCCTCCGTGACGGTGATGATGACGGTGTCAGTCTTGGAACCAGTAACGGTGGTGGTCCCTTCCTCTTCACCAGGTGTGGTCTTGGTTACTGTGACCTTGGATGCATAACCGGTAGGAGTTGTGATCACGACAGTGTCGGTCTTGTCTCCAGGAATGGTGGTGGTACCAGGCTTAGGCCCTGGGGTGGTCTTGGTAATCGTGGTCTTCTCAACCTCAGCAGGAGTTGTTATGATGACGCTAACAGTACCAGAGTTGGTAACAGTCTCACCATTTTCATCGGTGACAAAGATAGTCGTCGTGCCTTCTTCTGGTCCTGGCGTAGTCTTTGTGACAGTAGCTTGAGTGGGGGCTGGGCCGGTTGGCGTGGTGATGATGATGCTGACGGTGCCGGAGTTGGTGATAGTCTCACCACTTTCCTCATCGGTGACAAAGAGGGTAGTCGTGCCGGCCTTGGGGCCAGGAGTAGTCTTCGTGACGGTCTTCTGAGTGCCCACAGGAGTGGTGATGATGACACTGACGGTGCCAGAGTTGGTGATAGTCTCACCGCTCTCCTCGTCCGTGACATATAAAGTGGTTGTGCCAGCCTTTGGTCCTGGGGTGGTCGTTGTCACAGTCTTCTGAGTTCCCACAGGGGTGGTAATGATGATACTGACAGTACCGGAGTTGGTGACAGTCTCGCCGCTCTCCTCATCTGTAACGAAGATGGTAGTCGTACCAGCCTTAGGTCCTGGGGTCGTCTTCGTGACGGTCTTCTGAGTACCGACAGGAGTGGTGATGATGACACTGACAGTACCAGAGTTGGTGATAGTCTCACCGCTCTCCTCGTCCGTGACATATAAAGTGGTCGTGCCAGCCTTAGGTCCTGGGGTGGTGGTCGTCACAGTCTTCTGAGTGCCCACAGGGGTGGTGATGATGATACTGACGGTACCAGAGTTGGTGACGGTCTCGCCGCTCTCCTCATCAGTGACAAAGATGGTTGTCGTGCCAGCCTTGGGTCCTGGGGTAGTCTTTGTCACAGTCTTCTGAGTTCCCACAGGGGTGGTGATGATAACACTGACGGTACCAGAGTTGGTGATGGTGGAACCGCTCTCTTCGTCGGTAACATATAGAGTGGTAGTGCCAGCCTTTGGTCCCGGGGTGGTCGTCGTGACAGTCTTCTGGGTGCCCACAGGGGTGGTGATGATAACACTGACGGTACCAGAGTTGGTGATGGTGGAGCCGCTCTCCTCATCGGTAACAAAGATGGTGGTTGTGCCAAGCTTGGGACCAGGAGTGGTCCTTGTGACGGTGGCTTGAGTGGGGGGTGGTCCGGTGGGGGTGGTGATGATGATGCTAACCGTGCCAGAGTCGGTGACGGTGGAACCCTCTTCATCGGTGACAAAGATCGTGGTGGTACCGGATTTGGGTCCTGGGGTCGTCCTTGTGACAGTGTTCTGGGTCGGGGGAGGGCCGGTCGGGGTGGTGATGATGACGCTGACGGTACCCGAATTAGTGACGGTCTTGCCGGTGCCGTCGGTAACAAATTTGGTGGTGGTGCCGGACTTTGGCCCCGGGGTCGTCACCGTGGTTGTCACCTGTATCATCGGCTTCGCCGAACAATCTTCGGATTCGCGCAGGTTGCCGTTGAAATACATGCTCATGTACCACGCACCACCGCAGTACTGATAATCGTCCTTGCTGAGCGACGCGTAAACCTTTTTCGTTGCAGAGCAAAGCGACGTGCACCCGTTATTGTCCGCAGGGTAATCTTTATGTCTTTGGATCCAATAGGCTGCGATCTTGCCTCCGCACCAACATTGGTTACCACTAGTTGAGCCATCAGCATAGCCTGAGGCTGCCATTCCAGCGTACGCAAAGCCCCTCGCGGAACAGTGTTCGAGACAGGAGTCGACGCTCAAGTTGTCAGATACTTCACCAATCCAGTAGGGCAAGATTGTGCCGTCCCAGTAGTAGAAGCATCCAACGTACTCGTAGTTACCGACTTCCACCTCGGGGTTAAAGTCACTATAGCATGGATCTTTCCACACGCTGTAGGTCGTTTTACCACCGCACTTGTTCGCGTCGTAATCGGCGCCACCTTCACCCTCTCCGCAAGGAACGTCGCACTTGGCCTCGTTGGAAAGTTTGTCGTCGTTGGACACGCCGTTACCGCACCAGCACTGCGTAGGGGTTTTGTATCAGCGATCGGAGTCCCATCAAATTCGCGTCCGCAGGATACAGGAATAAGCACTCACCGATTTGACACCGCTATCACCTTTGATACCGCCATAACGGAAACCGGCGCCCTTGCAGTATGCGAAGCATTTTTCCATGCTGAAGGGCATTGCGCCCTTAGCGGCCGTCCACCCAGCGTTCTGGCAGGAGCACATGCCAGTGTTATAAGTTAAGCCAACATCGCCAGAGTAACATCTAAGAACGGATCAGTATTGGAACGGCTCGCAGTTTTCGGAGTGTTCTTCTTACCCAACAGGCACCCACGGGGTGAATGTCCCATTGTAAGGTGGGAAATACCAGGTAGGAGGTTGAGTTCTCTTTTGAAGAGATCCGCCTCTCGGGATCAAAGCGCCCGGGGCCGCCAATGCCGTAGCGGCAAAGGCGATCACCGTGGAGGCAATCCAAGAAGTAGTACGCATGGTGCGCGATTCTAGCCTAGTTCGGCTCTCTTGTGATTTCTTGTAACTGAAACGAGATGTGAATATATATATCAAGGATATTTATCCTATCCTATTCGAAAAAGAATGTGTCGTTATCGTGAAAATTTCCGTCAAAGGAGTGTCAATCCGTTATCACGAAACAGAGCCGTAAAAGGAGTGTTACGACTGTAAAACAAAGGCAAGCAAAGAAGGGATAGAAGGAAAGGATAGCACCTGCCGATGCTGAGCCCAAATGAATGGATGGTGAGGAAAGGAGCGATATGGTGAGGAAATCCGCTCGAATATATAATGGCTGAAGCCGTCGACGGCTTGCAATTGTTTGCGTTATAGCATGAGCGGCCATGGTGATAGACAGACCCCGTGCAAAGTGTGAGCCGACGCGGGAGGGCGAACCAGACTGGCGCCCGTTCTGGGCCGAGTAGCCAGACTCTCCAAAGTTTGCATTCGGTGGAAGAGTCCCGACGAAGCCAAGATGGTAGTTGGATACGCGCCAATTCGGCACATTTTCGGTTGTGACGACTGTTTGTTGTGGTTCTGCGCTCCGGGGCAAGCCCATTGCGAGCACATCGACACGACCTCCCATATTGCCGCCTAGTGCATGAACAAGTGACAGCGATCAATCCTGCGCAGTTTTGTGTCGTGCATGCATACAGTCCGAATCTGGCCTCCGTGTCATCCTAACGGCTTTCTTTGTGGACGTTGCGTGAGGGGCGTCAAACGCTCGCTCCGGGGGGAAACAGTATCCGACGCCAAGCCGCCGGAGTGACGAATCGGCTTGTCGCGACCGTGTCGACATCCCGGTCTGATGGCTTGGGCGGTCAAGCTCATGCTAAGGCGTGTGTAGGATCGATTGTAGTATTGTTAGACTGATGTCGGCATGTCTTATGACATCTTGCATGATGAGAAGGGGCATGCTGCGTTCGAATTCTCTCTGCTCTGTTATGGAGAATGCGCACATGCGGCCGCTGGTTAGTCTGCGTTATACGTACGTACGCGTACGTTAGCGATGCAGCCTTCCAAGCAAACGGTATTCGCAGAGAAGCGAGCAATCCCGTCGGTGCCAAGAGACCAAGCCGTCGGACTTCGTCTATTTTCCTCTATCCCGTCTCGATCAATCAGGAATCCGACGGTGAGAAAAGGAGAGATAAGGCGTGCGCTAAATTAAACCCCCCGATGATCACGAAATGTCGACAGTTGACTCCCGGGCCCGCAAAGGAAACCTCCGGCTTGTTTCCGCGTACTGACCGGTAATCAATAAGACTGGGCACGTATTAGATGCAATAATTCGTAAGGTATACTTTTTATACTCGTGGCATTTACCGTTTTTCGGGTTCAAACTCTCGGCTCTTAGTTTAGGATCGATGGCCATTGGTGGCGATATATTTGCTGTGATGTTTCAGACACAAAATACCATCTGTTCTCATTTCTTGGCAAACAAAACAGAATACAACACTAGTACACTCTCCCCCGATCCACTTGGATTTTTCCGGCCGAAAAGAACGAGAAAAGAGTCCACTCATACACTGTGATAGGTAACTGCTAGCGCTTTCTGTTCTAATTCTTTATTTATAGCTATTACCCTAGAGACCTGTGAATCGCTGCATCATATAGTCAGCCAGCTGGTCTCGAAGCAAGTACCTCACTCCAGTTTGAATTTACAGGCAGGTATAGACCCAAAACTGTACCTGTTACAGCATGCGTATACACTTTCTCTTGAGCTCAAAAAACGCAGAGCCCCACATCTAGCATTGAAGAGAAATACCGATCGACACATTTTGATCAAACGTTTACTGGATTGCTTGATTACCCCAATTACGGTAGTTAGTCTGGCCCTTGATATCGTTTTAAACGTCTAGTTACTGTAGATATACAAATCGGCCTTTAGAGCCCAGGATTGATCATCAGCAAACCTCTGCGTAGTAATGATAAGATCTTGTTTAAATTTCAGCGTCAGCACGAGCAAACTAACTTGCAAGCATGGTTAGTGATTCCCAAAGACTAATAATGGCAGCTTGTCCAATATATAAAACTGTGGACTTTTATCATCCCGCCAGCTAACGAGGAGTTCAGATATATATCGGACTACTAATATGTTAAATACGATGTTCCTGTCTTTACTTCAAGTGGCAATTCGATCGAAACAAGTACTTTGAGCGACTTCTAAGCTACTTCAAGTCTAAGACGGTGAGAAGTTTTCGGATTCAGGCAATACTCAGATGTATCATAAATGTCATAATTCTCTATCAACAAGACCATTGCAAACTCTAACTCTCGCCCCATGCAGAGCAGAAGAATAAATAAAAAATGTTCAACACAAGCAATTCTATCTCATAATAATATCTCATGACTCCTCCAATAGCACAGGCCGATACAGGCCTTAATACACCAGAAAAACTTCATCGTCAGACAGCATATACAGTATTTAGATCTACTGTTGTAATCGAAAGATCGTTTCTTCCTTTTAGTTTTGGGGTGCCTTGATCAATTTCTTTCCTCCACGGTTCTTCCATCCGAACTTCCTGTCTCTGTGCTTCTTTGATTCGTTCGTAGTCTTGGCGGGCAGCTTGTTGGCCGCCATATCCTTCTGTACTTGAGCCTTGAGCTGTGCTAATTGCTCAGGTGGTACAGCGTCACCTTCAGTCAAAGTTTCCACAACTTCATCGACGGTAGGCTTAGAGTCGTCAGTTTGACGCTTTTCAACTTTATCGTCGTCAACATTAATACCCAATTTTGCGAGCTGTTCCCGCATATTTTTCTTGCTCTCGGCCTCGGAGATTTCAGTCCGCTTGAAGAGTTCTTCTGGGTCTCGCTTGAAGGCGGACTTGAGGCTCGTGACCAGTTCGAAAGGCAGGCAACCTCCGAAAGGCCCGTTGACGGCAAAGTTCTGGCATCGGATAAGGCAGATGTTCTTCTTGCCACCAAATGTCCCAGTGCATTGAAGGTCTTTAGGAAGGTTGACTATCAGGGGAAACTGCTGAAGAGTTACCGCGTTAAGGATGGGATTTTGTCCAGGGACTTGCTTGGTAATGTCGATTTTTACGAAGCCTCCTTTTGTTGCTGTCGCCGTAGTATCGATACCGCAGGTAAAAGGACCGTTCCCGTCACCGTTGACTTGGTGGGCTACCAGACTGATCTGTCCACCGGAAAGGGCCTGCACAAGCTGGCCTTTGGTGACCAGCTTTGGGATCAAAAGTTCGGGCTTCAAGACTCCCGACAGGATAGTTTGACCACATCCAGCCCACAAAGACATACTCCTTTGCAGGAAAATGGTAACGTCTCTTTGATTTGGGTCAATGGCAGCACCGGTACGAGGAGTACCAGGATCGAGCCCAAGCACCTGACCAACAGGGCCACCTCCGCTTCCGGTTTTCGCTATACCTTGTGCGGAAAGGAAGTTCATGTGACCATGAACGGAAGGAATGAAAGTCGCCATCATTGTTACGCTGCAGGCAGCTAGGGAAGAAAGTTGCAAATGCATCGTGAGGGTGTATCGCCGGGTAGCGTAATAAAAGCCAACTGGTTATCAGGTCAACTTGAAGACTATTTGGATGTCAAAGGAGTGAATATATCGAAAGAGAGCGACGAGTTCCAAAGGAGTGATGAGATCTAAAAGAGCGAAGATCTTGAGAGAAGGTACGAGAAATGAAGGAGTGAAGCCCGTGGGTTGCTTTGGTGACTGAAGAAGAAGTGATTTCGATAAACGTGAAGGGTTGGCAGCTTATTTATATGCCAACACGAGCTCGGGGGAGCGATATCAAATCAAGGGAGGCAGGTTGGGGCATGTCGATTCAGAACACCTGTTCGGTCTTGAACCTCGCGAGCGGATACCCTGAAGACGTAGACGTTGGCAATTCATGCAGACAAGTCGTCGTAAGAGAAAGATATGAAAATAAAAGAAAAAAGAAAAAAGAAAAAAAAGAAAGAGCGCATCCCATGCATAATGCGAGCGCTAGCTGCCGTGTTCGATACCAGTCGAAGGGGTGTAGATGATCCTATGCTGCGTCTTGACGGAGCAGCTTGAACGCAGATGATTCGCGGAATGCTGGAGGGCGCGGTAATCTCAAGCAATTCAAGTCAAGCGGATGCGAAACCAGAGGGGATAACAGTCGACCTTCGGTTGCCCCTGTCGTTCGCCTCTCCGTTGCCCGCGTGGAGAGCGCGTCGAGCTGCCAAGAAGACAAGGCCCGTGTGGTTTGTTAGGATCCGACGTCGCTTCGACTGGCACGTCGAGATAGCCGAGAGTAGCAGCCTCCCGGATCCGGATATCTGCCTGCGCCAAGCTCGCTTCAACATGCTCTGGCCTCGGAGCTGAGGTTATTGTGTAAGATAATAATAACACTCTGCCTTGCTTGATATTGATTCTAATCGTAGTTATTTGTGATCCATGCGCGAAACAAAACCTGGCCGGAACCGTACACGTACAGGTTTCCGTCCGCCTCACGTGATCTCGATGGAGTCTGACACGTGTTGGAGAGAGACACCTCTCTGGCCTGCATACTATCAAGTACTCCAGTCACACTTGTTTTCTCGGCATGCGGCAACCGGACCAGGCGGAATCCGAATGAGGGAATTCACCTCCCCCTCCCCCCCCAAAATCGGTTCTTCGGCTCACTTCCAAGAGTGCGTGTACTTGAGACAGATACACTTGTCCGTAAGATCCTTGGGGGTTTCGAGACCGACCAGCTAGTAGGATCTAGTCAGCACTAGTTTTTACTCACAAGCCATCTTTCAATCACTTTGAAAAGGCCAGACATGCTAGATGACCGCAATTGACACGTGCCTGGTCATCTCCGATCGATCAGCGCATGGTTCCTATTTCCAGCCTTCCGACATCGAATGTCTTTCGAACTCGTAGCGTGGCGACTGGTTGCGAACACCAGGCCTGGGGTTGAATCTTCTAGCGTTCCACCCTTTTATGTAGGTTCTGGGGGTGGACAAAGCAAAACGAACCAGGGTCGATCGATCGGTCGTGAGACCTCCAATCACGTCGAGCGATGGGACCTGCCCGATAATATAATATATCTGTAGGCCATATGCATGCATCGCGATGCCTTTTTTCCAGGTTTTCTTTTCATTTCACTCGAATATTCTTCACTTTATTCCCTTCTCTCCAAAAGGTCACCGGTGGATCCATGGACCTGTCAGATATCGATAACATGCATGATTTGATCCCGCTTCTTATCGATCCGATTCTATCTTGAGCTTGCGCTTGCTGCCTATGCCTAAAACAGCAACCGTCGACTTGCCATCTAATCCGTGTCGGATGCGATCTGATAAACACGGTACTTGAGCCGAATCCGGTGGCCTGCAGGCGAGCATGACCCCGACCAAGACCCCGCGTCTGGCACTCTCAGGCGGCGCGAACGAGCATTGCCGGCTGCGCGGGTGGTTGGGGTTGGTGGGGCCGACCTGTCATCCTTGGCAATCGCGCGAGGCTCGGAACAGGGGTCCTCCAACCTCACCGCTCGCGAGCCCGTAGACGCCGGCAACTAGGTGTCTTTAATTTATTACTTTGGCACGTCCGGACCGGGTTTGCAACATCTCCAAATCTACCAGCTCCACGAGAAGAGCGTCCGCCTTACAATGGACTTGCTGCTTCCAGATCATCGGATAGGAGTCCTCGAGATGTCGACGTCCGCTTATATAAGGGTGCGATCCCCCCCACATCGTCCTACTTCTTCTGACAGCATGCCCTTAGCATCTACAGGTGCTATCCTTTCATTTACTTGCTTGTTTTTCAGTCCTTCTTCTTCTTCTTCATTCATTCCCTCATTGCAGTCTCAGTCTCTCCTTACTGTCCTCCCTGGACGAACGCTCCTTCCACGACTTGACGTTTTCTTACGACACTCATTCACACCAAGAAGATTTACCTAGAATTGACAATTGCAAAGATCGGGTAGCACCCGCAGCCCAGACATCATGCGTCTCACCAATCTGGTTGCCTCCACGGCAATCATCCTGGCAGCCTCATCTTTTGCTGCCCCGGCCCCGGCTCCGGATCCGGCTCCGGCCGTGACCGCACTCCCCATACTCGTGCCAAGAGTACCTACGACGGCGGCACAGAAAGCGGCAGCGGCCAAAGCGGCGGCGGCCAAAGCGGCAGCTGCAAAGAACCCCGCAGCGGCGGCCAAGACTGCCTCGACAGCTACGCTGGCTAACGGAGCGGTAGTTCCAACAGCAAAACCAGCGACCATACCAGGCGCCTGGCCCCCCGCCGTGAACGAATTCACACCATGGAAACATGCCGGGTAAGCGCATCACCATATATCTATATATATCCGTTACTAACCCATCATACCTCCCGCCGCAGGTGTTACTCCGGAGAGGCAGCTCTGTGGTTCAACACGGGCATGTGTTCCTGCATGAATGCAGCCTACAAGGGTACGGGCAAACCGCCTTTTACCATGGAGAAGTGTGTTGCGGCGTGTAAAGGTGCCGGTTTTCGCTACGCCGGTATCAAGGGCGATAACGGCAAAAAATCGGTTCGTTCTTCCCGACTCGTCCGATCGAAAGATCCTTGAGTTAATGTGATATCAATACGGTGATTAGTGCTGGTGCGGCTCCGGTCTCTCGGATGCTGATAAGCTTAGCAGCACCTCAAAGTGTGATGTCCCATGCGCCGAAGCTGAAGCCAACACCGCTCTGGGATACGAGAGCGACAAATGCGGAGGGAAAACTACATTTAGTATTTGGAAGGATCCCTGCTTCAAAGACGTGGACCCAGACACTGCACCGGGTGGTTATTCACCTGTGGGATGCTTTTGGTACGAAGGAAGTGAGTTGACCAATTTCAGGCATCGGCGCGACTGCTGGCCGTAAACTTGTGACTGACGATGGACTTTTTGATATTATATAGATGGAATGTTCTTGGCGGAGAAGCAGGCGGCAGTTTCGGGCGACAATCTGAGCATCGACTCGTGCCTTGAAGCTTGCGCTCTCAAGGGATACGCCTACGCCGGTATGTCCGCTACTACTCAAGGCGCCGGAAAGACAGCCTGGCCCCGCGGAGATCAGTGCTGGTGCGGAGGTAAAATCGCACCATGGTGGGTTCTCCAGTTCAAGAAGGGTAAAGACATGTCTCCGAAATGCAACGTCTTGTGTTCCGCATCCGCCAAAATCAAAAAGGCACTGGCCAAGGAAGACTATCAGTACTGCGGTGCTGTCTGGTTGATGAACGTTTTCTACAATCCGGACCTCGACGAAGCAGAGGGCTGCAAAGTGGAGCCCTCAGAAGCACCCACGCAGGTCACCGTCACTGAAACCACGCCTGGTCCAAAGTCAGGAACAACCACAATCTTCGTTACCGATAAGGAAAGCGGCAAGACCATCACGGATTCCGGAACTGTCAGCGTCATCATCACGACCCCAACCGGCCCCGCACCGAGCCAGGCTACAGTGACCAAGACCACTCCAGGTCCAAAGTCCGGAACAACCACAATCTTCGTTACCGACGAGGAGAGCGGTGAGACCGTCACCAACTCTGGTACAGTCAGCATCATCATCACCACTCCTACCGGGTCTCCATCAAAGGTTACCGTTACCAAGACCACTCCGGGACCGGAAGAAGGAACCACCACGATCCCTGGCGAGAAGACCGATACTGTCATCATTACCACCCCGACCAAAGAAGCTCCAGCCCCCACACAGGCCACCGTCACCAGAACCACACCAGGGCCCAAGTCTGGTACAACCACCATCTTTGTTACCGATAAAGAGAGTGGCGAGACTATCACCACCGCCGGTACCGTCAGCATCATCATCACCACTCCTACCGGGTCTCCATCGAAGGTTACAGTTACCAAGACTGTTCCAGGAGAGGAGCCAGGAACTACCACTATCCCCGGTGATAAGACTGACACTGTTGTTATCACCACACCTGAAGGAAAACCAACACCAGCGTCTGAAAAAGTTACAATCACTCAGACCACCCCTGGACCAAAGCCTGGCACCAGTACTATCCCTGGAGACAAGACTGATACTATCATCATCACCACACCTACCGGTTACGCATCAAAGGTCACTGTTACCAAGACTACCCCCGGAGAGGAACCAGGAACGACTACTGTCACCGGCTCGAAGACCGATACCGTTATTATCACTACCCCTGAAGGAAAACCGACACCAGCTTCTGAGAAGGTGACGATCACCAAGACTACACCAGGCCCAGAAGAAGGAACCACCACAATCCCTGGCGAGAAGACCGATACCGTCATCATTACCACCCCAACCAAAGAGGCTCCAGCCCCCACACAGGCCACCGTTACAAAGACCACACCAGGGCCCAAGCCTGGCACAACCACCATCTTTGTTACCGATAAAGAGAGTGGAGAGACTATCACCACCGCCGGTACCGTCAGCGTTATCATTACCACTCCCACAGGTTATGCATCAAAGGTCACCGTCACCAAGACCGTTCCAGGAGAGGAGCCAGGAACCACAACCATTCCTGGTGATAAGACTGATTCGGTCATTATTACCACCCCTGAAGGAAAACCAACACCAGCGTCCGAGAAGGTTACCGTTACTAAGACCGTTCCAGGAGAGGAACCAGGAACCACGACGATCCCCGGTGACAAGACTGATACCGTCGTTATTACTACTCCTGAAGGAAAACCAACACCAGCGTCCGAGAAGGTTACCGTTACTAAAACTGTTCCAGGGGAGGAGCCAGGAACTACTACGATCCCTGGTGACAAGACCGATACCGTTGTCATCACCACTCCTGAAGGAAAGCCAACACCAGCGTCTGAGAAGGTTACAGTAACCAAGACCGTTCCGGGAGAGGAACCAGGAACCACNGATACCGTCGTTATTACTACTCCTGAAGGAAAACCAACACCAGCGTCCGAGAAGGTTACCGTTACTAAGACTGTTCCAGGGGAGGAGCCCGGAACTACTACGATCCCTGGTGACAAGACCGACACCGTCGTCATCACCACTCCTGAAGGGAAGCCAACACCCGCTGCTGACAAGGTTACGATCACCAAGACTGTTCCAGGGGAGGAACCGGGAACTACCACGATCCCTGGTGACAAGACTGACACTGTTGTTATCACCACACCTGAAGGAAAACCAACACCAGCGTCTGAAAAAGTTACAATCACCCAGACCACCCCGGGACCAAAACCTGGTACTAGCACTATCCCCGGTGATAAGACCGACACTGTCATCATCACTACCCCTACAGGTTATGCCTCAAAGGTCACCGTCACCAAGACCGTTCCAGGAGAAGAACCAGGAACAACAACCATCCCTGGTGACAAGACTGATACCGTCGTTATTACCACCCCTGAAGGCCCAACACCAGCATCGGAGAAGGTGACGATTACCAAGACTGTTCCAGGAGAGAAACCAGGAACCACGACGATTCCCGGTGACAAGACTGATACTGTTGTCGTTACGACGCCTGCTGGCTATTCCAAGGTGACCGTCACGCGAACCAAGACGGGACGCAAGCCTGGCACCACCACCAAGACTGGTCGCAAGACTGATTCGGTTATTATCACTATTCAAAGAGGCGGCCCGTCACCAGCTGCTGGGAAAGTTACGATCACCAAGACCGTTCCAGGAGAGGAGCCAGGTACTACTACGATCCCCGGTGATAAGACTGATACCGTTGTTATCACCACTCCTGAAGGAAAACCAACAGCTGCTGCTGAGAAGGTTACAATCACCAAGACCACACCAGGACCAAAGGAAGGAACTACCCTCATCCCCGGATCGAGGACTGATACGGTTGTCATCACCACCCCAACTGAAAGCCCAACACCAGCTCCTGAGAAGGTAACAATTACCCAGACTACACCTGGACCAAAGGAAGGTACCACTACCATTCCTGGTGAGAAGACCGACACCGTTGTAATTACCGCAACTTCCTCGACTCCAGAGCCAACTGGAGAGTCGTCTAGCATTTGTGTTGCGCCAGCTCCCTCCGAGGAAGATCTTGACATGTGGCAGGGTGTCAAGTTCCCACTTGGTGATATTAAAGCCCCAGTCGTTTCGTGTAACGATGACCAGAGCAAGTTCGATGGTGGTTTCCAATTTAAGCTCTTTGCTCTCAAAGGGTCTAAGTGCCGTGTCGACTACAAGCATACCGTAGGCGAGATCCAGGCCGCGTGCTCCAATTCTTGTATCGAGCAATCCAAGGTTTGCAAAACTGAGTATGCTGCCAAGGAACTCTGCAAGGATGGTGTTTGTTGGAATATACGAACACTTACCCGACAGTGCGATAGCCAGCTCCAAGCTTGCAAGGACGCCAACAAGCAAGATAAGGAAGCCATCGTAACTGTTGAGAAAAATTACTGCCACAAGTATGGCGAGACGCCTGGCCAAGGAGGTGACGACGGGTACCTCAAGCTCTAAAGTTTTTTTGGTTTTTTTTGCACAGGGAGGTTCATTGGAAGCGGAGTGGTTGAGGACTTTTAAAAGCGGCGTCTAGGGCTTTATTCTTTCCTTCATGTTTTATAGACTGTTGCATGTTTGTTTTGGACTAGGGGGGAAGTTTGAAGGTTGTGTAGATATTTGGGCACTTCCGTTTATGGTTTACATGCCTGTAAATATATTGATACGAATCCTAAAAAAAATTTAGTGATTGACACATTAAGACTTCCATGACCCGAGTGAAGACTTGTACTTGGCCATCAGCAAGAATCAACTCCAACTCTCCGAGGGCTCACTTGTACATTTTACTTGGCTGATCAATGATAATGAAGTGTGCGTGCGTTGTTACCGTTGCAAGTTCCGCTTTGAGACTGGTCTATAAATACAGTTTACCTTGCGACCACATGTCGGCTGCCAAGCACCTGCCCTCGCATAATGTGTTGCACATGTCATTGTTCTCCTCATCACGACGTCTGTGCAACACAAGAAAATCATTGGGATACAATGTCAGCGTCTCCTCCTCCTCCTTCCCACATTGCCTATTACATATCCTCCCACGGGTACGGCCATGCGACCCGGGCAATCCAGCTCTGCCACTCCTTTCTCCGAGCCTACAATGGCCTCCAAATCACTGTTGTTTCCCAGGCATCCAGCCAGGTTTTCCTACCCCTCCTCAACTCCTGTGAAAGGGTGAACCTTCGTCCTGTTCAAATCGACTCTACTGTGATCCAGCCGACCCCTTACATACTCGATGTTGAGCAGACGGTCTCCAACTTTCTTCAACTTGATGCGGACGCCATAATTTCCAGGGAAGCAGAATGGCTCAGAACGCATAGCGTCGATCTTGTTCTAGCTGACGCCCCTTATATACCCTGCGTGGCATCCTCAAATGCCAAAGTTATGAGCGTCCTCATCACCAACTTTGGGTTTGCAGAGGTCTTTAGCTACTTTCACGACATGGTCGGCCCCGAGACCCAATCAGGTTTAGCCGCAGCTGTTGACGTAGCTGTAAAAGGGTACTCTCACGCTGACGTTTGGTTGCGTCTACCAGGCTGGTTGCCGAATCCAGGATTCATTCCCGTTGAACTTCCCAGTTCCACCTGGGTAGCGGAAGAGCAATTGATAGCGTCCGTAGAGGGTACTATTATGCCCGAGTACTCAATCGCTAACCCACATTTCAAGAGAAAAATCCTCGATACTCCTTTGATCACCCGTCCGGCGACTACTACGTCGCGATCGGATCTTCTCAAAATTCTCGATATACCAAACGAGCTTCATAATCACAAGATATTGCTCCTTCTCCTACCTCTCCCAGACCCGCCACCGCAGGTCCCATCCGACTGGCTGTGTGTCGTAGCTGGCTCTACGCCTACCATGCCCCTGTCTCACCGCCACTCCCGATACTTTGTCGCTCCTGGCGACATACACATCCCTGATGTTATGAAGATATCCAGCTGCGTGATGGCAAAGCTCGGATACGGGACTGTGAGCGAGGTTTTAGCCGCAGATGTTCCTCTCGTGTATATCCCCAGGTGCCAATTCCTCGAGGAATACGGGCTACGGAACCTCGTAGAAACATGGCCCGGCTATGAAAGTCGGGCCGAAAGACTGGAGATTGAACTATTCGAAAAGGGTTACTGGTGGTGGGTAATCACAGAGCTAGCCAGCAGGGAGAAGAGTAGTGAAAAAGAGCCTGGCGTAGTAGACGACGGTGACGCGATTCGGAGGTTGGTTGTAAGCGAATGGATCCAATGGAAAAGCCCGGGTGTTTTGTAAATAGAGCTTGAAACCTTGTATAAACCTGGACTGCAGGCGATAGTATGGGGATTTTCACAATGTCTGTTCAAATGCATGCGCACCCCAGTAGCTGTTGAAAGATCTCGTTCGAGGCTAATCTAGAGACCCCATCTGGCCTGGCTCCGCCAGCTGGTTTGGTTTTCGAAACTGGCTGGACCCCACAAAAGAATCATCGCGACAACACAACTTGTAATGACTGGCAGGGTCGCCTGGACTGCTAGCTCGAGCGCTCTCTCAGTCTCGTAATCAGCCCATTCGCAATTGCGGGGGACAGCTCTGGCCTGTATTCTTCACAATGTCGCTCATCGAAACTCACCTGCTGGATCTTCAGCAGGCGGACGGCAAGGTACGGGGTTCATGAATTCAGTCGAGCCGGCATGTCAAATATCGCCGTAAAAGCTAACAAGACAGTAGACGCCCCTCGATACGGCGCCATCACGCTCTCTTGTTCATTACGAACGCGTCGATAAAAAGTGCCTCTCGATCCAGGTTTTACCTTACACTAGATCATACGTCATTCCGATTTCCAAGCTTCAAACTGCCACCGTGCGAGCCCCCAAAACTCTCAGCCAGAGCCAGTACTGACCCGTGCCCCCAAGGCGCTCGTTGCGGTTGTAGCAACGCTTCCCGAAGTGCGGTCTCATACCAAAGGCGCAGGAGGGGTTCTGAACAAGTTTGAAAGTGGGGGCTGGAGGTTGATTGATGAAGTGGGCCTTGTGATTCGGATCCAAGACTGGGAGGACTTGGTACGCGCAGGAGCCCAGATCATCATCGACACCCAAGCTGCCTCAAGGCGAGAGGCAGAAAAGTACAGCGTCAATGGTGGGTATGCCGACACGGCAGATGAAAAACAAAGCCCGGCGGAAATGGAAGAATACAAAGTTGACCAGACCCCGGAAAATCACGATCGAGCCCCCGAAGTGATGAGTCGGGAAACCATGGCTGTGGACTCCCAATCGGCAACCGACAACTGGAACCCAATTGAGACTGCAACCGGTGAAGAGCAAACTCGAGGGGACCCAGAGTGGATGTCATGGGGCGAAAAATCCTCCGCCAACGCTCAGGCTAACGGATGGGATTCTGGCGGGCATATCCCCCTCGTTGAGGATGGAGCATGGGGAGACCACGATCACGCCGACGACAAGAGCTCATCTGCCTTTAGCCTTCCTGGCAAACGACCTCTCAACAACACGCCCGGCGGCAAATGGCATGCCGCGCAAGCTGGCGGTAACGGCTGGAATAAGAGCAAATACCCACCAAAGATTCATCTGACCTTTTATTCCCTGTTCAAACTGCCCCGAGGGTATCCTCCCACTCCGCCTCCACCCTATAATCGATTTTCCATCGAGACAAATGCTCCAATGTGGCAGGTCGCTATGAAGGTTTTACAGCGTCCGCCTTTTGATTCTATAGAGCGTCCACCAAATTTTGACAGAAACGAGTTCACCTTTGCATTCTTAGAACTCCGACGTGTCATGTTGCATGGCAAGCACAGCCTTGAAAGGGGTAGAGAGAGGCGCGTCAAAGGCAAAACCACTCTGGCAGAGCTCGGATTGACTGTGGATGGCGGTGAGGAAGGGGTCGGAAGGTAAAAAACACCCACCCACGGTATCAGTCTACCGGATTGCACTGCTATAGCGCTAACAAGGTTTCAGGTACTACTTCATGTTTGATAATTTCTTCACGGAGAGGCCTTTGGAGAATCTTTGAGCGAGCTGGCCAAAAAATATCCTCGAAAGTAATCTTGAGGTAGACCAGCATATGTTTGCGGATTCAAAATTCTTTTATCAATTGTTATCATGGCTTGATGTTTGGTTGCGGCGGAGTTTAGCCTCAGATATCTTCCATAAATTAATGTTTTCTACCCAGTTAGTATTAAATCTTGAAAGGTTATGCCCCCACGGACTACTGTTCACCCAGCCTCTTCCCATCCTTCCTTTTTGTTGTCATAAGTCACAGCCCTTTAAAAAATTAGCCGGCGTCACCATCGTTATCGTGATCGGTATCGAGCTTGGTGCGTACTTAGCCCGTGCCTATATCGGACCAAACAAGCGTAAGTCCCCCACCTGTCTTTCGCACGTCTGCTCTCTCCGGCTCTGGTTGTTGCCATCCCAGTTGCCTCGAACTCCAACTTCCAATCCGTTGTTCTACCGTCATTGGGAGCAAGCGGAAAGTACTTTTAGACCCCCACTTGTGCAGCATATCCACCAAGTCTTCATCTAGTTGGTAATCACGGTCGTTGTGAAGCGCATAGTCCATCACAGTCATACCGACCAGGTTCTTCCGGTTGATGTCAACGCCACAGCTTTGTAGGACCTTGAGAAGTAGGATAACAAGCCCTCTTGTTTCTAAGATTCCCGATTTTGACCTTTGGTCAGAGTATTTTCGAATAATAATATGAGCAAGAGTGTTTCCGAGGCCACCAGATAATGGATTAGGCATGTTGACGTCAGCACCAGCCGATATCAGCCCGCGAAATATATCCATGAAGGTTGGAAAGTTCTTCGACGATGGGAGCGCCCAGTTATGCTGAATATGGATAAATAAAGCTGTCCCAAGATCGAATTTTGAATATACTGATCCATACCGTTGAAGGAGCCGAAGAGCTGCGGGTGAGTCATGCTGAATGATGACTTGCTTAAGGTCTACACGGAGTTAGTTTCATTTTCTTATCGGCAAACGAGATTGTTTTCTTACACATAAAGCTCGAGGCGATATTGACAGCTACTCCGCCCTCCGTACCTCCAACACGGCTACCTTGCAAGGAGTTGATGTAGGTCAAAGTCCGCCTCAGATTTTGGCCCGCCGACCCGTGACGGACAATTCTAATTATTTCATCCTTCCAATCACCAGCCAGAGGTGTAGCAGTGATTGGGATGTCTTCCGAGTCGTCTGGAACATTAATAACGGACCAATCGAAAGCTTCGGATGCAACACTGGCAAGAAAAACCCCATGAGAACTTGCGGCATCGATCATCGACTTCATCATGTCGGCTTCGTGCCGAACCATGGCAAGTTTAATAGCACCCTCAAAACACGCCTCTTTTCTAGTAACGGAGAGAGTTTCATGGCTCGCAATAGCATTAGAAATTGTTTCGACGGCAACTGGGTTGCCGGCAGCGACCGCCCACACCAGAGGCGTACCTTTCGGCATGAAAAATGGAAAGTGGATTATCGGTGTCTCCGGGGCTATGGCATCTAATCTTCCTTTCCCATTGGAAACAAGCAGTTCACAAATCTCGCTCATCGCGTCAACGGGCAGAGCGAAAAGCCAATGTAACGGCGACACCCTATCGTCGCGGGTGTTAGCAGAGGCGCCACCTTTGAGCAAAGTTGCCGCTATATCAAAATTCCCACTTCTGCAAGCCATAAGCAGTGGGGTTTCATTGTAGAAATTCAGCGCATTTAAGACCCAGGGACGGTCGGCATGCCGTGTCACTATTTCCTCGGCTGCGTCCAGATCTCCTGCTAAGGCTGCAAAATGGAGAATGGAGTTTCTGTCAAAACCATCGGTGGGGAGCTGCCCGGTAGCATAATTTTGAGACCTGCGGGAAGATAGATTCTCACGCATCGCATTAATATCCATACGGAGCGATTGCACGTTTCTAATCCCGCCCTGCGCAACATATATGTAGCTGTTGTAGCCTGAATTCTCGCGAAACTGGGACGCGGCTAGTTTAACGGCTAGCGGGGCCGATGATACGGAGCAAAGTGTAAACCCAGTAGCCATAGCGTCGAAAGCCCATTGTTGCGATGTATCAGAGGGAACAGAGACCAATTTTGCCGACAGTGAGAGGGGGCCATATAACGCCTGGGCTCTAACATCACCAGCAGCTGCTGCCTGCCGTAGATAACTGGTTCGAACGTCAGTGTCAAAGTAGATATATCTCGAGTGCCCTTTCACTTACAGTAGTCCGCGACTGGCATCAAATGAATAAAATCCGATCGCGATATCGAAGAGTTTGTCGGCTGTGAGAGATTTGAATACTCCGCTCTGGCGCTCCTGATCAATCTGTTCCAAGTCGTGGAGATTCATGAAATTGTAGGGTGGCAACTCTGCCATTTCCGGGGGCCGATATGCTGATTCATCCGGTGCCTTAAAAGCCGGTATGCTCAAGGCCGGTAATACTGGAAGACTTGCCAGTCTGTACGCCATATTACGAACGTACGCTTCCTCCATCAGCAGTCTGAGAAACGGATTAGGAGGACTATCAAATCGAGGCAGTCGTAGATCAGACGAAGGAAGTTTCTGTGACCGCCGTTTCCAAATACTAAAATCGAGCCAATCAGCAATACGAAACATGAAGACTCGCCGTTAGTGCGAACTCACAAATCATCAAGCTGCCTGAAGCTCTCGTCCATTGAGAGGTTTATAGGTGCCGCGGTTTGTAAAACTAGGCGTCGACTTTATACTGTTCAGTCACGTATCAACTAAATTCTGCGCGGAGTGTGGGCTTACCCTGGCATTGCGACCCTTTCCTCCAAGATCTCACGGGAAAGCCAAAACCTCGCCTTCGGGTCATGGTGGAGCAGTCTCGGTACAATTGGTACGGCGATGTTCTTGATCTCAACGGGGAGATTATAGGATTCGATACAACGGTGGGCAAACTTTGCCAAACCAGCACCGTCTGCTGGAGCACTGACAAGTGGGGATTTCCCGCTCAAACCCAGCGCGGACCACATCACCAACCCGAAGGAATAGGCTTCGAGAGCAAGTATATCGGACCTAGAAGTCGGCAGGGTATCGTTTACTTCAGGCGCCTGCCATCCTCTGGTCCCTTGGTACCAGATCATATCGCCGGATTCTATCGGCAAGAATCCGCAATGACTAAAATCACTAATTTTGGCGACGATGTTTTCTTCCTCTTGATAAACAAGGATATTTTTGGGATTTATATCACCGTGGTAAAGACCGTCTTGGTGAAGGGCCACCAAGCCTTGCAGAGCGTCATGGCAGAGATTGAATCTTTCGGCAGCATTGAGGCGATCCGTCATGAGCAGTTCGCTGAGGGTGCCCCAGGCTCTTTCTTCGACAAGTATGGGTGTTATTAGCGAATGCGAGTTGAAATCCTCCATGTCAAAGCCCCATGCGAAGAGTTTCACAAGGTTTCGGTGATCTCTGAGATTGTCCCTCGCCAGTGCTTTCTAGGGTTCCTGATCAGCTGTGGCACTACGAGTTTACACTGAAATAGGAGCTCACTCACCATCTCGCGCACTACGGCAGCGACTTGCTCCAGCTGCTTGGCCTTTTGTTGGTCAGTCCTAATATCTCCGACGTTTTCCTGGCTTTCGGACACGACTGCGACCCAAGAAGACGAAGGGTCGTCGAGCTCTTCGGGTTTCCTGAGGGATGTTTTCCCCCTCTTGAAAGCTATTCGGCGGATATCGATCCCTTCCCAGAGCATACCATCATCGTTCTCTCTTTCGCCTGGGAGCTTGTGACCGAAAACCTCAAACTTTGCGCCCTTTCCTAGCGCTTCGACATCGTATCTATCGCGAGATATAAGTTTTGGCCCAATAATGTTCATGGACCTGCCCAACTGAAGCATTCGGTAGCTAACATCTTGTTCGGCAGGGTCGCGGAAAGGACTGGAGATGACGACGGCGTTGGAGGTCGACGGGGTAAAAACCGGCGCGGAAGGAAGTGACCAAGAGGAATCACTGCTCAGCTCAGTTACGTCCGCCATAGATACTTATTTATCACGAGCGAGCTGAACGCCACGAGATGATGTGAAGAAGAGGGGTGATGCAGATTGAGCCAGTTGAGAGGCCCAACCCGCGGGGACTGGATCCGATGAAAGGTATTTAAACGCAAATGTTCGCAACAAGGCGACGAGGCTGACGAGGCTGCCGGTCGGCCCTGCGCGTTGGTGAGCCCGTGAGTCACGTATCGTACCGTCATCGTAAGGGCTCCGCGCGCCATAGTATAAATGTTGGACGAAGATGTTAGACGTGTTAGGAAACGCTGGAGAAATGCTGCTCCGGACGAGCGTTCGACGATGGTTGTGCGCGGACGTCGTCGAGATCGGTCGCGATCAATCTCGGGGTTACTGCGGGGGACTGGTCAATCGGTGCTGGGCTTCTATGCCGGGCCTCCATGTCGGGCCTCCGACCTCAAACGCGAGTCAAGCCGTCGAGGCTGACCAAAGCATTCCATAAATATGGAAAGAGAGGTGGCCTTCTTTTGCACCTTCCGGAAACCACCAACGTCATGCATCGCGTATCGATACCAGTCGATATCATTCGAGCAGCCCCTGCCGACGAACAGCGACAGGGCCACACGCACGATAAGAGACGGTGAGGACCTGCTGCTTTTCGGCTGGGTTTTACGCCTCGGATCGCGTGCACCTTTAACCGCTTGCATGGTCGTCCTGGTCCGCCGGACAGACACTGCAGACCAGCTCAGACAGACATCACACCCTTCTGCCTGAATTTTGCCGGTTTCTCCAGAATTAATTGCACCTCAAACCAGCCAAGACGAACTCGGACGTCGGCACCGCATTTCTGGTGCCAATGCTGTGACTCTCCTCCATCCGGATGGTGGGAAGCGGCAATATCGGGGAGCACGGCTCAATGCTGCTGCTGCGCTGTTGGGTCTCGGAGCCATGTCCGACCGTCTGGACATCATATGCGATTCTCCTTCTTCGTCCAGAGGACGATATCCTCAGAAGCCTCATCATCCTCGAAGGGTTATTTATTTGCGTTCTACCTACCGAGCTAGAAGATCGGTTTCCTCTCCATCGAGCTGTGTCGTTTGCTCCACTTGGCCCGGACTTTTGGGCTGCACCGCTAGCCGACGTCGCGAGCAAGCCGCTAAAGCTCGCAAGCCTTCGTCGGAACAGGAAAACACGAGCTTCAAACAGGGATCCCGCATGCTCGGACTTATATTGACGACAGATTAAGACGCTATTTCTTTTCATCAATGTACGATGGGCAAACATGGCCACAAATACCTCGAAACACCACGCTGACAGGTACAAATAACCCTCGGCCGCCGTCCTTGAACCAAGGGTGTTCCACTTTTGACCAGACATCATTATTGTCATCAGATTTCTTTTCTGTTCTCCCCGCCGGACGAGCTACCAAAAGCTACACCTTTTTTAATATTAGGGTTCATCTCCACCGTCCGCCATACAAAGCTGAGGGCGTTTGGTGAGTAAAATATCATCGGAAAGCATCCTCGGAACTATATGCTAACTATAATTCCAAGCAGACCCCAAACTCGAAATCATGTTGGAGACACCGTCAATTTCGACAACTCTGTCTGCAGAGACACGCGACTCTCTGGCCACCCCGCTTTCCATCCTATGCTTTGTCTTTTTCTATCTCTCTTTAGCTACTTTTATCTGCGCCTCCGTAGAAACAGTAACCGGAATCATCAGGAAAGACGACAAGAGCGCCGGGTGGTGGCGGCGCTCCCGATTGGTCGCCTTGACGTACTCTCAGATGTACATCTCCCAGCATTTCTTACGCACTCTCATGTACGGGAAGACAGGGGCGGATCTACCGGAGAAAACCTTTTGGATGGCTTCCCAAACTATCGCCAGCGGTGTTGTCTTGTTTTCGGCCGTTAGACTCCCAGCCGCAAAGGAGAGACTCCTTATCGGAAAGTGCTATAACTTCGAGAAACCACAGTTCGCCCAGGTCATTTTGACTGCAATGATCTCCTTCAATGTTTTCCTGTTATCGGGTGCCCTCTCTGGCATTTTGACAGGCGTCACGCTGTTGGTCGGGTTGGACTGGAAGATATTACTCCTTCTTTTTGAAGGAATCGCAATATGGAAAACATCAGCGGGAAACATTCGCGCCGAATTTGCGTGGAATGTTTTGCACATTGTTCTCGCGGTTGGCCTGATGCGAGCAGTGCATAATCTGGATCAACAAGAGGGGCTTATAGCGCTACCTCTCGACGAAGAGAACGCCTTGCCACCCAGCGAAAAGACCGGGGATGAAGAAAATTCGGACGACGAAACCGCCAGCTCTTTCTTGCCAGGACGTCTTCTGCTAATGTTCTGTGTTCTCATCATTCTCGCCGGCGGTGTCATCATGACTGCATTTTTTGGGCTTGAGAAACTTTTTCTTCCCGAGCTTTTAGTATCCAAGGAGAATTTCAATGCGGAAGCATTGGTGCTCTCACACATGTTTACAATGGAAGCTATGGGAATTCTCTTGGTCTTCATTCTAACGTGAGTACACATCCCTACACATCCTCGCAAAACTGACCGCTTGGAATATAATCTAATGTTCTTCTATATCTAGTCTTCGGGAGATTTGTGGCAACCCAATGATCCAGTGCATCATTCGTAGCCTTTCTTTTTAAACCTAGCCATTCCATTCCGATTTTGAGCGACATTATTTTATAGCAACATTATTTTATAGCATTCGTTTTCAATGACCTCATGAAGGCAAGATACCCCAGAGCGTGCTTTTTCACTTTTGGATAAGATATAAATCTGTTATCGCCAGCCTGTACATACGCATATCAGAATTTATACTCCATCCTGTATCCAAGGAATAGATATAAGATACGGTGGAGCTTTCAAACATTTGCGTTCCACGTACATACGAATGCACGTTTGATCACCAAAGCTACTTGAAAAGTCTGGGGGTCCAACACTACTTCGTAGAAGCTTCTGCGTTGTGGGCGGAGATATCTAGAACTTGTGCCAAGTTCCCAACCGGTTTGGCGGCCCGCAAACAAACACCTTACTATGGGACCCTTGCCTAGCTGCGGTCCTCCGCTCCGCACCAAGATTCGCAAATCGCTAATATCGAATCGAGATTGGATGTTTTAGTCTGGGGTAGCGAGAGTGAGGGGAAGCTTCGGAGCGGGGCTCGACTCGTTCGATTCCGCCTAAAGGCTCATGAATGACAGGCAATGCTCTTCAAACAATGCCGCGAATCAACAATGTTGTTTTTAGCTTCATTGGCAAGGAGAGCCGTGCATCTAGCACTGTTTCTAATTCATTTTATCAACTAAAATGGAAAACGGTGATAACTGAAATCCAATGTCCCTGCTCCGCGCCGTTAGGTAGGTCCGCGAAACAGTCGCTAACGCACAATATCTAGTGAGCTGCCTTCAAATATATACATCGTTCATAACCAGTACCCCTGTTTCTCCTTCCGCTTCGTGATCACTGATAAACATAACTCAAGTCCACCCAACTGGTATCTCCATCTAGGACTGTGCTTGGGGAAACCGCGCTGCTAATTTTGGAAGAGAATGACGCCCTCGTTCCACTTGCTCCGTCCCCAGTATTTCCGTACTCTTGAAAAGTCACATGGTCGGTATTTGGAGTACTCGAGCTCCAAACAGACCAACCAGCCCCATTAATGACATTTGAAATGACTGTTCGCTGTACAACAACGCGGGCGTAATTTCTCCACGGTCGACCGAGATAGCTTTTGCCGACCCCGGTGTAACTAGAAGCCGCACCAATGGAGGATTTGTCGATGAGATAGTATGAAGGGTTGGAGCTAGAGTCTCTTCCGTTGGCAGTAACCCAGCCATCGCCGCTCACACGTATCACACACTACGGTGGCTTATCAGCATGACCAAAGGGCCTCAAGGACTGTCGTAGGAGGTATCTTACCTGACTAAAGAGAGCCCTTGCATTTTGACCCCATATGAAATCCCTAAAATAACGTGATTATTAGGCCAAATATCACTGGGGAAATAAGCAATGGGAGGATTTTGATTAGAATACGTGGCGCCTTCTATATAACATTTCCCATAAACCTGATAACCTTCTTGGGCGAGAACGGTATCTGCAAATCCTGTTAGCTGCCGAGCTTCCAAAATACCGACCTAGCTCGGCGGGTTCGTGCGCCTGGGCGGTATACACGATCCATACCTTGGTATCCAGTAAAAGTGCATCCATAGAATCCTATCCATGAGACAGGCAGAAAAATCAGACGAGCAAACAACGCGAAGCCATGATAAAAAGCTGGCCTAAAATACCTTGTTTAGTTGCGTAGGCGCTTATTGCGAGCGCCTGGACCCCCTTCCCCCTAGTGTTCTTAATGATAATGTTATATATCTTTAAACCAACTGATCGAGATTGGACAGTTGCTACAAAGTTATGTAATGTATATCTTTAGCCTTCCATCTACTCAGAAATATACATATAAACGTTGATAATCTGTATACGTACCAGAAAGTTCATTACTTCCCGCCTCATCAGCGCCTTTGGAGTAAGTGATTGTAACGGTATTGCTACCATAGGTTGATGTGTCGGTCGTGTAGCCGTAGATGGACAAGATGGCTTTGCGGGCTGGGATTTTGACCTGTTCGTTGTACGTGCCTTGGTATATGAAGATTGATTGGGTAGAGGTAGAAGTCGTGCTCAAAGCATTGATCGCTGCTTGGATCTACGCTACTTTGTCAACATTTCTGGAAAATACCCTTCTAGCACTGCAGGATGGTAGAGAACGCACTGTACCATATTGGCCGGAGGTAGGATTCTTGCTAACTACGAGCGCCCCAGAAGGAGGAGAGACTCGCGAGGCCGCTAAAACAGCCGTGACAGCTGTGAAAATGACAAGTAGCTTCATGGCAATCGCTCTACCTTACGAGTCAAGGAAATCCTTTATATTGTCGTGTTCAGTCCAAATTCAGAATCTAATCGAACGGCCCGAGTAAACGTTTAAACGCCGTGCTTCTAGGTTTACCATTAATATGGACGTGAGATATGTTCAAGCGGTTCCATTTTATACCTGGCGAGAACAACGCCATTTTAGGAAAAATTCAAGATATGGAATATTATTTCGCCGTGAACTGACAAGCTGAGTGATGTCGAATCAGGTGCCTTGCGGGCGTTTAAGGCCCGAGGTGGAGAGAGCCAATATCTGTTACCCCATATTCCTCAAATTCTGGTGTGTCATGATCGGCAACAATAATTGTACGCATACCGATGAACGCCAAAAGCTTAACTTTAAAATGCTCGTGGGTATTTAATTCAGCCTAACCCCAAACTCGGGCCAACGGGGGCACTTAATACTGTAACGCCACCTTGGTCCATGGAAGTAGCAGTTTCATCTTGAGAGCTACGACAATCTATGGTGATGAAGGCCGCTTGCGCGTCGACCTGAGATTTTGCACCAATTAAGATAACTTTCGCGAAAACCATTCTTATAGAAATATTACCTCAGCATGAACAAGCCTCTAGAACTGGTTAGCGCATATAAGATCTTTTACTCGCATGGAGACATAATATGAGTATATACGTATGACCATGGATTTTCAGGGTAGAACTGAAAGCAAGCACCCGAAGAATGCTAAGGAATGTCCAATCGGGCAACTTAATGTTGAATATCGCAAAAATATCTCAACCGTAGGGAAATCTACGTGGGGAATATACCTTGGTCCACATGTTCGAAAGTCATCCTCTCTCAACCCCGCTGGTGGTGTACGCGAGGGTTCTTTATGAGCAGTACCAAACCATAAACACTCGGGTTAAATGTGCAAATACTCTACTTCTTCAAGGCGGAACAGTCGAAAGGTGGGCCCGACTCGAACTCAGTCGGCGGTCTGATAGTTGACGCGCACGTGGCGCAGTAACACAATTGTTCATATTTTACAGCCTATATATAAGGTTCAGATGAGATAATCTCGATTGATTGTACAAAGACCTAGGTATAGTTGTGCGATATTATGTACCGAGCACACTGAATATAAAATTTACCAAATCCTCCGAGGAATTTAACCGAATAACACCCACAAGCCCTCCTCGTGTTTTTGTGTGAGGATAGTTTCGAGAATGCCCTCCCCTAAACGTGCAACAGATGAAAGAGAAAGAATACAAGAATAGCTTGTCATCAGGATAAATGCCAGACAGAAAGGCCCAAGCGATCACAATCCAGACCATTAAAAGAGATATATTCTATGAATTAGTGAAAGAAATTCGTAAGGTCATCGAAACCAAGTGTGGAGGCGTGTCCCTAGGGTCCCATAAGAAAGTGGTAGGCGAAGGGTCTCGCTTATTCGGTGGTTTGTCCAGGAGGAGCTGGGAAATACCAAGCAGCAATAGCAATGATGATATAGGTAGCCATCAAGAGCGTTCCCTCAAGGAAATTGGACTTGCCATCCTGGATGAGATAATTGACAAGCAGAACAGATACAAGGAGTAAAACGACCTGTGAAAGCAACAGTTAGACCCCGACTCAAAGTTAGAAATACGATTGATAAAGAAGTACCTGGAATCCGTCAAAGTAGAGCGTCATTTCGTCGATACCCAGAATCCAACCCAGGACTATGATAAACGGAATCACCAGCAAAGCTATTTGCATGCTACTGCCGACAGCAACACCAATGGCGAGGTCCATTTTATCCTTATACGCAACTGTAACTGAAGTCACGTGCTCCGCCGCATTTCCCACAATTGGGAGGAGGATCAACCTAGCGCTTTCGTTAGAACGTGTCCATTCTTGAAAAGATGTAGTGCGATACTGACCCTACAAAGTACTTTTTGATTGGGGAGTGTTCGACCAGGTAGTCCAGCGAGTCGACTAGGAATTCCGCACATATAGCGACTAGTGCCGTAGACCCTGCCAGAAGAATTATTGCAGAGATCAAGAGAAGCTCCGGTTGAGGTCCTTCTTCGTCATCTTCCTCCTCAACGACGGTTTCTTCCTTTGCATCACCACTCGAGCCAGAGGCAGTTGCTGGGGAGAGGGATGTTCGGGGGTGCGTTTGACCTTGGACGGCTGGGTGACCGATAGTTGCGGTTCCAGCGTTTGCGGACTGCTGCAAGAGATGTTGCATTGCTGAGGGTTCCATTTCTTTTTTGGTCGGCACTTTCTTCGACTGGACGTTGAATAGTTCTGCGTGAGATTTGAGTTGGAAGTAAAGGTAGACACCGTAAACAAACAACAGGATGATGGCTGTTCCTCTTGACAATCCTATGATTCCTCGTTGGAGCTCTGCCTTGTCCTCAGTGTTCGCATCGCCCGCCCAATGAAAGGCGGATGGGATGATCAAGGATAAAACCGCGACGGCGAGAAGGGAAGATGCGGTTTGCGCGACGGTTGTGTTGAAATATTGTTCGACCCTGTTATAGCCTCCAAGGAAAAATGCCATGCCCATCACCAAGAGCAAGTTGGAAAGAATTGATCCGATAAGGGACGTTTGGACGACCACAATTTCGCGCTTGATCAATGCGATTATCGATACGATAAGCTCAACAGCATTCCTAACGGACGAATAAAATTAATAAATTAGGATATTATAACGGACGCACTCGTATCCTCACCCAAAGCTGGCATTCAACAAGCCTCCGAGGGTCTCGCCAGTCCGTAGTGCGATTTCTTCCGTGCCGAAACTTAGAGTTCCGGCCAGTGGGATGATGGCGAGAAAGTTCACGACAAATATCACGATTGGCGAAACCGACGTGAAGTGGAGGGCGATCCCGACCGGCACGAAAACGAGCATAACGTTGACATAGCTGCTGAAGAGGGCGGCTTTGAGTTGGCCTAAAATCGATCGGTCGATATGGGCCTCGGCTCTTCGTCTCTCCTCTCGGTGCTTTTCCTTTTCCTGCTGTACCTGTTCTTTCCGTCGGGCTTTCCATTCTGCATGGAGATGTGGATTGTTAGAGAACAGCCAACCCATTGGGACCTTGATTTCAAATTCGGGATGGATTAATTACCGGCATGCAGAGCGTTTTTATCTGTTGCTGTTGACGTTGATACCCCGGTCTCGTCGTCGGTCTTGAGTTTGTGTCTGTGGGCGGAGAAAGGTGCGATCGCGCGCCTCCCCTCGTACTTGGACCAGGATTTGACTTTATCTACGACCCCTCGAACATCAATATGTGCAATAAAGAAGATGTGGGAGGAACGGGGGAGGTTTACTTACGCATTATGCCCTGCTATCTCGAATACGGTGAATATGAATGCAGGAGTTGAAAACTTTTGGTGTCGGAGTGTGAACGGTGAGTGTACGGAGGAATGTTTCGTGGGCTGCGAGTGGGTGGGAAGATGAGAGATTAAAGCTTCACTCCGAATCGTGCAAACGCCTCGTAGGCGATCTGGCTTACACCTCGTGTCTGACTTTTTGCTGCTCTGGTTGGCCGTCAATTGGGCGATGTTCAGGAGGTGACTGGGGCAAAGGGGTGCGGAGATTACATTCAAGTAGTGCCAGTGGGTGAGGGCGTGGTCTGTCCAGAAACAACTGGAGGAACACAACTGGACTGGAGGGACAGAACAGAGTGGGCCCCGACAACCAGAGGGACGATTCTGCATGTCACTGCCTGCACGGCTCATCTCAGACGTCAGAATAACATGCGTGGCACCTTGGGATGTTTGGCTGGAGAACGAGAGATATCCTTGCTCGATGCGTTTCAGCTGGGCGCTGGCTTCCAGCAGGGCTGAATAGACTACCATAGTTATGTAGACTATCCACCTTCAACCTCTCGAAAAGGAAAAAGGCGTCCCTGTGCATGCACATACTTCATCTTTGAATCGCCGGATAAATTGTCGAAAAGCGTCTGCCAACTTACGTCAGAAGGGTGACGTCGGGCATCGGCTTTCTCTCTTCGCGATGGTTGCGATGCATCGCCTGATGATCGTTGCAAGGTCTCTCTGATTCTGACCTGGACGAGAAGGCTTGATTTCAATTGGCTTTGCTTGGAATTCCTTGTTGGTTTCTTGGTCTCCGGTGACGTGGTTGATTCCCAGCCACCCCGCCACATTTATCTTGCGCACTGCCACAATACGCCCCGGGGCTGAAATCCAAGTGTGGCGTGACAACCTGTCTTCGTCAGCCGACAGAAGATCGGTGAGTGTTGACTGCCACACAGGCTGGTGAGCGATATATAACTAGAGCCTTTTTTTTGTTAGAGGGCCGAGTCTTGCAATGAGACTAAACTAGTGCACCGCCGCCGTGTGCAAAAGCTTAAAAGAGTTCCGGTGAACGAGTTGTATATACTTATATATACGTATTCCGTTATCGCTTTGGGCGAACATCTGCATCTTGACCTTGAGCGTCTACACAACACCACTTGCAGACTCCCGGGAGCAAAAGAGGTAAAAGAGGGAGGGGTCTGTAGAAACTTGGCGAGGTTAGCTTCGTGAGTGCATCGGTGAGATCGAGAGCTTCCTATCTAAAAGATCGCACCAAAGCTAAGAAGGCCCATTGGGAAGCACTTACGCCAAGGAATTCAGAAGTGCATCGGCCCTCGTTCTGGGCCTCAAGCTTACGAGATGACCCATCCGACTTGCTCAATGCGAGGACCATATAAGAAGATATCCCGCCCGGAATTTTGGAGCGCGACCAGAAATGTTCTTGCTTCGATAATCCATCACGCACACCGGATCCAGGCGCTTCCGATATTTGTTAATCTCCCGCTCTGGATTGTCGGCCGACCGCGCACAATTCTTGGCCAGTGACTTATCGTCACGTGATGCTACGCTTCCGAGTTCAATAAACGTGATTCGCTTGCGAAACTTTCCCGCAACAGCAACCGTGCACATGTAATATGTATAGCTTGCTGAGAAATCATATATCGATGATTAAGAAAGGTTTGCGCAATCGTTTTGGGGGCACCTTTACATCGCCAATCGGAAATCACGACAGTAATGCATTGGCGCCAGCGTGGAGGTTTCTCGACCGAGAGCACAGCCAGCTGGAGACACATGGTAAACTAAATTAGGTCAGGTATGGCTGTTGGCCTTCATCGCGCAGAGTTCAGGCCGATATAGGGTGTGCTTTTGAAAATGGTATCATTAAAAGGCACTCCGTTTCCCCATCCTAACAATGAGCTCAACCTTCTCCAAATCCATTCGTTGCCATTGAAGGACTAGATTTCACTCATCTTTTTTGGCATCTTTTTTGGCATCTTTTTCTGCATATTCACCTACCTCTTCTCTTCAAGCATGGCTTCGACTCACGAAATAGTGGTGCTTGGGGGTTCCTTCGGCGGCCTTGCCACGGCTCACGAGCTCATCAAAAAACAGATACCCTTGGTGACGAAAACTACTGGCCAAAAGTTCCATCTGACCATGATATCTCTTTCCAGCCACTTTCACTTCCCGGTCGCTGTCCCAAGGGCCGTCGTGGACCCGTCTTTAATTCCTTTCACGAGCCTCGAGAACCCAATCAAAGATAAATCCGGCCTCCCGAATGATCAATTCACTTTTGTTCATGCGGAAATCACATCCTTCGATACTGCATCTCGCACCGTTCACTACACACTTCTCGATGACCAGTACAACAAGGGTGCCGAAACTTCAATCCACTACGACTCGTTATTCATAGCGCTAGGCTCCCGTACTAAGCATCCAGCATTCAAACTTCGCGGCTCTCACCTAGAGGCAATTCATCAGATGGAAAAGCTAAACAAGGAGATACAATCAGCGAGTAGTATCGTTATCGGAGGCGGTGGTTCTGTCGCCGTTGAGACTGCTGGCGAGCTTGGATCCAAATATGGAACCTCCAAATCCATTACTGTTCTCACTAGCGGACCCCGCCTCATGCATAATGTAAACCCAGACATCGGAACAAATGCCAAATACTATCTGGAAAAGATGGGAGTTCATGTAGGGGTCGACTCTCGTGTGACCTCAGCATCGACTCTGGAAAGTGGCCAAACCAGAATTCAATTCGGGAAAGGGGAATCCGTGGATGTCGATCTATACGTAGACGCGACCGGAATAATACCAAATAATGAGCCGATCCCCAAGGATCTGTTGACCGATCGCGGATTCCTCGAAGTAGACACGTACCAGCGGGCGACGAAAGCAGGGCCGCTGGTCTACGGAGTTGGTGACATCGTGGGAGGGTGGGCCCAGATCTCCGAGCTAGTCTTGATCAAAGGCGTTTTATTTCCAAACTGGGCGTTTGAAGTTTCTGGGGGAAAGGTTGGGAAGGAAGCGCCTTGGGTTACACCGAGAAACAGTATGATACTAGTGCCAGTCGGAACCAAGAAATCCGTCGGCACAGCTTTTGGTTGGAAGTTTCCTTCGTGGGTTGGATGGCTGGTCAAGGTAAGATGACCAATTTAGTGCATTTCCATTGATTATGCTGTTGCTGACAAGTTTGCGTTTATATCAGGGTCGAGATTACATGATCGGCAAGGCCCCTCAAGCGATTTCGAGCGGCGTTTAGCGTTGTTTATCTTGATTCCTGCTACAGTGATAGATCATGGCCCAATGGTGGGTTTGGAGTTCCCGGTACTGGGCTAGCGTCCCCACCGCGGCGTGGGCGTTTTGCTGATTTATGCAAAATCGGTTTCTAAACCAGTGGTTTTTCTTATCATAAATTACCGTAATACATACAATCGATTGTACATCTATACTTGATGATTGATTCTAGAATATAATTTTCAGTTTATATAATTCTAAAATATAATTTCCAGCTCACCCTAAACTGATTTAAAGCATCTCATTATGACTTAAAATGTGGACTCATGAAACTCAGTATTAATGTACGCCTCACTAGCTAAGGCGGTGGGGAAAATACCAAGGTTTAGCAGGATATATTCGAAATATGCGCACATCCTCTCTTAATATCTTAACCTAGTTTTTCACAAAGATTCCTGCCAACCCTGATCGTATGAGTAGATGAATCAGTGGCAAATCATCATAGCATCGTCCTATGTGACAATTCGGAGGGTAATGAGACCTTTCCTCTGGCTTTCGGTTGTCGCCTCTATGACTAACTCGGCCTCATGTACAAGCTCGGGTTGGTTACCCACCTGCATCATATCGAATCGGAGAACTTGTGAGCTGACGTCTGACTAGATTCGAGTTTTCAAAGTTCGCAAAAACTTGCCAAACGGATGCAAAACCCAGCCAACTATTACGGAGACTATTTGCTAGTAACCCCAACGTATTACAATGGCTGGATGACTGAGAATAGTAAAGTTTTGGGTCTCTATCTTCGATATTCACAAGATATCCGCGACCAACTAATACGACTCGATTCAGAGCCATACATCAAAAAGTTGCAAATATTTGCGAGAGAGTATAGTTTAAAGCTCGAAGGAAATAAAAAGCTCGAGATAGTCCCATGGCAGAACTTTATCAGAGTAGACCTGTTGAGGGATACGCGAAGACCCTGGGATGAACCATGGGAGATGTCTTTGTCTGCTTTGGAACCAATGTCGCGTATCCAAGGCGTTACAAAGGAGGTTTTGAATCAGGCCTACCCTCTGGCTGAGATCGATAGTGAGGAAGCTTACGAAGAACGGAGTTTCCTCATGGACGACAAAATCTCTACCATGGAGTATCTCCGCGAGTTTACTCTTCCGTTCAACAATACTTTAGAACTAACGGGCTGGCTATTCGACCCCAAGTACCTGGATAAAGAACCGACTTTACAAAGCGAACAAGGCCCCTATCTAAGACTGAGTCGTCGAGAACGAATCGAAGCTAGCCTCAAAGACATCTATGAACGGCTTGACCAGGTAGTGGAAAGTTTAGAGAAACCCGACTCGAGATTTGACGGGGAGACCAAGATACGATTGATTCAACCAAAACTAGTCGCGGAAATCATCTCCGATATTAAAAGTATAGCTGAAATCTGGGAAAGAGTCAGAGACATCGTTGGAGTGATGATATCAATTATGGCACTTTTGAAACTCGATCCTGCCTGATGTCATATAGAAATAATCTTTCAAAAATTTCCTTAGTTGTGGCTTACAGTTCCATATAGAGATTCATAGGTATGATCAGCGTGATAAAAGTGAATTTATAGCTATAGTTGTTAAATATCCTATAAAACTGGATTTTATTACAGTATTCTGACCACGGGGGTGAGATGATTGAAAGCGAGGCTGGCGAGGCGCTTGGGAACCATCTGCATGCAGGTACGGCAAGTGGTGGTGGTGCCAACCCGTTTTTAATGTGTTGTTTGTGTGCGTTTCCATATTCCCCCACCTTTCATCCGTCTCACGAGACCTTTTTGTGTTGGCACCTTCAATCATGTCAGCCGGACCGAGAGTGCGAGCACTAACCTGTCTGCGGGTCTCATGCTCATTTAATGCAATCTCTCGATCGTCATCGAATCGTTCGCGGACCCTCGGATGCTTAGACCGGCTCTTCTCTACAGTTAATTCGGCACTGCCTCCTGTCATCCAAACAACAATGTCTTCCTCAACTAGCAACCAGCCAACAGTAGCGCGTTATGGCACCTGGAAAAGCCCTATTTCGGTTGAGACAATATCTGGAAAGTCACTGTCTCTCCAAGAATGTGCGGTCTCGCCGTGAGTCTCCCACCCCCAAGACGCGTCACAAACTGTCTTGGATGTTACCAGTTCTAACCGCCAGGCCGCCAACTCAAGGTCCACAAAGGCAATCTACTATGTAGAAGGGAGGCCTGCAGAATCTGGACGCAGTGCGGTTTGTTACTCAGCTCTCAACTCCACAACACCAATAGAGGTCATCCCGAAAGATTACAGTTGTCGGACGGGTATCCACGAATACGGTGGCGCAGCGTTTAAACCGTATCCTGATGAAGAAGCGTTTATATTTACAACTTCTGGAGAGAACGGGGGAGTTTATAAAGTCAAAGTAAGCAGCGGGGATAGTGGGGTGGTATCTGTTGGTGAGCCCATCGCCTTGATATCCAGCAATACAGCCCGGCGTTATGGCAACTTTGCCATCAACCCGAATGACAGCCGATTGGTTCTTGCCGTGTTGGAGGAGCACATTGGCAGTAAACCCGAAAACGTGTCCAACACCTTGGTTTCAATGACTGGCAATCCTGGTGATATTAAGGTAAAAACGATTGCGGAGGGGAAGGACTTCTACTCCTCCCCTTCGTGGAGTCCCAATGGATCCAAAGTTACGTGGTTGCAATGGGATCATCCTGACATGCCCTGGACTGGGAGTCAAGTGTGCGTTGCCGAATGGGTGGGTGGCGAGCTTCGGAACGTTAACATTGTAGCTGGGAAGGCGGAGACCGAAAGCACCAGCCAACCAAGGTGGAGTCCAGATGGCAAACTGTTCTACTGCAGTGATCGGACAGGTATGAACTCATTGGTACCGAGTCAGTCGCATCAAGTCGTTAATGGAACTGTAGGCTTTTGGCAGCTATATTCTCTTGGAACGGACGGGTTATCAAAACGCGTTCATCTCCCGGACCTGGAGGCAGCAGAGTTTTCCTACCCCGAATGGCAGATAGGATGGTCAGTCGACCGCCGGAATTAAGTCTCGTCTTTTCATCGCTAATCTGGGGTATTTGTAGGCATTCATACGACTTCTTAACGTCAACAACCATTGTGGCAAGCTATGTAGTTGATGCGACCTCAAGAACAATCTTGATTGACACATCGGACAATACTTATCGAGACCTCGGCCTTCCTTTCGTTGACACTCATGCAGCGTCCATCCATGCCGTCTCTGATACCAGTTTCACAATAATTGCTTCCACTGCCACCAAACCGTCAACTCTTTATATTTGTACCATTTCAGATAGCACCACAACTTACAAAGAGATCTCATCTTCAACATCGACCTCCATCCCGGAAAATCTCATTTCAAATGCCCAACATATCACATTCTCTCGCAAATCATCCCCTGAGCCGTCCACGGAAGCCTATGCTTGGTATTACGCACCGCAGAATCCTGCATACAAGGCACCTGAGGATACACTCCCTCCTCTTGTGATATCTCTACACGGTGGTCCGACGTCGCATTCAACGTGTGGACTTTCCCTTCCGATTCAATACTGGACCTCTCGAGGTTATGCATATGCCTACGTCAATTACACCGGCTCTACTGGCTATGGCCGCAAATTTAGAGACGCGCTTAACGCTAAATGGGGCATCGCGGACGTATCCGACGCCGCTGACTGCGTGCACCATCTTGTTTCCCAAGGTCTTGTTGATCAAACTCGTGTGGGAATAGTAGGTGGCAGCGCCGGTGGATACGGTGTTTTGCAAGCAATCTGTTCTTACCCTGATCTTTGGGCTGCATGCGTGAGCAATTACGGGATTAGTTCGCTAAGGGCGCTGGTTGATGATACGCACAAATTCGAGAGCCGGTACATGGACAAGCTTCTTTGGAACTTGAATGCATCCAAGGAAGAACGCGATCGGGTTTTGGATGAGAGGAGCCCGCTTCTACGAGCGGCAAGCATCAAAACGCCTGTCTTGTTACTTCAGGGGGTTGATGACCGGGTTGTTCCCAAGGAACAAGCTGAAGAAATGGCCAAAGTGATAGAGAAAAACGGGGGTATTGTGAAGGTAGCGCTCTTCGAAGGTGAGGGACACGGGTGGAGGAAGCAGGAAACTGTCGTCAAGGCTTTGAATTTGCAGGAAGAGTGGTGGGGAGAATACTTGGTGCGGATCTAGCTAGCTGCAAATCTTAGGATCATCGTGCGCATCCGCTTACAAGAATCTATGATTGGGTACCAGTCTTGAGTGCCGTCAAGACGTGGGGGATCTACCGTTGGCCAGTCGCAAGGGCGTGTAAACAGATCAAAATTATACTACCATCTATCACTAAGATGCAACAATCGTGGGTGAGATGCTATCTGGGCAAGCGAGCTTCCCCTTTAGCTGATTTTCACAAGCCAGAAAGCTTGAGCCGGGGTGCAGCATTGGCGAAGGTTGGTGGCTCAGCTGGCCGAAGCTCAAAAAACCCAACTGAGGAATCTACCAGGCTATTCCGACACAAACAACGTTTGATATAATCAAGCTGGGCGAAGTTGGAGCTTCCAATAGTAGAACTCTGCCGATAACATCATTGATACGGGCCTGCGTTTTTGTGGCCTAGCATTTATCAGCTTTGCCGTTGTCTCAGATGTAAAAGATAAGAAGACCCACTTTGTATTCCCAGGTGCATAACTAAACAAGTACTCTAGTAGTGCTGCTCCGAATGTGTAGCGCATTCGCCGTCACCTTGTTGGGTGCATGCTAGCAGCGGGATGGCTTGGGGAGCCTGACATTCAAATCCGAGGACCTGCCCGATAAGGTTGTTGTCCGAGCTGCGGAATGGCGCACTTGTGCCCGCGTGGCGACTTTACCAAGACCGCACGGAACCAGAATTGGTAGGCGCAGAGCCTGTGGCCCCACTGCTGCAGGATGGATATTGGGTTCTAGGGATATTGGTACTCTTGCAATGCTAGGGATCATCAATAGCAGTTGGCTACCTAAGATCTCGGTTTTGTGTGGGTTCTTTGGGTTCTTTGTGATCGGATACTCACAAACCTGTCTCAGGATATTTCAAAGTCGTTAAAGTCGATCTGGATCAGCTTTTGGTAGGTCCACCATGGCTTACCACCAAACTCCAACGTTTATTATCTCATCGCCGACCCTCGTAGTCCAACAGGACTAAAAAATGTCGGTTTAAATCGATTAGAGCGCCCGGGTTTGATACCGTCGCATCGTATTTTTACAGCAGTCAACCAAAAAAACATATCGACCGACTTCAAAGTTGTGGCGGATAGCTGCGGGCTCTAGAATAGACGTATCCACTACACTTCGAGCGATCCCGAGCGTCTTGAATGGATATGCATGCAACGAACCGACACATTGGGTCTGCACTTTATCCGTGAAACTGAATCTCGTACAACAAGACCGCAGTCCTGGATCAGATTTCCGAACAACACACGAAAATGGCCGCTCGCGTAGATGTTTCCCTCGCCAACAGCGTTTCGCTCTACCTGGGCTGCGCAGCACGGCATAAATTCACAAATTCGAAAATCATGGACCTTATCATTGCGATCGCCGAGATGTACGATAGGAATCCGAACACAACAATGCAGGAGGTTGCAAGCTATTTTACGGCGCCGGTTTACGAAATAGAAACACTCCGTTACATCCAGTTTGAGGAAAGTGACCAGATTATGAGAGAGAAGATCCAATACTTGCGAGATATTGCGCCTACATTGCCGCATCCGAAATTCTACCTTGCTATAATCCCGCTGGTTGTCTCATTTACAGTCGTTGGCACCTTGGTTATGAGCGCCCGATTCTACTCGAGGCTCTCGATACTGGGGAGGATACCTTTTTACGATTGGCTGATGCTGATTGGATTTGTAGGCCCAGTCTTGAATTCCCAAAGTGTGGACACCATATGCTGACCAGAGTTTAGGTTCTTGCAGAAACAATGATGGGCGTAATAATCGCGGATTCCTACACGGCGAGAAATGGTACTTCGAATTATGACCAAACTTGGACAGATATCGCGAACGACTGCATTGTAAGTTTGACCCTCGTGACGTATAATATGACATGTCCGCTTTGCTTACAAAACGCACGAGAAGTATCTAAATATCCGTGACGTCCTCTACCCAGTTGCTGCCTTAGTCATAAAATCCTCACTATTGTTATTTTACTGGCGCCTGTCGCCTGACAACAAAGGAGTATTGAGATGGGTCATCGTCGGCACTTTTATTGTATCACTCGGTAGCGCTGTTCCTGCTGCGGTTGTGAATCTTGTTTATTACGGCAAAGTCGATTGGTGGAACTACATACTCGATCCCACCTTTTCTACGAACGAATGGCTCAATTATCCACTCGAGTTTATGGTCACTGGGGCTCTAAATATTCTAACCGACGTTATAATCTGGTGAGCGAAACCTCCTTTATTTCGTTAGATAAATCGTACTAGTATATTAACAGCATTCAAGGATTATACCAATAATTCTGATATGGGGTCCCATGAGAAAACGTGGTCGACCAGAGCGAATCGCAACGCTCATGCTGTTTATTCTCGGTGCCATGTAAGTGTGCGAATTATCGAACGAACTTTTACCGAAATACTAATATTTGCCAGAGTTTGTGTGACGGGGGCCCTCAGAATAGCTACTTTTTGGGAATTGACGATGCAAGGCGGAACTGGGCCTTTAGCTAAAATTCCCATATCGGTTTGGACCATGTAAGCCTTTCTGTTCGCTCAAATTACGGCGTTTTGCTCACAATATCTCCGTATAGAATTGAGGTTCAACTAGCCATAATATGTGCTAGCGTACCCGCGCTACGAGCTCTGGTCATCAAATATTTCCCTAAAATACTCGGCGTTCGAAACTCCCTTATCATTGGATCTGTAGTCCGCCGTAGATCGAAAGCCTCTCGTGGTCCAGACCTGGATACCTTCCACGACCTGGATTCCAAAAGACGGATTTCGTCTTGCCCTTCAGGACCGGCTCCTGCGGTGAAATTGCACCACATACCATCTAGGGATTCCAGGTCGACGCTTGATCCTATCGACGAGTATTCTTGAGGGATGCCTACCGCAGCCGGTCTCGGTTTTTGAACTTTTTGTGTGAAATGCTTGCTATGTTAGAGCTTATTCTTATCGATCTCGGATACCCTTCTTGTTGTGTGTTCAGCTCAACGGAGATGCTGATGGGAGTTATTTACGACGTGTTGTTTATTTTGATGATACCCCGAGCATCTGCTAGCGTTTTATGCATGATGTGTGTTTATCGTTTACATTAATAAAGTCCCTCAAAAGCATTTACTCTGGAAACCTCCCGACAAAGGTTACGGGACTGAGAACAATTGCGGGATCCATTTTACCATATTTTCTAGATGAAATTTTGCATCACAAAGTTTAAATTTGCGAAATATTGCGGCGACTAGTTAATGTGAATAGAGATATCTCAGTTTATAGTCTAGTGCTTTGGTAATAGGATATTCGAGTGAATGGAGTCACAATAAATGTTATTTCTGAAATATTGATAGTACAACCCGTGTTCATGGGGGAAGGGTATAATTTGAATTCATCCTATACTGACATCTGATAACACAGGCCAGTATTTTGGAAAATGGAGATAAGTACAAATCCATATTTCGATTGTTGCCTGAAACTAGATTCACGACAACATCAATCTGCCTTCATATCACAAGACAGCACTTACATAAATCTCCTCCGTCTACACTGGACCCACAATCCTCGTCTCGGAAACAACATTTATCTAAAGCATAAACAGGGCGCAGATAAGCCCCACGAGTACTATATTGTCTGTAGTTCCTGCCGAAGCTTCAGAACTGTAAGTTTGAGCGGGGGCGGACGAAGTTTCACTGGTGGATTTCGAATCCTCTGAAGAAGTTTTCGAGGCCTTTGAAGCTGTTTTCTGTTTGGGAGATATCGAGGACGATGATGAAGGTGAATCTGTTACGGCGGCAGCTACAGCAGCTTTCGTCTCGCTTGAGGTTGTAGTTGCTGATTCGGTTCCTGCCGAAATTGAGCCGCCATTATTGACAATTTTTTCTGGGTTATTTAGAAGGGCCCCAGGATCATTGCCGAATGGTGAAGGGGAGCATGGCCAGCAGGCCGCCTCATGGCCGTCTTTCGTAGTTTTAATTTGCTTTACCATACATGTCGGGCCATTGACATCAACACAAACATAAGGACAGCATGCGTCAACGTTGGACGGACAAGCTTGGAAGTTTAGTTCTGTATGTAATGTGTTGGTGCAACTTGATGTTGCCTCTTCGTCGGCTGTCGAGACGCCTGCGGCGAAAATACTATCAATGGGAGGTTCATTAACGGTTTACCCGGTTGGAACTTTCGGACCCAGCACTTACCTGAAAACAATGAAATTCTTGACAAATGACTTCATTATAATAACCAAATCAAAAGAGTGGATAGCGATATAATTTCGCTAGGGTAAATTCTGTGGTCAGGAGAGATCAAGACAAATACTGGAGATATACTTTAGCGGAAAGGATCAAACAACTGGGCAGGTGCAGGGTTATTTATTTGGCCTCTTTATAGCATAAAATGACTGGGAAAATGCATTGATCAGTGTATTCAAGATGTTTATGGGATACCGTTCAGTCATTGGAGTAATTATGTTCGATGTTTTAGTATGTAATGATTCTTTTGGAAGGCCATCACACCGAATGATGGCAAGCGAATGGGAAACTGGTTCCGAGGTTTTTGGTTTTTCGCGACCACCTACAACTTGATGATAGAGGTAAATCCAGGTGATGGCTACAAGCGATCTGGGCGGCCAGATAAGGAGTGTAATGCCTGTGACTTCCTACACAGCAAGAAATACCAACAAGCCAGATTGATTCGGGTTCTCAATAAGGAAAGTTGATTCTCACGACAGATTCGGATCCCTTGTAAAAGAGTGGGGAGACAGTAGTGTTGGCGTCCTCGGCAGATATCATCCGGGTCAGGTGCTGCTAGTCTTATTCGAACAAAGGCTCTTCCTTTGGTCACCTGTGCCAAGATTTTGATATATACAACACGCAACAACGCACCAAGTCCTGGATATAGGTATAATAGCCATTACCGAACTTCCGTTTCAAAAGTATTTCATGTTTAGTTTTTATCAAGATGGAATCGTGTTCTAATGTTGGGCATTGGATTTGTTGACATTGTGATGTTCGGTTTGTCGGCTAGGGTATACCGAGTACGAAAGTCACGCCATACCAAGACACCAACGGTTTCTTCAAGACAAGATAATCGGCAAATCGGTATAAGCAGCGAATAAGAGTCCGCCAAGCCCCATCACAGTGGACCACTGATTCGAAACGATATGATAAGGGTCGACTATTTTAGCAAGGAAGAAACCTAGACGCCGAAATCCGACGGGATGTTTGTCTTTTAACTTAAAGACAAAATTAGAGGAGGCATATGATTCTGTAGCCGAGTTGATCGCTTAAATTCTTAAACCATTATTCAAACGGCGGTTGAACAGTACAGGTAAGACATGGCAAGTTATAAAAAGTAAGATAGATAATTTTGGAGTTTACCCTATGGTAATTCTATAGAATAGACTTACAACTTCCAGGAGCTTCAAGTCTTGCTTTCGCTATAAAAGTCGTAAGTCTCATATATAGCTTTTTAACTTCACTGCTTCATGTCCGCACGGTTACAAAATCGGAGGGAAAGAGAGTGCACTAATTTGACAAAAAACAAATTATTACGAAATAAGGTTTTCCAGTTTCTTTTTGCAAAATCTTGGAAACCTCACGAAAAAGTAAAATAAGTAAATTAACGGCTTGATGAGCTTTTTAGGCAAATGGCTACCGAGTTTTCACTAACGCAATTGCAAGGTGCTTGGAGTAACGGGTGAAGTTACTGATATACTCTTCTAGGCACCATTTCGGTTCAAAAAAAGTGTCTATTCAACAATGGATGTATGGGTTAAAGATATACATGTATTAAGTTACAATTTTGAATAGTACCGATACTGGTAGCACATCTTTCATTGATATTTGGAGTTCTCAAGGCTATATAAGTAACCGTCATACCCGCCATGTTCGAATCCTTCTCTCTATCGCCATTGCAGCAGTACCCGCTTCATCGAGCATTGCTTCAATTCCAACCCTTTAGCCCCGACGGCATCTCTCTTTTTTTCATTCCACACTCTTTTCACCATGGTTCAGTTCAGTATTTCTCCTGCAAGTGCTTTCGCCATCTTGGCTAGCGTTTTGGAAGTTTCCGCCCACGTTCGTTTTATCGAAACTCGCGGAAACTATAACGAGAGAAAGGGTGGCTGCCTCGGTCATCTGTACACATACCCACCAAAGGACTATGGAAGTGCCCAGTGGCCTGGACAATGGGATACCATTGCTTTCAGCGACCCAGTTGTTCCAGCTGTTTGGCCTAGCGACTTCTGGACAAAAAAGCGTCAATGAATGAGTCAAGGCTGTGGCGCAAGTCTACAAACTACCTTTGATTACTTTTATAGCGTTAATCCTGAAAGGGCCAATCCAGCGGTGTATGCGAATAACCCTGTTATGCTTTGGGCTCATCGAAATTATCACATTTTCATGGCACCTGTTCATGGCAATGCTTACGTTCAGACGAAAGCTGCGACATTAAATGAGGTAGCAGCTAGTAAGTACTTATACCGACTCAAGTCTGATTTTGTGCTATGCGTAGACACTATCTGACATGGCCGATTAGAACGGATGGCGATAGTTACTCCTGGCGGTTGGATCGAGATCAAAGCCTGGCAAGTGAATGGTGACGGAGCGGGTCCTTTCAGGTAAGTCGGATACTTCTGTATCTTGATAGCGTTTCTCATCTCGGAATTTAGGTGCCGATTCGACCAGGGTGGTACCGGGCAAGAGTTTGGTGACTGGGTTGATCCTGTTGTACAACCCCCAAGCGGTCCATATTCGGTAAATGAGTGGTCAGCAAAACAGCTTCATACGATAAGAGTCAATATTCCTAGTAACATACAATGTGGAGCAACATACGGTGCGTTTAAGAACGTTTGCATGCTACGCTGCGAAAATCAGGCACCAAACGGGCCATTCGGAGGCTGCGTACCTTTCCAGGTCATCTATCCGGCTCCCAAGGCGGACAAACCAGCCCCGCCTAAGCCTACGACCATCGTGGTCAATACCAAGAAGCCGGAGCCCACACCTCCGAAAGGTGATCCTGGATATGATGTGAGTGGTGGAAAATACAGAGAAGATAACAAACCAGGTAGCACTGGTATCCCTCCCATTGGCGATGGTTATTATAAGGCCAAGTGAGCTTTGCGATGGAGTAAGTGGCTAGCTGTGTTGACTGGCTTGATGATACCGAGTGGAATGGACGCATTCGCTGTTGAAGATATAAAGAGGCAGAAAAAATAGTGACTTCCTGCTTTGAGAAGCCGCTCATGACGGTGAACGACATTATGACCTGTAACGAGTTGTGTCGGTTTTTGATCTTGCATGTATTTCATGTCGATGCTGTTTACTTTTCCGAGTTTATAAATTGCGGTGTTTGGTTTTCGCGACCATGGAGGTAGATTCGGATGATGTTTTGAGATATATAGGATAGGATATGATAGATCCAGAAGACCATCATATTGACCGAAGCTATACATTTTGAAAGCTTGAATCCTTAGCAATCTTGTTTTAAAAGATTATTTCTTTTTTGGAATGTCTGATTAGATTTTCTTTTCCAGTTAAAAACAATGACAAACTCCGAATTATCTAGCCAAGAACTAAACCCTTCGGCAATCTCGGTCAACCAAGTTGATCCAGGTTTCTTAGTAAGGGAAGATGACGCTAGCGTTGGAGAGCAAAATCAAAACGAAATTTCAAGGAGATAGTAAAGAAAAATATAGGAACCAAGTATACGTAGCGCTAATCCTAGCTAGATCTTGGTCTCTTATATCTCGTAAACTCTCTCCAGCCGGTCTGATTTGAGCAGTATTGCAGAAAATTTGATATAGAGGAATATGGGTGGTTATCCGATTGAACAACCTGTAGCTCTGGCTCGTTGCCATCCGAATCATGTGAACGGCTTCCTATCTTCAAGATAGTTATGTGCTCGACTGTGTAGTCAGAACTCAACAAAAACTATCAGAGTCTGGTTTAACGATACTAGCTCGGACTAATATCTACGATGCGGACACTTTTGTCCTATACAAAAGGGGTTAAAATGTGTTCTGTCATAGAAGTTTCTCAATGCGGCCATCTAGCTTTTGAAGGTAAGTCTTTGAAGAAGGTTTAACAGAAAAAACCGAGTGATGTAAGGATAGTAGTAGTAATATAAGGTCTGTCGGGTTTAAGCGTAGCCTGCGGCATCTTGTCTAGTATCTACTTAGACTAAAGCTAAGTGCTTATCCTCAGATACGTGCAAGTGCAAGTATTCTCTTAGGGAAAGTTGGAATCCTTATGAAAAGCAGTTGAAATCCTTACGTTTGCACAGTATATGGCCTAGCTCAATGTCGATCTGGCCTACCTCAATCAAATAGACAATAGAGACTTGGGTAGTTTGAGCTTTATTGATGCTCTTACTGCGCTGTTAGGACAAGATGCATCGGCTTTGCTATAACCAATCTCAGATGATCTTAGCTAACTTTATTGCTTCAATTACTCATCCTAGGGCTCCTCAGATTAAAATTTTGCTAATGGAAAGTAGTGGCTTCATTGCATCCGCGTCAGATTCTTTATACTATCTTATTTAGGGAATACAATATCTAGATCATAGGATCCTGTAGCCCGTTCCCGAGTACTCGCTATGTTAGGCCTTATATATAGCTTCAACGGAGATGGCGACACCGTTGTGTTATAGATTAAAGCCGCATAACCACACGCACGTTAATGAAAAGAGTAACTCTGAAATTCGAGCTTTTGTAGAAGATATGCACGCAATTCTGTTATCGTCGTTGCATTCTATTATTCGACTCTAAGAGCAGTAGCTTCATCCAATGTGACTAACAAAATGGCACTGCTTTTAGGTTTAGCGATCACATTATATGTACATGACGCGCAGAATATTGTGATTCGATCTGAATACCCACGTACGCCTTCTTGGAATCATCCTTAAACGAAGAGCAGATTATCTTGCACTAGACTTTTGAGGTTTCTGGCGACCACCGAAAAAGAAGTTTTTGCATTCGAAATCGTATTTGTGATTGCAGGGGGACAACCTGCAGTCATCCTGAGGTAAATCGGCGAGAAAGTCGTTGTAATTGCGCAGAAAGGCGGTTTTCTCAACGACACTCTCGGTGAGTTCTGTGTCAGCTTTTAGTAGGATGTATCGACATTAGTCCCTTTTCAGACACCCTTTTCAGGCTCTGCAAGGCTTTGAGGCCTTCGTGAGATACGGTAAAGTTTATGCTCGACTGTATAGTTGTATAAACGATGAGTATACGTTATCCTATACAAAAAGGCCAAAAATGTGCTGTTTTCTTAGAATCTTCTAGAGGTAAGCTGGTGGTATAAGGATAACGGTAGCGGTATGGGGTCAGTCGGGTTTAAGTGCTGCCTGCGGCAGCCTGTCTAGTATTCATAGAGGGGGCAAAAGTGGGTCAAAAATATTTCTCTGTGGATGTGTGGGGTTTGAAGCGTTGTGGGTAAAGTTGGTCTTGTTATTTAACATGTCGACAGGTACCAAGTAGAATCTGGATATCTGAGAGATGATGTAACCCCTGATGGTTTTCGAAATTTGAGTTGCAGACGCAGGATATCGAGGTGGGGGCACGGGTTCGGCCTCAAAATTCCCAGGCCAAATAGCAGTCCTTATATGCTTTTGTTGGAGCACTGGTAGCGTCCGAAATGCTGTCATTCTCTGAGTATCAGAAATTCCGATGGTGTAACAGTAAGTGCAATATCAAGGTTTTGCCCACCGAAAAATCCCTCCGTGACGGCGGGAGTCGAGTCTCGAATCGATCGCGCCGCTGGATCTAAATCTGAGATCTAACCAGGAAGGAGTCTCGTTTGCAGAAGCGGGGTAACTGACTCGCAAGTACGCACGGGATTAATAGCCGCCTTTAAACCCCCCCTTTGTTGCCTGCTTTTGTGGGTCCGGGTGCTCTGATGAGAATTTGTGAAGAAAGCGCAAAAATTTCGAAAAATGTACGAAAAAATCGCGAAGAAGTGTTGCGATTTCGAATACCTGAGCATTCTTTGCAATCGCTCTTCTGTGCCCGACTGTTAAGGAGGGTTTAATACAAACCCCGTAGATATCTGTGAGGGCCAGGTTGTGGTGGGATTTATACTGGGCGGTACCCATTTTTAAAATTTGTTAAAAATCAAAAACAGTTATAGATTAAAGCTTAATAAGCTAAATCTTAGCAGTCTTGTTCAGTATTTAGAGATTTACTTTATCATTTTATTCATTTGCTTTGAAATTTATTATTATGATAAACCTTTTTTTTGGATTTTAATGGAATACTCTGATAATTTTTTTTTTAAAAAAAAATTATTACTAAAAAACGGGTTCAGGTTTGAATTTGGGTTTTTTCTTAAAAAAATAAAGAAAAAGGCCTGTGTGGACAGTCGGGTTTGAGTGCCGCCGCGGCGGCCTCCTAGTTACACACTGGGCAAGTCAGGATACCGTCTTTCTGAACAATTTGGGAAAATATGCGTTGCGCCAATTTTCTATGTTGGATTCTCGGGTGTGTGCCACAACACAGAAATCCAACTTGTAATTCGGCGTAGGAAGTAATTTATCAGTCTATTTTGAATCGTCATTTTTACACACCACCACTGCTACCAAGCATCTGACAACGATTGAAATATTGCCTAAGCGGAAACTTAGAGCGAGCTAGCCGAAGACGAGCCAGAGCGGACTGAATTAGTGCTAAGCTTGATGACTTCCCGCCGCCGCGGTCCTCCGAGTCGGAATCAGTTATTAGTTTTAGCTAGCTGCATCTCAGTCAGAAACAGAGAAAGTAATCCAAACAGATTGCTGTGGTACCACGATAAGGCTGGTATTTGTTTTTAATGGTATCTCACACCAAAAGTAGTACACTTATATAGTAATATAGTGTCGTTTTTTCGTCTGAAAAAGGTATCCGCAACAAGGATTTGAACAACCGGATTGTATATAACCACATTGTTTCCAACTAACCCCGCTAGTTCGACGAAAAATAATAGGTTAGGAGCTGTTTAGTTACGTAATTGGAGCCAGGAAACACGGCAGTCGCTCTGGCGGCAACCGCTACTGTCGATGGCATTGTTATAATTACCCCAATCGACCTCCGGCCTCCATTATTGTCATTGGATATATTTAACTGAGATTTTGCTCAAGGATGGTCCAATGCCCTTTTTACGAGTCTACGACAATCGATTACGGTATCAAATTGATATCAACTTCCCAGAGGCTGCGCTAGATGAGATGGAAGAGTGATAAAGACCTTTTTGTTTAATGTCTGACTGAAAGGAGGGTTTAGTTTGACAATGCACAGTTCTTACTCAGGCAAAAAAAAGTTAAATTTGTACTATTTTTTTTTAAAAAAAGTTGACATCTTATAGATAGATACTCACGTCCATTTATAGTAGATTATTTGGACGAAGTTACTAAAATTAGTGAAGTCGCCGCAGGAGCTTTGAATAGGTAATCGACCTAAGGAGCTGTAGGAGCATATATTCAGTCGGGCTTTCGGTGCTGCGATAGCAGCCGACGAGTAAAAGCCTATTAGCAATCTAACACGAGTTTTATACTCTGTATGGATCGCCCATACTCCTAGCTACTATACTATAGAAGAAACTTTTGCATGGGGCTCAACCGTGCTACGTAAACGGACAGGTCTCCGTTGTTAGATTGGAGAGAACGAAATGCTAACTGGGATTTCCATGAAATAAAATGCGTTCGGGGCAGGCGGGCCCCTGCCGATATTCTACCTGATGGCAGATCGCGATCGCTTTCTAACAAACACATGTTTAAATATGTGTTGTGGCTACCATAGGTTAGACAACACAGGAAAGGTCTCACAAGAACTCATTTCTGGCTAGCGCTAGCACCAGTGAGAATTTGAACTTTACCGTCACTAGCTCTGGCACATGCTTCCTAGAATAGTGAGCTCATGTATATATATATGACTTGGGTCACCTTGTTACACCTCGGACACCATTTTCTGCCCTTTATATTCCTCCGGTACTATAGTCCGGTCCTCCCTACTCTTTTAGCTATGTCTGTACACGCACGAGAAACAAGCATTTGATGCTAAACTGATGCGAACCGGGTCGGTATACTACTGTAGCGTAGCTGACCGTAATTAGCTTAAATAGGATAAGCTATATTGTGATTGTGAGAGTAGTACCCGCAATCCTATGGGAAAAATTTTGTTCAGGATTATGGGATTTTGTTGTGTGGGGTTATACTACCCCGTCTTTTCGCGACAGAGTTATCTCAATTCGCTAATCGAGCTCATTGCTCTTTATCATGCTAAGAAAGAATAGCCTGAAGACTTGATGATTACCTTCCATATTCTTTTGGATTGATATTTACTGATGTCAGGACAATGGCAAAAGTTTAATTGTTGTTTTTCGTCGAAATGTTTTCCGGTCGAAACCCGATAGGAAACAGGAAAGTATAAAAATGTGCTGCAGAGATTTTGGGACATTCTTCCGTTGTCTGCATCTTATCCCCATCTACGTATCATTCAAAGATAATCTGGCTGCAGTTAAAAGGGCCCCTAAAGTCCATTCTCTTTTGCCCTCCTTCTCAATCTTCCCTAATACCGTCTTCTGTATTGTTGTCAACGTCGTTATAAAGCGAACTTCAGACACCCCAAGAGAACGAAAATATGAGGCTGTTCATTGTTGCCTTTGTCCTTTAGTAAGGGACTTCCCGCACGCTTAGGGTTATTGGCAAAAACAGGGAGCTTATCCACAAATTTGTTCAGCAATATATTATACAACTAGAAGGAAATAAGCATCCCTACATTCAGGCTGCTGTAAAATGCTCTTAGCTTAAAGGTGTCAAACCCTAATGGTCCCACTGTTTTGCATTAACTGTATACCCATTCCGAATAGACGACTTGGGTTTAGTTCTTCATACCTCTAGTTGCCTTGAAACCTTCGATATCAAATCCGCCAATTATCTATTTGCACTAGCAATTTCGGTAAAACTCAGTTCAGCGACAACCTAAAATATCAAGCAGAGAAAGACTATAGATTCTAGATTGAAAACATTTACGCTTGTTAAGGTTAAATCTATCAAAAATACATACAGACTGTTATGATCAAAGCAAGGTCGCAGATTCGTCACCAAACCACACAAACAAAGGTTACAGCGAGCCCTGACAACGGGATGAATAGATGTTTTAAACCTTGGGATTTGTAGGTTTGATGGTCTACGAGAAATATAAATAAAAAGCTGAAGGTGAAGGGGCTGTCTAGAGAGGTTTGGTGGTTAGCGTATAGAGGACTGAAGGAAGGCTGAACGGAAGAGCATTGCTCGTAAAAGATAAATTTGATAAATTTTGGAGATGAAATAATACGCAACAACAAATTATCAACAATAATGGCACTATTTATATCCTTAAAACATGTTCAATAACTACTTGACAGGGGCGCCCAGCGCGGCAGCTACGTTTGGATCTACCGGTGGTTTTTTAGGGAAAAGGGGCTTGTTTTTATTCGCATCGACTATAGCCTGCTGCTCGGCAGTCAGGGCGGGGGCAGGGCCTAAAGCGGCACTCTCTTTTGCGGCATATGCCGGCAAGGGTGGCTCGACCAAGGCGATAGGGAAGAATTTAAGCATGTTGATCCCAGCGACAGGGATAAGGGCGATGGTTGCGGCGATGTCCAAGGGATTCAGACCGGGGGCCCACAACTGCATACTCTCCGTGGGAAGATCGACTCGGCCAGGTCCAATACTAGCAGGTCCTCCGTTGATGATTGCGTCTTTGGTCAGGGCCCATGCTACGTTGTTGTAAAGCACGCCTGAGTGCCCATGTAAAACGCCGGCCGGCTTGAGCGGGCACCGCTGCTGTAGGTCAAAGTTTAGCACGCCTACACCCCGTTCGTCTTTCATGTAAGCCGATGCGAGATCACCGATCTGCGGCTGAACAACCTCGTCATAGAATGAGGAGTAAATGGAAGTCGTGGGAACGTAAGCCGAGTCACCGCCGTTGGCGCGCAGTGTGCGGATGAAATTAGACCAGTACCACTGATGTAGAATCGCCGGAGCGGCAGCGATCGGGGGGGCCAGCAAGGTGCCATGAAAGTCCGCCGAGATGGCAACGAAGTTCTTGATCAAGTTGCGTGTGTGCGGCCAGTACTTGAGTGCCCATTGGATTGACAAGTTCCCCTGGGACCAACCGATCACTGTGATTTGATGCTTATTTATATCGGGGTCTGAGTATCCTCGGTATGTTCGTAACCATAGCCAGTGCATTGCATAGGCGATGTATTCAGCATTTTTGGGCGATTCGTCGCACTGGGCACCGGGGACGTTTACCCATGCGAAAGTGGCGAATCTGGGGCTGGCATTCCTCAACAGTTTGGCAAAATTATGATGGTAACAGCTTCCACCATAGGACCCAGTTCCCGGCACGAGAAGGACAGGGTTCAGGTCGATGTATTTATCCCAGTCTCCGTCTAGTTGTATGGCAGCCTTCAGCTTTTCCTCTGAGATGCTATAATTTGGGGTTTCGGGGGGGATGAAGCCGCTAGGATGCCTTACCACCGGCAATCTGGCATGGTTTGGCGACGTCACCCTGGGCCATATTCCCCCGATGGGGGGATTGGCGTTATTGTTGTTGTTATCCGTACTGTCAATACCTGTAGGGATGATGCCGCCGCCGATAGTGGAGAGAGCTCCACCAGTAACACTTTTGAAGCTCGGCATATTAAGATTGAACCTGCTCGAGGGCGCAGCAACGGGGGCTGCTGCCGCGACGGGTGCTGCTGCCGCGACGGGTGCTGCTGGTACGGCACCTGGAGGTACAGCATTGGTCGGTGCCGCATTTGTTGGTGTATCAGTTGGTGTCAAGGCTGATATAGCCTTCTGCCTCAGGTATGAAGAAAGGCTCATTTTGATCGTTGTTTTCCGAAGTTTCAAATTTATGGTGTCTTAATCGGATTATAGTTTGGGAAAACGTCAAGTCACAAGTTTTAAGGGGTAGAATGTAATAGAAACTTCAAAGATTGCCTGATCAGACTTGGAAACGACAACTCCGCGGAAGATAAAATATTGAAAGTGTAGAGAATGGATATGACTGCCGGCACATGGTGATTTATATGATTCACAGTCATTCCAGCTACCCCACTTTTGCCCATGGTCTTTACTCCATTCTATATTACCTGCAAGTTATTGCGCTGTCAGCTCGAAAAATTGTCGGATCCAGCTGCACCGAAAATCAGCGGAGGTTATGGTATTCTCTAACTGGATCTGTCACGAAATGGCGATTGCGACCTCCGATTGCGACCTAACCTACAGCCGAGCCGAACACAAGTTGTGTCGATATCAAGCCAAGTAATTTGTGAAACAGTGGAAAGCTGGATTAACTACATCAGCATGTACTTACCTATCTTATTTTTCATCAAGGCTTTAGTGTTTGATATTTGCTAAGTACAGTATTTTTGATAATAGATTTTCGGACATGATTGTTTCTAGCGGCGAAGGTGTGTTGGGTCTGTGGGATTTTATTTCCTTCACACACACCTCGCTCCAGGCCACATTTATGCCAGCTGATAAAAGCGCTGCAATAGCAGCGCATTTCTAACTAAGTGGTGAAACAATCAGTCAAGGTTCAGACGTCAAACACCCGGCTACCCCGGTCACAAGATGGCAACTCATGCTCAGTGCTTACCGTTATTGGCGTGGACTGGCTTGTCTCCTTCCACATTCCGGAAACTGCTTGATGCATATACTGTACACATGCATAGCCACGTCGAAAATCTTACTAGAAATAAAATCGCCGCAAGTTCTCGGAGTTGAGCACTAATATTCGCGCAATCTCACCCAGCAAAACGAACTTGTTCGCGATCGCGACTCTTGCTCTTACTCTGACTTTAAGTCTTCAGCTCTCCGTCGCCTAATAGCAGGATATCTTCTACGTAATAGGAAAATAAAAGTTTCCTTTAACAGCTTTTTAAGAAGTTGATACAATGTCCAGGCGTAAGCGAAAAGCTGAATGAAAAAAAAAAAAAAAAACTTCCATTATCGGTGACAGGTGGTAGATCGTTATAAAAATTAGCTAGAAATCTAACCGCTTTGAATCCCCGGGTATATCGATACCTGCTACGATACTCTCTGAGCGAAGGAAAAGTGGACGGGGAAGAGGCATAAATAACTAATATAATATCAATAAAATTCAAATATGAATTCAAGTTTAAATACCTCAAGATGTATGCTCGTTTTATTAATGAAAAAAATATTCCTTGTTTTTATTGCATATTCTTAAAAGTGTTAATGATATATTCGGCGGCGGAAATTGGTGCGCTCGGCGCTGACAGTTAGCAACGGATTCTGCATAGAATGTAATGCTGATAAATATACCTCTACTGAATTCTTCTACCCTACCTTCAAGCCTGGGTTTCCCAAATTACTAAGAGATTCCTCACATTTCTCGCACTTTTTAAGATCCCAATTCATATACTGCAGACTCGATATCGGCTGCTACTATATTTTTGGTGGTGCGTTGCGTTAGAGCCCAATTGGGTACGGCAGACTTGCCAGCCTGGTACTTGCACTTGCAGCACTTGGGTTACATTCTAGCACGACTTTTCAAGGATCTCGTAGAAGAATTGCCGAGTTCTCGGAGTAATGAGGACGAAAAAATAGCCGGTGTGTAAGTCTAACAGGTGGACCAGAATAATAACCCGGTAGGGTAAGGTTTTTGTCTCACAAATTAAAACTAGTTTAAATAAATATCTTCTAGTGTTTGGCAATTCCTTTTCAGGAAATTTCTCTAAAAACGGACGTGGGATGGGTGGGATTGGTAGTATGGATAGCGTTCCATCCGATGCCAGGATGGAAACGTGGTTTTTTCCTCAATATCCGTTCATAAATTCCATTAGTTGAGAAAACTATTGGACCTCCATGTATAAAAGCCGACGTAAGTTTGATATACCCAATCACCGAGTATTACTAAGGGTGGTGGGGTAGACATATCTGCTTACATGCAGTAAGCGGATCTAAGGTTATTCAAAGCTATAAAACCGCGGCTTTGCCTCGATGATCACTCCAGTTTCAAGTCAGATCCATCATCCATTAATCTTCTTTCTAAACAGCTTTATACGGAATTTTTATAAACATATCGTCCAAACCTAGATCAAGTTAATCTCGTTTGATTATTCATAATGCCAAGTCCGTAACCACAACTTCACTCCTGGCCTAGAGATGGATTAAAGACTTACTGGTGAATAGACAAATTTGACTCTGTGAATTCTGGTTCTACTATCAAGTTCTTCAAAGTAGACCCCAACAACGGAAACTTGTATGAGCAAGAAAACTTCAACACACCCACTGGTTTCGGAAGTGGCATGCCCACAACTCCCATCAATGCTGTATCTTTGCCTGGAACAACGACAGGAACTTTTAGCAGGGTAATTCTTTCGCCAAACTCAAAGGTCGGATTGTTTGTACTAATATTTGGTATTAAGTACCATGTTTTCTATCTCTCTCCAGGATCATCATCCTCTCAAGGCATTCTCCAGGAAAGATACTGGACTCCTTCAGGAGGCTGGCAAACTGGCAGTGTTGGTGGTCTGAACTTTGCTGTTCAATCAACCAGCACTATCACTTCCGCAATGTGGATCGACTCGAGCAGCACTCTTCAAATCAGAATATACGTCACAAACACTGGTGGCAATATTGCAGAAATTGGCCTTGGAGCTAATCGTAATACTCCCTTCCCCTCAAAAGAGCTTCAAGCTTACTGACAAATCAAATAGCCAGCGGGTGGATTGTGATTAGAACCGTCGGTTAGGTAAATAAGAGTCGTGAGAAGCCGAGTTTCTGGTTAGATATCTACTCCTGCTACTCTACTCTGTCCCCGGCAATCTATGTATAGAATCAGAAGTAACTTTGTCTTTATCATAAATTATATTACTTGTTTCAAAAATAAATTTGCCGACGAGTACAAGTAGTATGGGTATAACGTCTTGGAGATAATTTCGACACGTATGACAGTCTTTATGGGCTCCCTGTTGGTGTTGAAAACTTTATATAGCATGATAACGTAATATGTCGGTTTCGATAAATACTCAATACAGGCCAATCAGCAACCTGAAGAACACTTTGCATATCTTATACAACCATGGCGCCCTCGATCTAGAACCCGAGCTTTCTAGACTTCAATTGAGAGCCCCTTAATATCCATTGCAACGATCAAACGCATCAGCGCAGTATTTCTTGTTAAACTTATCACAGGCGCGGAACTGTGGTGTGCTACGCTTCGAATTTCTCTTGCAAACTCGAAAGTTGCGTTGGCAATCCTCGTATGCATCATCACAGCTTGCGGTAGAAGAAATAGCCTCTTTGTACAGAGCCGGCCCTGGGATGATGTAACTGCTAGGCGTGGGGACAATGTTGACCAATATGCCAGGGTCCTTGGCATTGTAAATTTGTGGGAACCGCGCGGTCGCAGGTATGTTCTCGCCGGTGGCTCCAGTGATCTCAATGTTGGTACACGACGGGTAAAACTGGGCGCCGTTTATATATTGAGCACGGTGAAGAGCAATCATCTCGTGGCGCATTAGATACTGGCCGTTCTTGATCTTCTTTGGTAAGGTGAGAGTCCAAGTATTATTTTGCTTCATAAGAATCTCGGTTGCCCAAGTCCCATCGATAAGACCCGCTTCATCTATTTTAAACCAATCAAGCTTCGTACCATTTACTATCGTACAGTCGCCCCCACAGTCGGCGAGATACGTAATGATTGGCCCCTTGTGGTCGTCGAACCACCTGCTCCAGAAGAAGGTTATTTTACTACCGGCTGGAGCAGAAGCAACGAGCTTGGCAGGAGTTGCACCTCTGTTGCAAGTGAGTTCGTTGTAGCCCACATAGTTGAGAGGAGAATCACCATTTGCAAAGAATGATTGGGTGATACGATCCGGTGGTGGGTTCTTAGTTCCATCCTGGAACACCAGAGACCCCGTATGTCGTTGACCACCGATAAGAAATTCTCGTACGTATCCGTGTCCCGTCACCGTTGTGGCAACAATGCCGAGGAGTATGACCAAAGAAGCTTTCATTTTGAAATATTAAGAGTCGGATGTTTAACTGAGCGTTGAGGAGGTTCTTTTCAAGCTCCCTTTAATATGATATAAAAGATTCCGATGGGAAATATGCTTGACCCAATCGGTTAACCACCACAGTCTTGAGGGTTATATTAGGGTGGATGTGGATAAAAAGAATTGGGTCTGATATTTTCAACTAAAATCATCTTCTACAGCGGTTTGCAAGAGACTTAAATACAATTTCTTTGCTTCTATCGAGCGTTCTTTCACAACTATGTTTAGACATTGAAATTTACTGGCAAGTTGTGTTGATGCGTTTGCCCCACACGAATGTTAGTTCCCGAGAGAGCATCTTCGGCTTCCTTTAAAGGAATAACCTTACGGCAACAACGCCCCTGACATTGGTATCAATACCTGCTGCCTTGAATAATGGGCATTTGATCTGATTGTACGTAGAGGTGCATCATCTGAACTTATTTCGCTAAACAAGCTACCGGACTAATTGTACTACAAGCGAATTTTCTTTATTGTAGGAATAATGTAAGAGGTGAATCCCTGTAGCACGATCTGAAACGACTAACTATTGTGATTCTTAATCTGGTGGAAAGCTTGTACAATTTTTGGTTGGGCCCCCGAAGATCAACTTACCTAACTATCGTCAGCTTTTGATGTTCTATTGTCGCATTGCTGAACAGAAACACAGCTATAGCTATCTAGTGGATGATATATACAGGTAAGAAATCGGCCACGGGACTCAAAGCCATACGTTATTACCCCTGCTTAATTCTAGGAAACGAGAATCTAGAAATGGAAATCTAAAAACGGAAGTCGTATATGCCGGTACCAACAGGCTATCAGATATCACGCACCATGATATAGTGATATTGTTATACCTGCCCCTTTTACCGAAGTACCAGTGGTAGCGAGTGTAACACGACGCCCAGCCTGGCGTGCCACATCAGGTAGAACCGACCTCCCCCGTTGGTGCCAACTGCACCAAACGATCGAGTTTATATAAACTATAATGTCAGGCCTTAAGGCCAGCCCAATCATTCTAGGTACTCTCTCAATGAAAATGGTTTGCTGTTTTTGAGGTTTTGGTTGATGGTTTTGGTGGCGGTACTTCTATAACCGTTACATACCATATAAATTTATACGGTGTAACGGTTAAAAATATGTACTTAGTATTTTGTATTATAATAAAAAATTAAGCGAGAAAATCATAAAAAAAAGATATCAACATCACAACCAAATTAAACAAAAAATTAATAATTAAGATAATTAAATAAATTAAATTATTAATCTAATTCTATTGATATTGTATCGACGTATTTCAGCGAAATACCGTTTTGGTGAGGGAAAAGAAATCAATTAAATTCTGGGCCTATCCATTATTAGTTGTCGGATTTGAGCACTGAAATGTATCAAATATATAGGTTAGGTAAACCGCCTCTTGAACTACTATTCCTAGTAGATAAACCACTACAATGCATTCTGCTTGTCAATATCTCTCTATTTCTCCTTCTTATCCATCTTCCTCCTTTCCACACTCTCCCCTATTTCTGTCATCTTGACTGTTCCATCTACCTTCTTTAAAAGAATAACCCCTATAGTTATTTTTCTCTCATACAGTACCGTCATGATTATTATAATACTCCCAATCTTCAGTAAGATAGTGTAAATAACCCCCATAACTGACCACTAAAACTTCTTCATCATCATCCATCTCCCACAAATACTCCCTGGCATTCTCAGCCCGCTTGACAACATTCTTCGCAACAAACTCTCACAACTTGTCCAGCCATTCTTTTACAGCCTCAAGAGGCGAAAAGTCTATAATACCGGCTTATTCATACCCATTTACCATAGAATGTTCTATGGGGAACTTATGTAGAAAGCCTTGCTATGACAGGATGAAAAGATTCAAGGGTTATTTGAATTACATGTTTTAAAGGCAAGGATATGATCTTTGTAAGAGTGTTGTGATGGGGAAAGGTCTGGCAGAGGGTTCTGTACTGCTCATGACCGAGAGGGGTGAGGACGGGATCACGGATATGGTACTGCCATATCAGATTGTGTTAGCCCTCAGCATAGCCTAATTAGTTAGAAAACCTCAGTACTTTCGAGAAAGCAGTATTAGTTTACTTACGGACGAGGTGAACGAGTCGAGGCGGCATCTTAATCTTAAGTAAGTATCAGGATAATGATGCGAAAGAGGAAACCCAAGTGAGGTCAGGAAGCCCAGTATTATCACCATAAGTGTTAGTTCTGCCAACGATGCAAGGCAAGAATGCTTAGCCCCAGCCTGTGGTGAGGTCAAACGACTGGAATTCGAGACAACACTCTTTTTTTCGAGATTACAAATTTGTGTTAGGTTAAGCGAGAAATTCAGCACTGGGCAGGAGCAAAATACAGCACTAAATAATAATCGTGAACGAGTGTTATAAAAACTTGGTTTTCAACTTTGCAACACTAAGTTACTCGGACGACCGAAAACGCTTGTAGTTGCTAACCAGTAGGCTTTCATTTGCGCGATGGCATTTCAGGAAGGGGGAATGATGCAATATATACTGAGTTTGACACAGAGGCTACCTGGCTCACTTAGTAACCAGTTTCACCGATAAGGGAATCTTCGGAGCAGGGCTGGATTGCGGAGCCTGCATAACCTTAGACTTCTATTTTGCAATAGAAATCAAAGCGAAGTCTCAGGTAGTTAGAACTAAGAGATAAGGACCAGAAGGGAGGTTTGCTGCCTTAGTTCGTATTGAACCTGGGACAGGTGCAACAGCTGTTTTCTTAAATAAACTCGAAATTTAATCTCTAAGGCATCTCGTAAAAGTATCTGATTAACCAATCAAATATGAAATGAAAGCCACAGGATCCGCTCTATCTACCCTCGGCTCCGTAATCAAAAACTCGGCTGGAAACCATTCCTCTAGCTTCTGCTCCCTCCAGCTCTGCACCCCGTCCTCCCCTTCCCAACTTCTGACTCTCTTCTCCTTCAACTCTGTATTCCTAACCACTACGTCTTCTCCAAGCAGCATCCTTGCTAAAGCCGTCCCACATCCCCAACAATTCACCATCCCCTCGCCGCCAAACCCCACTGAACACCACTCACCAGTCCTAACCCCATTCGACTGCATCTCAACTTTCGGCTGTCCTCGGCAAGTAATACTACTCGGCACCTTCCCCACAAACGGTAAGTCATCCGTAGTGAGCCCGATAACGCCGGTCCACATGTTCTTCACCGTCACACCTTCCCACGCGTGGTTTCTACTGTTACTGTTACACGATCCAAAAATGGAGGGCAAAAATCCAGATAGATGGCTCGCAGCAAGATAATCCAATTTGGTATCGTCCGCTAGGCCTATCGTGTTAATGCCTCTGTTACTAGCTTGAGCCCATCCACCACCAAACATCATTTCCCCTCCCGCAATTGTACTGGTGCGGTCAGGATCCGCGCTAGGGTTAATGGGGCGCTGTCCATATTAAATATAGTGAAGGTCAGTTTGTATTCCTGTATGGAGGAGTAAGGAATGCGGACTCTTAGGTCTGAAAATACAGCATTAGTCTAGTGTCGGGACTGGGGTTGACTTACGTACCTGAGTCAGATAATCAAAGCCACGTTTATGGATGAACGAGTATGAATACTTGTCGCCCAGATGTGGCAACCACTTAGGTGGAGCTTGTGCCGACATCTGGGCTTGGAAAGGGAAGACCTTTCCACAGAGACCAGGAATAAGATGTGACGTCCATGCGTTGGTTGCGTGTACAACTGTGCCGGTAGTGATAACGCCACGAGGAGTGGTAAGTGTGTAAGCTGGCTTCGAATTTGAGGCGTTGTAAGCAATGTTCTGGACCGGGGTATACGATTCGATCTTGAGGGTTTCGTACTGCTTGATAAGCCGTTCGAGGATTGAAGTGCATAGTCTGTATGGCCATAGCGCGCCTGCAGGGCCACATATTGCACCTGCTGCAGCCGGTATATGTAACTCCTATCAAAAGTTAGCAACTCTTTACATCCTATAGATAATCGTATCATAGAAAAGGCATGTAGAAATGTGAATACCGCCCTGGCCGTCTCCGCATCTAGCACCGTCCACTCCCTACCCATCTCCGGAAAATCTTTCTGCCATAGCCTTAACGCCTCCAGGCGGTTCTCCGTAGCCTCTTTTTCGAAGAAAATATGGGCCCCCGTCACCTCTCTGATTTCACTAACCCTTACGCACTCGTCGCCTTCCTCTGTTGCCATATATCTCAGTTCTTCCAAATGTCTCAACCGAAATCGAATAATCCTGGCTGCAGCTTCAACTCCAAACTTTTTCTTTAGGCCAGCATACTCCTCATACACCGGATCCTTTATATTACCCCCGTTACGGCCTGTAGCGCCTGTGCAGATTCCCCGCGCGTCAAGGACTACAATATTCAATGTGGGCTTTAAGCGGTACAATTCACGTAGAATAGATACGGCGCTTATTCCGGAACCAATAATAACTACATCTGCATGAGGCGGGAGCAAAGGTGATTGGATACGGGAGAGTAGGGGGGATTCTGGGAGGAGCCAGAAGGAGGTGGTGGGGTTCGGAAGTGGGAGGCCGGGTGGGGTGAGAAGACGTTTGGCGGTTTCGTTAAACAGTATCCTATGTAGGTTAGAGAACTAGATGTTAGCTTAGTGTATGAATTCGGACGAGATCGCGAGATTTGAGGAAGCGCTTTGGTATCGCATAGGTATATTTTTAAGCCTTTTAAGTTATGTAGTTTCCGAGGGGCTAGTGGATATTAAGAATCTGTCCGGTTACCTTGTTACTTGATATGAACCAAGCAAAAACCATACCGTGCGGATTGTGGAAGATATGACTCCCATTGCGTGCTAATGATACCCTTTCAAGCAAATGGCTAGTAGAGGATTAAGAGTTGCTCAGACTTGATTGTTTGATGAAACCTGTCAGACATGCGTTGTATAGTGGTTTAGATGATCTGTTTACATAAATAATGATCATATCCTAAATAACAGGATATATAAAGTTCCCGGCTAGTGGGAGTTAAAAAGAAGGAAAAAACATCATTCTCAAGAATAGTATCTATTAAATTATAAACCCGGTATGATAATTTTTTTTTTATAAATAATTTTATATTATATTAATTTATACTTCGCAATGATGATGAGAGGATGTGTAAAAAAGATTCTGTTTTTGGAGTATAAAGGTTGATGAGTTGTTCCTGTTTTATTCGTTATCCTTGTTTTATTTGTATTATTACCACCTGTATTATTTGTATTATTATTTGTATTATTTGTAACATCTCCAATTCCGATTCCGATTCTGGTTTTAAATTCATCTCCAGATTATAAAAATCTATTAAGATCGCTTGAACGTAATCATTGTTTAGGATATACAAAAAGAAATATCAAAAACAAAAATAACACCAACAATCCACATTCCCCTCTTCACAACAGTAACAACATATTCGACAAAAACCAACGCCGCCGCTCGCGCAATCAAAACCGTAATAAACAAAACACCAAAAAATTTTTCTCTAACTTTAGTGATAAAATTTTTGTTTTTTTGGTTCCAGTTATAACTATTGATTTTAAAGGGGTATTAAAATTATCCGAACAAAAAAATTATTTTTTTTAGACAACCTAGATGCGTGATATTTTGATATCCAAGAATTTTTAAAAAACAGTAAAGGGGAGTGATATGATTGCTATGAATAATAATAAAGTTTTAAGTGATTTTGTGATTTGGGTTAAAAAATTTAATACTAAGTAGTAAAATTCTTTTACAGCGATTATTTTATTTGTTGAATAATAAATTGGTCAATCAATTGTTTATTTTGAGAAGAAATCTTAAGTTTGAAGAAATTTAAAAAAAAGGTATTAGTTTATGAATCCTGTATTAGTTTTTGTTATGTTTTAAGAATTTAGTATTTTGATTTATAATCAAAAATTGGGTATAAATATGTTTGTTGTTAAATTAAAATATTTATAGGTAAGATTATTGGCGTCCGGGATACCTATTCCAGATAAGATTTTAGCAGGAAGAATTACATTTAGAATTCCTAAGAATTTCCGCAATTCGGTGGAAGGATATTTTGGGGTGAATAAATTAATTGATTTGAATTAGTTAGTGGGGATATTAAAAATAATAAAAGTTAGAATAAAGACAGATTTCCCACAATCAACACCAACTACTTAAGTATTCCGAGTTGTTACCGATAAAAGAGGTTTCTACAAATCCCAAAATAAGAACTATCGCGGCGGGAATAATTTTTATAGTGGAAATTATAATAACGCCAATACCAAATACAATACACTGCTAAATTTATCCCTTAAAAAAAAAAAAGTTTTAACAAATAATATTTGGAAGAATTGGAAAAAAACTTTTAATTGGCTTTTTAAAAGAAAATTCTGTAAACTCTACAAAAAAAAAAAACATTAATTGTTTAACTGTTACACCTTATTCCTGGAGAAGAAACCGAAAAAAAATATGAACACCAGAAATACAAAATTAAAAACAACAAAATCAGCAAATTTAAATACAAAAAATATTGAAAAACCCACAAACAAAACAAAAAAAAATCCATAATTTTTTGAAAATCATATATAACTCCCATTTTAAAATTCTCAATTTTTTTTTTCATACTCGGTTTAAATATGTTTTCTACCAGCCTTAAAATTCAAAATTAATAAATATTCATTTGGTTTAATCTATATTTTTTGGCCAGTTTTGGGGTTCAAAATTTACTTTTCTTTTCAAATATGATATCTGTATATTATTAGATATTTTATTATACGTAAATGTTTTTATTAAGTCCATTTTCTCTATACCTATAAATTGAAAATGTTTTAGGTAAATTTAGTTTAAAATTTTTTTTTAAGATTATAATAATACTAAAATATTTGGCCAACATTGGTTTTTGAAAAAATACTTCATAATATGGAGATTGTTTTTAATTAAATATAAATATATTAGATGTATTAGTATTGATTCTTTAACTTATATTATCTAAATTCTAACTTAATTAAAATGGAATTTATTGAAAATATTTTGTTTATACAAAAAACTTATAGTTATTTGTTGTAAAATTATAAAGTTAAATTAAAGGATTTGATAATTGACTCAAAAAACAGTTACTACTTTAATTATATAAAAAAAAATTTTTTGGAATTGAAATAAATTCCAAAGATTCCGATCAATATAGGGGATGGAATTATATATACCATTAAAATTGGTAGTATAAGAATTTTAACTGTAAAGTTATAAACAGTTAAGCTAATTTTTTTTCATAACATATATTATATTCCAAAACTTCAAAATCCAAATTTAATTTTGATGATTCAATTAAAAAAGAAGGGTTTTGATACATTATTTTTAGATAGAGTATTTATTTTTAATAAAAAAACTAAAAAGATAGTTTACACAAACACAGTGGTTAACAACAAGACCTACATTTTAAATATAATTATCAAAAAAAACTTTCCAAAGTTAATAAAATCCATTATAAATCTAAACCCACTATATAAAAATATTTAATATTATAATATATAGTATTAAAGATTAGGCCATATTTTTAAAAAAATAATAAAGCTATTAAGAATGCAGTTAAAAAATATAATAATAAAAAATATTAATAAACTAGTTTATTTTCTTTATCTAAAATCATATTAAAAAAAATCTTTTTTATACTATTTTATATCACAAGTAAACACACCGCTTAACCATATTTATATAAACTTATCAAAAAAAATATTTTTGGATATATATGCCAACCAATACTTTTTAATTATAATAAACTAATTTACCAGGGTATTTTAGATATTCCTTATAAAAATAAAGAACAAATCATTCCTTATATTAATTAAATAAAAAATATAAACTAAAAAATAATATAATACAGTATTTAAACAAATATATACAAATAAAAAAAAATTAAGCTTTAAAAAAACAAAAGATTAATATAATGAAAATGGAATTATACTTATTTTTATTTAAATTAAATTATTAGATATAAATGAATTTGTGGAAAAAATAATTCAGGCACTATCACACAAAATAAATGTTATAATAATCAACAGTTCAATTCCTTTTAAGTTATGGGGAGATGTAATCATAACTGTAAATTACATTTACAATAAAGTGTTATTTTCTTATTACAATTATAAGAAGTCTTTTTTTCAAATACTTTCAGGCCTGAAATTGTATTTTAACCATTTGAAAATTTGGGGTTGTGTAGCTTAAATATATATATTTAAAAAAAATTGAGGTGTTGGTAAGTTTGTGGATAAATCCAAAAAAAAGATTTTTATTAAATATTTTAATTTTAGAAATATGTGAAAAATCTATGATTTAGAAAAAAAAAAGTTAGTTTACCGTAGAGATATATATTTTAATAAAAATAAATTGGGATCAAATATTTTTATAAAAATCAAAAAAGAAATAATAAAAATAAAAAATCTGATATATTATAAAAAAAATAATATTCTGATTAATAAAAAATTTGTAAAAAAAAATATACCTATAGTGATATTCGTAATATCAATATTATTAATTAAAAAAAAACTTATTATTAATAATAAGGATATATTAATGTCTTACAAGCACATTATAAAATCAAAATATAATTTAAGTTGGGTTAAAGCAATAAAAAATAAAATAAGTACTTTAAAAGAGATTGGAGTATATAAAGTAATTACTAATACTGCTATAAAAAAAAATGTTTAGATAATATTATTTAAATAGGTATATGATTTGAAAAGAAATCTTATAAAATACATCATTTAATTCAAAGTTAGATTAATAGTTAAAAGAAATTGTTAAATAAAAAAATTTATTAACTTCCAAAATTTATATATACTAGTAATTAAGAGTGTTACCTTATAAATCTTTTTATATATGACAACTAGGAAAGGCTATAAGATTAGGTAGTATGATTTTATAACTATTTTCTTAAATAGAAATATAAAATTCAAAATTTATATTTAACCGTTATTTTACCCAAAAAAGAATAAAAAAAAAGAAGTTTGGTTCTTGAAAAAAACTTTATATAAATTGTGAAAAGCTGTTTTATTATAGTATAAAAAATTGTATAAGTTTTTTATTAATTTAAATTTCGTCAAGATTGAGAAAGATTATTTATTTTAATTTTAAAAAAAGAAAAATATATATATTATATATTATGTAAATAATATAATAATAATAACTGTAAAACCAGAAAATAAAATTCTAAAAGAATAGCTGAAATAAGCATTTAAAATGAAAATATTTGGATTAATCACTTTATATATGGGCGTTTGGATATAATAATATGATGATTATATAATAATAGATTAAGAATATTATCTATATTATATTATCAAAAATTTTTATTTTAATAATTTGATATTAAGATTATATTTAATTTTAACTGATTTAAAAAAATTCAAAATTAATACATTTACTCTAAAAATTTTTAAGTATTCCTTCTACAAATAAAAAATAGGAGTTTTAAATTTTATATTAAATCATATTAGATCTGATATTGTTTTTAGTTTAATACACTTATACTAGTATAATGTTTCCCTAATAAAGAATTATGATATTATCCTCACAAATATATACAGATACATAATTAGCAATTTAAATAACAAACTAATCTTCAAAAAAAGTATTAATGATATAAGATTAGATACATATAGTGATTTTAATTAAAAAGATAATAAAGATAGCTTCTTAACTTATAGTTATTTAATTTTTATAAATGATAATTTAATATTGTGGAAATCTTTAAAACAAAAGAAAATTGTAATATTTATAACAAAAATTAAATATACTATTATAAGTACAATAGTTAAAGAGCTAATATGGATAAAGAAAAATATTCTAGGGTACTTATTAATAAAAAAAATAATCACAATAATATATATTGATAATAAAAAAGTATATAATATTATTACTAATATCAATTTATTTAATAATTTAAAGTATTTAAATTTACATAAAAAATTTATTAGTTAATAAGTAGAACTTAAAAAGATTGATGTTGTTAGGGTGCATACAAAAAAAATACTAGCGGATTTTATAATGAAGTTATTTCCGAAAAATAAATTTAGAAAAACCTATATAACTATTAACATCAACACAACATATTATAAAATACAAACAAGATTAACTCGACACAAATACACAACCTACAATAAAAAATTAACAACCAAAAATGCATTTTATTTATATTTAACAAAATACAAGAAATTTAGATTTATTGATTAAAACATCTAAACCAATAGGGATGTCAAACATACATTATATAATAGTTTAGATGATCTATTTATATAAATAATAATCATATCCTAAATAACAAGATATATAGAGTTCCCGGCTAGCAAGAATTAAAGAGAAGGAAGAAACATCGTTCTCGAGAATAATATCTATTAAAACCTTCTAGAAAAGCTGCTGGATCAAGGTGTTGTTGAGAACTGAGCACTCAACAAACCATTTCCTCTTGGGGCTCAACTTTTGGGCCGGTATTCAACGAATCCAGCATGCCACGTAACTGAACTGTTAGCTAGTGCGATTGGAATGGATCAGGCAGTCCCGCTTTTTCGGACACGAAGCAGATGATCGCTACGATAGGTGAAAAGAAACTTTAAAGGAATATAGGCTTTAGATTTCCAGAAAATTTTGAGGCGAAAATGCAAAAGGAAATATCGAACTAATATTTATCCTGATTGACAACGGAGCGGATGTGACGACACATAATATTGCTGTGTTTCAACATGCCATCTGGGGGGAGAAGAAGTTATGGTTCTTCTGTTGAAGGAAGTTCCCAACAAGGAACGGGCGATTTCTTTGAATACAGCGATGCAATCGGCAGCTTCTCAGCAGATTTAGACCTTTGTAGATTCCTCACCAGGAGGGGAGCCGACGTAAACTTTTTGGGAGGACCGTATGACAGCCCGCTGCATGCAGTTGCTTCGGACTTGCAACTACGACTCCAATATCAGCAGCCGACGGGCCATTTTCAACACTCTACTGGAGGATGGTGCGAAGCTGTTCGAGGTGGTAAACTATTCATCGGTCCTGGTGTTAGCAATTTCGGGCATGTTGTCAACGCTGGCACAGGGCTTTTAAGAGCAGTAGCAGATCAGAACGGACGAGTAGAGTGTGACTATGGTCGTTCGGCGCAGCTAAACGAGCTCTCGGGGCGATACGATTGGTCGGTTCGGGCTAAGCGAGGTCTGAATCTCGAGGTATCGCGCAGTAAAACGAGCGGAACGAGCGATCTGATTAGTTTTAGCGCAGTCATATGGCAAGTCATTTAACCGAACCCTGTACAAAAGAATTTTTTTATCTCAACACTAGAGATTGACATGGGTTAGTTTTTATTATAAACCAAACCAAACCAACCCGCTAAGATAAACATGGTTTGGTTTGGTTTATTTATACATTAATAACAATTTAATTTAGTTTATTTTAATTTTTCTATTATCAGAGATCAGATTAAATAAGATAACCAACAGAATTTACCGTAATTTTACTTATAAAATAATGTTATTAAATTACTTTAAAAAAAATCCTATTAAATAACAAAAATTTTGAAATCCTATTAAAATAATAAATTATATATAACCAATTTCTCTTATCAAAAATGTTAATTATTTATAGAGATCGACATGGGGCGGTTTGGTTTGGTTTCTGGGATCGACAACCAAACTATGGCGGTTTTTGGTTTTTAAAAATCGAAAATTAAATTGTGAGGGAAATTATGGGTTTAGTAAAAACCTGTTTGTTAAGAAATTATTAATGATTGACATGGGTTGGTTTTTACTACAAACCAAACCAAACCAACCCGCCAAGATGAGTATGGTTTAGTTTGGTTTATTTATACACTAATAACGGTTTAGTTTGGTTTATTTTGATTTTTCTATTATCAGAGATCAGATTAGATAAGATAATTAATGAAATTTACTGTAATTCTACTTATAAAATAACACCTATCCATTATTAGTTGGTTGGAATGAGTGCTCATTCGCATCAATTTAGTGTGAAGCGAGTTCAGGCTTGGCAAGAAAATCAGCACTTATTTACAGCACTTATTTATATTACTTAAGTTTTTAAAAAACATAATTATTAATAATTATAACTAGGGTAATTAATAGTTATAGTCAAGGTAATTACTATATATAATATAATAATTAGTTAAGATTAAATTTATGAGTAATTTAATTTTTGTTTATAGATAAACAGATTTTGATTTCCAATAATTAAAATATTAGTTTAAGATAGGTGTTTGATTTAGATAGAATCTCAAATTTAAGCTGAATTTTAGATTGAAGGTAACCGATTTTTTAGTAAGTATTAAGTCGCAGTTTAATTAATATTTAGTTATAAATTTTAAAGTTATTAATTAAATCAGATTCAGAACAATATATTAATATAAATTTAAAGTGTGATAGAGTAACTAATTAATTATTAAAATATAATATTATAATAAAAATAACTTTAATAGTTCTTAAGCTAAATATTTAAAATCAATTATTTATTTCTAATATTTATTAAATCTATATTTAATCTGTTTAATAATATAATTATTTTAAATTTTAATAGATTATTTTTAATAGATAAGTTTTTATATATCTTGTAATAGAATATTCTATTTTATATTAAGTACTGATATATTTATATATTTAAAAATATAAATAAATATTATTATTAAAATCACATAGGTTTTATATTGGGTAAAATTTATAAAAATCTTAAATAAATATTTCAGAGTAATAATATTTCTGATATATTTAATCTCTTAAAGTTCTTTAATAAAAAAGGCTTTTTATTATTTTAATTATATTTTAAATAAATTATTTAATATACATATTGTTATTATAATTAAAAAAATTATTATTAGATAAATGTTAAAAGATATTTAAAATAAGCTTATAATTATTAATATAATTCTTATATATCTTATAAATTTAGTGATAATTTTGATATATATTAAATTTAAATAGCTTATATGTAAAATATTTTACTAATTTACTAATATATTAATTAAATAATAATTAAAAAATAGGTGATTAATATAATTATTTTATTTATTATTTTTAACCAAAATATTAATTAAAAAGTTAGTAAATTTAAACCGGATTGGTTAGATTTTATTAACTGATTACTAGAATCCAATACTATCAAATACTAGAAAATTATAATTTATAATATTTTCGGGCTGTTGAATAGTGCTTAGGATAATAAAATTAATTACCTAATATATATTAACGGTTTAAATTATTTAAAAATCTTAGCTATTTTGAAGATTTTTAATTTAAAAGATTAATTTTAAGATGATGATTTAATACTGGCCTACCTATATAATCTATATTTAATATATATAAAGATAATTAGATATTTTATGATTTACAGTAAGTAAATAGAGTAGAAGTATAAAGCCTTTAATAATTATATTTTACATTTATTAATTAATGTGGAATATAATAGAATAAATCTTATATTACTTAAATTGTCAGGCTGCTCACCACTATAGCGGTGTGCTTTGTATAGGCGCGGGGACTAAAATAGTTTGCAAAATTTGATAATTAAATTATTGAACAAAAAGCTAATCTCTATCATTCATACATTTCTATATTTATATACACAGAAAGTGGTAAAACGCGGGCAACAATACTTATTATAAAATTGTTTCTTATCTATAAACCTTCTATATAATAATAACCTTTTATAAAAAACAGGTGTTAATATATTAATCTTATTATATTATATGGATTGGTGTACAGCACCATATTATATTACCAGAATAACTGGACTGGTTTTGAGACCTGATATTATTTTTTACTAAGACTGAATAGTTATAAAATCTAATAAAAATAAAAATTAAAATTTATTATAGAACATTATGTTACCCCATAATCTATTATTCTTCTATATAATTAATTAATAATCCTAACTGGTTTAATCAATTATTACTTGTTAGCTTTATTAAGTAATATAATAAATAGCAAGTTTTAACACATTATATTAAGATTTTTATTTCAATATAAAAAAATTGAATAAAGAAAATAAACTTTAATATTATATTATTATTATTAGTTTTCTAATTTATCTATTTATTATCTTAGATATTTTATATTTTAGTGTTATAGATTATACAAACTATTTCTCCTTTTCTTTTTTTAATTTATTTACTTTTTTAATATTTATTTTTTTAATTCTAGATTTTTAATTTTAATATATATTATAGGGTATTATTTATATATAAACATTTATAAAATAAAGAAAAGTATAATAAAATATTTTATTATTCCTTTTTATACTACTTGTTATTATAATATAATAATTATTTTTCTTTTTTTTATTATTTTTTTTTTTTATTTTTTTTTTTTTTTTTTTTTTTTTTTTTTTTTTTTTTTTATTTTTTT